>JAAIXJ010000181.1:254939-322944 GCA_013403705.1 Heliconius hermathena | reverse complement strand
CACTTTATTTGGCACAAAAGTACACATTTTCACAAAGGGAAAATAAATATGTAGTTGACACTGTAGTAAACACTATTCTACTATAATTTGAGGTTACATATAGTACTACTTTGGTGATTTGTTACCGTACGAAATTCCATGCACAGAGTGCCGCAACACCATCTTTCAAAAAAAACTTATTCAAGGTCCTATTATTAGAAATCAACAAAAAAATCAAACATAAAAAAGTATATCAATTTATCTACATCCCATAATGCATCGTCGTGAGTTTCTCTCTTTAAAGCTAATACTTAACGTTGCGTCCATGATATTTTTTTCCATTCCATTTGACTTTTCATAAATCGAATGCTATGCTATATGAACTGACAGGCCCCGCGGAGTCGCTGGTGCGGGCGGCGCTGAGCCCGCGCCTGTGCTGCCTGGCGGCGGGCGCGCTGGCGCAGCACGGCGTGCGGTACGCGCCCGACCACGTGCCGCGCGACCTGCACGCCTTCCTCGCCATGCACGGCGTCAGCTCCACCCTGGACGTGGACGTGGCCCAGCATTGATGAGGACCTACTTAGCTGGTGAGCATTGTGTCTATGAGGAAGGTCCTGTGGTGGTTTGGATGAAGTATCAAGTCACTGCCGTGTTGCTCGATCGGGTGTGCCGTTCGAGATGCAGGCCCCCCTCGCGATGCGCGGAATGTGTTCCACGTCCGACATTACATTGAACATCTTCCTCGGGATTCACGGGCGGTATTCCATAGTGAACGAAATGTTAATATTTTTCTTATTATTTTGTCTATAAAGTCCAATGCTATCTTTAATCTTAAATTCCTTGTAATTTCCTTCCTCTCGTTGCACAGAGTCTATTCTGTTGTGGACCTGAATGTGGATGTAGCACAGCATTGATGAGGTGCTGGTTAGATGCTGAGTTTGGCAATGCGTGGAGTGTGTTCTACTTCTAAGTAAGGCCATATTTATGAATCCTAGACTCATTAGTACATCTCAAATTTTAGTGGACAAATCTAGGCATTGTGTTATAATACATTACCCGTTGTTTCTAAAATTGAGCAGTGCATGGGGAACATGGAACGAGTTGAGGCCAGTCGTGGCGAAGGGGCACAAAGTGTGACTGTAAATGCGACTGGCTGTGGGTTCGATCCCCACTCAAGGAAATGAGCATTTATTTAAATGTATATTTTCATTTCTTTGCTCTGGCGTGGGGGCAAAGCGCAGCGTTGAGTTCCGCCATTCAATACAGCATGAAGCTTTTTTATATGTTTAACATTTTATATGTTATGGGCATCGCAGCACAGTAAGACAAGATCTGACTAAACGGAACGGTTATAGGTTATATCCCCGCACCTGACAGTTCTTAATAATCTATATATATTTAATTATTATTTTTGTTTTCTTAGGGCAGTCTCGCGCCTTCCTTGAACTTGAAGACGTAAAATCTTTCCATCTTAAGAAAAAATCGTCAGTCCTGAAAGTTTTTCATAGATTTTATACGCGCCATATTTTTTTATCCAAGATGGTGGTATATTTACCTGGGGGTATGTATATCTTATTGATATTCATAGATTTTTTTCATTGAATTCTACTTCAACAAATACTAAAAATTAAATAATATATTTGAAAAATAAATATTGACGACAAAATTTAATCTAAATAATAGCTTAAATGAAAACTATAACTATATTTATTTGACTTGTCTAGAGCTGAGAAGCCTATTTTTTAATAAATTGTAATTATTGTAATAATTCTATAAAATTATGAATTATTAACAAAAATATATCACCCGCCATCTTGAATCAATTTATTATAATACTATTCTGCAATACCAATATGCACAATTACTATTTATTTAGTTTTCAAAGTGTTCAGTTTGACTTAAAAAAAATTGTATTAGTAAGAAGATAGTGTGGTTTCGTGTAATATTATTTCCTACTTACATTTTGTATTTAGGGGTCATCCATGAATGACATCACGCCTAAAGGGGTGAGAAGAGGGCTCGACAAGGTGTCATTTTATGACTAGTTGTCACAGTGTGGACCTCACTTTACCTAAATTTTGTGACATCAACTTACAAAATAACTCCAGAATCGCTGTTTCGGTTAAAAAAACTTTCAAATATAAAATAACAAAATATCTGATGTCACACTAGATCTAGAATGGATATTGGGGACACCCCCGCCCACAACGTACCGCTACCCCGCGAGCCCAATCTCAAACACTAAAGTACAGTAGAGTGCGACGCTAAATGTCATTTACTGCTTTAGTTTATATACATATATGACACAAACGCCGAGCTCTATATATTGGATACTGTGCACGCGACTGTACATGAGCGAGTTTGACTAGTACCTGTCTTCACAACTGATTGTCGTTTGTCGAATAAACATTATATAAAGGGGAAATAAGGGAACCCGTGTGCCGTAATTTATGGATGGCTCATTATTTAGCGCAAATAATTTGACTGACAGTAGGCATAGATTATAATCAAATAGAACCTACTATGTGTGTTTTTTTTCCTCCTATTTATATCCGATGCAATATCGATTCTAATAAAAAATATTTGTTTATCGATTTTTTTGTTGATTTTGAAACGAGCTAGTTGTTGAAGTGCTTCTGTTTATATTTTAATTAATGTTATATTTACATGTAAATAATTTCTTTATCAAAATGTTTATCGTGTCACTGTTCTTGCTGGATTTTTAAAATAAAAAAAAACCGCAAAATTTCTTCACTTGACATTATAAACACACAATTATTTGAAATAAAATTGTTAATTTGTTGCTATATTTCATTAGTTACGATTTTTTTTCTACATTTGACTAAAAGCTTTTTTCTAATAAACCTGGCAACACTATCTTCTGTATTCCCAAACGTAACTATAATAGTTGGTCGAACACAGGGTTTGTATGTGTTCCGATCAAATTATATCGAAGGCTCAAATCGAATATTTATTATTAGACGCTATATAGAGGCGGTAAAATGTGATAATTTTCTAGACGTAGCTAGGCTAAGTAACTTTGAACGTTGTAAGGATATTTTTAATATGGTATAGTAATAATGCTTATAACTCACAAGTGACGATGATGGTGATGATATTGATTTGTTTTTATTGGAAAACAAAAATATACTTGAACATTAAATAGTAAATATTTTTTTTACTGGTCAAAATCAAAACGAGTAGATATATTCTTTACTTTGAATTAATTTTGAATCGGACAAGGTACTTGTATGTATCTTAACTGATTCAAAAGTGGTTGTTGAAGCAAGTCAGCATTGTCAGTCCTATAGGAAGTTACTACCAGTTCGTAGTTTAAAATATAGTTTTATAGCAAATGTATAATAATTATTATAAATTGACAATCGTTAATGAATCGACAAGGAATAAGTTTCATTTTGTTGTCATGTATAAAATAATATAGAGACATTCTACTCTTAAACTGTACTTAGAAGTACATATAAATATGTTTAAATACAATAAAACTGTCACTCAGTAAACAACACAAAAAATAGCATCAGCAAAAATTTTTTTTAAATTGTATTATTTATTTATTATGTTAGATGATTTTTTTTTTCATTTAACATAATAAATAAATAATACAATTTTAAATTACCGAGTTTATCCATCAAATCGTTTTTAGTATAATAACATACAATAAAATAGACGTTCAGACAGATGGTATTTTTGCTTTTATGCACTTAATAAATAAATAAACAAAATATATATAATTATATTATTTATTTATTATTTGTTATATTTTTTTGCTGATGCTATTTTTGTATCATTTTGATGACGTATTTCTATGTGTTTGTAAATACAGTTTTACATTAGATTGACTATAAATTATAATATATTGACATAATGATATTAATTTGAATATAATACCTTATTGTTGATATAACATATTTTTTGTATATATATTTTTAGAAAAACTAGTCATCATATTCTTTTTGTTTGTTTAAATTTTGTTTTTCTTTTAATAAAATTATATTTATTTGTAAGTACGATTTGTTTTTTGTATATTACTTTTTAATTTTCTCTCATCTGCCATATATATAGTTGACTATTGCTTAGTCACATTTGACAATATTTTACAGTATAGGTCACTTTATACTACAATAACACTAGCTGTCATAATTTTCGATATAATACTGACGTAATACATACATACAATATTCACCAAATAATAGCGACGAATTAAAAACGAAAGCGGTGGTTTCGTAACCATCTCGCTGTTTGATACGCCATGGCCGGAACAAAGATCATTAATTTTTATACCATTTAATTATACTACCTTACTTACCGTCCGATGCAACGAGGCTTTGGTTTTTTTTATGCACAGTTAATGTTAAAAATAAAATTTGTTTTTTTAATTTTTTTTTTGTTGCCATTTAAAAAAAGTTTATTGAATTATTATATTGCAAATGATATTCTTAGTGACTGTAATTTTTATTATTTGCCTGTTATTAATTAAAATGTAATTATTATATGTATTGAAAAAATAATAAAAAATATTTTTAATTACAATTAGGGATGTGAATTTGGACACGTTAGTATTACAACCAATCGTAAATAAAATAAAGTAAAATTAAATTTCAAAGGCCTAAATAAACCTCAAAACAGCTATTTGCCATATATTAATTATGGTGTACTTACCTTGGTACCTGTCTGTACAATCGTAAGCAATAATACCGTATAAGTAGAACTAGAATGCGTAGTTATATTATATGAAATAAAAAAAATAAATATTATGTATATATGTCGTATCAAAACTGTATGATCGAATAATTTTATTTAGTTTTGTTATTTCTTTTCTTTATTATTTTACCTTTTCACCTTTTTTTTTCTATAAAAAAAGATTTTTTTTTTGTTTAATATTTACATACTTGAATACTCTGCTATAAATACAAGTAACTTTAACTAATGGAATTGATATATTGATATTTAACATTGAATATTATAATATGTATATAAATGTATATATTATTAGAAAAATTTATATATATATTTAGTGTACCTATTTTTATTAAAAAAAGTAAAAAATATGATTTATCTGCCCCGCGTAGGAAATATTTTTGTAAACTGTAGCTTTATTATAGTAATTAAAATAAATAAGTCATAATAATATTATACGCACAAATTGGACGACGATTATATATTATAATAGTTTATTTTCAAATTAAAGTAAAAGTACTAGTAAGTAGTTAAATGCTTATGATTTATATATTTTTTATTAGAGAAATAAACAACATATGCATACATATGTATAAAATATGCTTATATTTTCTAAGTAATTCTGGCGCATTTTAATTTCTTTATGTATAAAGCTATCAGCGAAAGAAACTCTTAAGACGTTTTTCTCATACATAATTTAGAACTTATATTTCTTTTCTACTCTTTGCAAATATTTCTCTTGTTTCTGTTGCTTATGTAAAAGAGATTATATAAATATTTGTTAATTTTATTATATTGGTATTTGATATTTTCATTTTTTTATTCGAGTTAATCTTTTATTTATGTATTTTTTTATTCCCACGTCAGATTTGGAAAACCTCTATACTCAATTAAATCTTCGTCAAGCATTTTTCTTAATTAACGCTTATTTGACACAAACAATGTTTATTATATTTGTAAATGCTTATCACATTTAAATCATTTAAAAATATGTTCCAAAATATTGAAAATTAAAAAAAATCGGTAATTTTCAAAAGAACATTCCTTAAGCAATTATTAAAAGGTACAAAATCATAACTACAGTTAAATTAAACGACATTGTAGAAAAATACTGATGCAAGGAAATGATTTGCTGTTCCCATGAGACTATAATTTCAAAGCGGAAACTAATGTATGGAGTAATCTCACGTACATTCAATAACTTAATAGTTTTGTTTTTAATAAATTATCAATTGACTTATTGATGAATTCATTTAATATGATCATAAAAAATCTTATTTCAATGTTAATAATATTTAATGAAAGATGTAAATGTACACAAATTCTCTTTTTTTCTTAACAAAAAATATTAACGATAAAAAAATAATCAGTTTTCGCCTCGAGTATACGAACTTTAACTCAACATAATTAGAAGGAAATTACATATTCTTATTAAATATATTCTTGTATTTAACACTGTTATGGGATAAATTCAACGTAATCTAATCAATAATAATCATTTTAATAATCTGTAACAGAAACGTTAAATTATAAAATTCAATTTTATATATCTATAGAATCTCAATATTGTCTTATTCTTGCTTAAATAAAAATCAATTTGACTATTTTATTTCAATGTCACAAGATAAATTGTAACACTTAAAAAATATACAATGTAATTTTATATATATGTCCGCTGCTTAATACGCCAAATCTTTAAAATAAAGTCTAGATACTAATATTAAGAATTTTAGTAAATATGTATGTATATATAATATAGTTGTAATGGAATGTGATGTAAAAATAAAGGATATTATTGTAAATAAGATTATTTATCTTGAAGAAATAAATATAGCTATTTTTTGTCCAAATCAAATTGAAATAAATATATGAAATTGAATATTTGTTTTTTTTTACTATCTGACAACATCCCTATTCCATTGTGTTTCTTAAATTACATCTTACTTAATAATATGTTGAGAAAATTTGAAATAACCAATGTAAATATTGATTTATTTATAAAAACCTCATATGAGCTTCGGGTTTGATGAGCCATATTTAGGAAAAAAATTGAGTTGAATTAAATAATATAAACCATTTTTTTTAATAGTGCCTAAATTTCTCGTTAATAAAAAAAATGTTTAAAATGTTAAAGAAAACTTATGTTTACTAAAAATTATGTGTACATACGTACTGCTAAGCAAATAAAAAAAAACAGCTTCACGCTGTATCCCGGATATAGCAGGGTAGGCAGAGGGAACCTAGCTAAACTAATATTACAAAATTATCTAAAAGTCTCTGCTCTACTTTACGGGAATGGAGGCTGTTTCATACAATTCGTCACGAGTAGAAAAATATTTAGGTAAATAGATTGTAATATTGTTTTTCCAGAAATATTACGATTGACGAACAAATTCTATTGTTTGTTTCAAGCTAAACATGCCAGTGGAACAAAACGACAATTTTTATATTATATATAAATGTATATGAAAGGCCGTCGTGGCGCAGTGGTTCAGCGTGTCACTGTAAACGCCACAGTCATGCGTTAGAGTCCCACTCGTGATAATTAATTATTTCCATTTTTCTACAAATCAAACTGCGGCGTTGGGTTTCGCTAGGTTTTCTCTGCCTGCTTTGCCATATGTGGGGTACTGCGTAAAAGCTAAAAGAATATATAAAGTGAGGACAGTCATGGCAACTAAAGAGGCTTCACTGTATCAAGACGACCTGATTTTAGGACATGCATCATAAAAGTATATTTTTAACAAGTATATACGACATAATCGAAAGACTTTACCTATAAATAAATAAATAAATGCATACCAACAGTACCAGGTACTATAAATGCTTTTTCGCAACTAAATTTCTATCGACACTTGTTTAAATATATTGTTTCTCTAAAACTACTAGTCTCATTTATTTTAAATTGTCGAATATATTTATATAATATAGTTACAAATTGTCATATCAATTATAGAATAGATAATTAAATTATATATTTAAAGTTTACACATTACTTCAAACTATTTTGATCGAAGCGAAATCTGCATATAAAATGTTTCTTTTTTAATCTTATTCAGGGAAATAATTTTTTAATTTCAATCTAATATTTGAAAATAGACAGAGAGCAGAGAAATATTTTACCTAGAGTCTATTTAGTACCGTACCTAGAGTACCTACCTAATAGACTTTTTCACACTGAAGGTAGCCGAAGGGAATCTAGTGGAGTGTTAAGACACTCCATTACCCTTTACCCATTAATCACCATCCGATTATCAAATCCATTTAAAAAACAACACATAAATGGATGTCCTCGATAAGCATTAAGTAAATTATTCACAAAAATACATCTCAACTTCCGTGCGAAGAATTAAAACAATGATGAGAGTTGAGAAGATCGCAATAATAATGATCATAAACGAACATCCGACCAACATAGTTCCGACGTTACGTAAACATTTAAATTCTGACTTGCGATCGATTTAAATGATTACAAATAAGTATTTTTAAATTAAATTCCTGGTCGGTTTCCAGGAGGCACGGGTTCGAGTCCCGCTACGTTCAAATTTTTATACGTTTTCTAAATAAGTATTTTTACAAATAAGTATTTTGTTACTTTATATTGATCATTAAAATGTTAAGATTCTCATATTGTGTAACATTATTGATTGTAGAGGCCAGTCGTGGCGCAAGTGGCACGAAGTGTGACTGTAAAACCGACTGGTTGTGGGTTCGATCCCCACTCGAGGAGATGAAATATTTACTTAAATTTATATTTCCATTTCTTCGCTCTGGTGTCGAGGATAAGCGCGGCGTCGAGTTCTGCCACTCAACACGCAATACCTCCAGAATTCGGCAGAAAGTGGGGAACGGAGTGTTAACACTAGGTTCCCTCTGCCTACCCCGCTGTGTGCGTGATACAGCGTGAAGCTGATAAGATAAGAAATAAGAAGAATAATAAGGTACGGTACCAACGTTATGATTTCTTTACAGGTTCTATCTTATATTTGATTACTTTCTCGCCAAATAAACAATGCCTCGAAGTTCAGAAATCATAACGTCAGAACCACAACTTGTCAACCGTACCGTATAAACATATATTTAGCTGTCCTCAATCATCTATTTGACAACTCTGTTTGTGAGTCCTTTAATTTAGTTTACGTAGAACGCCAACTTGAAATAATTTTAAGTAAATATAATTTCGTGTGAAAATCGTATTAATATTGATTTAAAAATATTTTCTCACAAAAACTCTACAGGGGTGTGTATAGACTGATATGTATTAAATGCTTCACATCTTAATTAAGACAATAAGCACATATATAAAATACGTATGACTTTTTTCCTTATTTTTTTTCTAATAGCAGAAACAGCAATAGAGGTATGTGGTAAAGGGAAAAGAGGCTTTACCAAAAAGTGCAACGAACGGTGGGATGATGAAGTGCGAGATGCTATAGAAAGAAAGAAGAAAGCATGGCAGGATTATAAAGCCTAAGGTAAGGATAAAAGTATGAAAGAAATTAAAAAGAAAAAGTATAAGCTGCAAAAACACCAAAGGTATGTAGAGACCGTAGCGTTTGGCGCTCCGTTCTCTCTGACTACCTCGCTAGGGATAAAGCGTGAAGCTATGTTAAGTTAAGTTAAGTTAAGTTTTTTTCTAATAAATAGTTTATTATTTATTAAATATTTTTGTTTTTGCTTTCACATAGTTTTAAAGGTTTATAAAAATATTTTGTGTTTTTTCTTACAGAATTTTAGAACAGTATTCATTAATTACCACACATTAATATTTTTAGGGCTTCGTACCTTTTGAGGAAAAAAGGAACCCTTATAAGATCACTTTGTTGTCCGTATGTCTGTCTGTCTGTATGTCAAGGGCATTTATTTCAGGAACGCTTGGGGATATCGAGTTGAAATTCATACTTAATAATCGCAAAAAACGCAACGCAACGTATTTCAACACTATAAAGGGATTCAAAGTTAATAAGGTACTTTCAATTGAACTATGATATTTGGCAGCTAGCATCTACAGATAGCACAAGTTTAGGAAAAAATTATGAAAATTATTGATAAAAATTAAAAATAATAGCCTTAAAAAGAGGATAAAATTTGGTATTTAAGCCACTAGTTAAAGTGAGTTATCAGATGAAAAGGCTCTCGCTAAGCCTCAATTTCAGGAAAGGCTGAAACCTCTAATTTTTCACGGATCCCTTGTGTGCCCAACTCGCGCTTGTCCAGTTTTTTATTCTATGATGTAAAAGTAGAATAAATATGTATGTACGTGAATTTCACCTTTACATCGCGGACATTCCACAAAAATGACCCGTGAAACTAAGAACGAAAGTATTAAATTAAAACTTACATATTAAATAACGTTACATCATTGAACAATGGCTACAAATTAGTTCCAAACTTGTAACGTTTCCTTACGGCTAACCAACCGAGGACTGTGTCAACTAAACTAAACAATGGTAGGTGTATTTAAGAAAAGTTTAAATGCTTGTATTTATATAAATCAGTTTCACGCTGTGTCCTGCTCAGTAGGGTAGGCAGAGGGACCCTAGTGTTAAGACACTCCGTTACCCACTTTCCGCTGAATTTTGGGAGGCATTAGGTGTTGAATAGCGGAACTCAACGCCGCGCTTCGCCTCGACACCAGAGCGAAGAAATGGAAATATAAATTTAATTAAATATTTCATTTCTTCGAGTGAGGATCGAATCCATAACCGTCGTGTTACAGTCACACCCTTGTGCCCCTGTGCCACGACGGCCTCTTGTATTTATATGAAAGTTATTTTTGATAAACGGTAGCTCAAAGGTAAATCGAGATATTGCGTGTTGAATATAGGAAAATATATGAACCTTAACAGACTCTATCAGCGTTGCTAGACGTCCCAAATTCTAGACGAAGATTTAAAAGTGTAAAAGTGGACAGATATTGATTGACTCTCTTTTCATTGATTTAAATTTTGTGCGTGAATTATTCCATGCACTTTGAGATCTCTTTTTTGATTACTTTATTTTTTTAATAAGTTACTAACAATTCCAGGGATAAAAATCCCGCGTTCCCCCGAGACAAAATCTGGCAACGCTGAACTCTATATAATATAAATGCATATTCTTCTTATACTGAAGCAAAATTAAACGCAATATAAAATGTAAATTCTTACAAAAAAATGACAAAAGACAACATATTTAAATGAATTATAAAAAATAACGGATGTACATATATGAAAATAGGATTAATGTTAATACTTAATAGCTATTACCTAACTGTGTAGAGTGGGGTGAAGTCGGGAACCACTTTCAGTTTCTTTGGCTCACTTGTTCGACGAGCACGCGTTACGCAACCGCCGGTCCGACCCGCATGACATACTTTACGAAAACATTACTAATTTGACACAGTATGTTCATATATTTTGCATTTATTATGACAAAACATTACATTTAAAATATTTAGTAAATATTTCACAGATTAAAAATATTCTTTTGTCAACTTTCCCGCCATTTCTTTTTGTTTTTTTTTATTTACGTCAAATATTTGAAAGATTGCAAATATATTTTTTTGATTTTTTTCTTTGTTCTTATTTTTGTTTTATATTATTATTGTGTTATTAAACATTTTATGAATATGGTTGAAACGAAGTGCATTTTTCTTGTGATCAAGTGCGATGTGCGTGTTTTGTGCAGTAATTAATATTGAAGCATCATCTGTCGAAAAGTAAGTAACTCTTCTGTAACTTTTATTATAATATATTTTTTTTCCTAATTAATTCTTTTTATTATAGCTATAGACAAGAAGTTATTTTAATACAAAAAAGAGCATAGATTATGAAAATAAGATAATAAAATTCTGTTAGCTTTGCTCTATACTCGGTATTATTTTTATGTCATATAGCTACAAAAAAATAATTAAATCACTTTCAAAAACTTGTTTTGCAATTTTATTAAATACTTATAAGTTTTTTTTTTCAATATTCGCTATAGGAAGGTCATTATTAAAATCCTGTAAAATATAGAACGTAATATTTTATTTTGACGAGACTCTTTACAGTCATTCGTTGTATATTAATTATTACTTTTAAATGTAGAGTTGATATAAATTATAAAATAAACATTTTCAAACAAAAATTACATATTTACATTACATTACGGTGACAACAGAATTTATGAAGTTATAATATTAGTAGATTATGACAAGCAAATATTTATTTTTTCTTTTATATAACACTAATGTGTTATATTACAGAAATGAATCGACATATTACGACACACAGGCGTGTGTCTAGTTTTTAACTGACTTCTGTTGGTAAAAGGAGGAGGTTATCAATTTGACCGTATTTTTTTATATTTGTTACCTCAGAACTTTTGACTGGGTGAACCTAACGGATTTTGATGAATCTTTTTTTATTTGAAAGCTAGTGCTTCCTGTGTGGTCCCAATTTTGTCCATTTCTAACATTGATATCCATGAGAAAATAACATAAATCGTCTTAAATTTGCATTAAGTAAGTATGCAACAAATCTACGAATAACTCAATATGCCGCCAACCGATTTTAATGATTCTTTTGTTATTGGAAAGGATATACTTCAAGGGTAGTTTGACGAAAGTTTAGTTAAGTTCTGATTTTCGGTCGAATTTGAAGAAGTTTTTGTAAAATTTTTTTTAGTTATTTATTTAAACTCTCATAATATTAAAACAAAACATTACAACACATTCTGTATCTAGAAATCTCTGTTTGCAATGAAAAAGAAAGATATTTTTATATAATTATTTGAATTATGAAATCATACATAATTACTATTACAGGGATAATCGTGTATTATCGATTACGGGGTGAAGCGTGAAATATTGCTTAATATGTTCGGCAAATTATCTTATATTAATAATACATGGATCTGTAATCCTACATCGAGGTCCTTCAGTCCATGCGTAACTAATGCCTCTTATTGTTGAAATAATATTTAAATGTTAAACACCGTGTTAATACTGCATCTCATGGTTGTGAACTTAAATCCACATTTTTTTATTGTTTTTTTTTTTTTAGTATTTTTGTTCAGCTTCACGCTGTATCCAGCGTATAGCAGTTCCTCACTCCTAGCTGCATTTTCAGTAAGTGAGAGAGCGAAGAGAAGTAAATATAAAATATTTCATTTTCTCGAGTGGAAATCGAACTCACAACTTGTCGTGTTTATAGTCACACGCTTGTGCCCCTCCGATACGACTGGTTAATTTTTTCTGTATATTTTAAAACTTTTCCATTCCAAAGTGAGTCGCAAGTACGTGGAACACTGAAATTCGGCGTGCAGGTTCATCAGTTTTGGAGAACTAAGAAAAGATTCCCCAAAATTCGTATGAACGCGGAAAAAACATTTAAAATTTTTGAAGTCGTAAAGTCCACACAAAAGAGGTTACGCGTGGCTACTACTTTGAAGTACAGGCGGCGATTTATTTATTTTATATTATCTGTAGATGAACTAAAAATAATGAAAAGGATAGATTACACATTTTTTTTGAATAATAAGCAAAATGCAGGAGATTCATGTAGTAAATAAATGTTTGTTTAGCTGTAATTTATCTAAAGCGTTATTTGCATTTGACGTTTAGGTAATTATTGTAATGGCTTTGGTTGCATGCTTCTGTCTCAGGTAGCATTTCTGGTGTTGTGTAGAATTATTCAATAGTTTCTTTTAACATATCTATGTTTTACTATATTATTTTAGCCTCACATTGTTCCCATTTGTAGCAGCCTAAGCAGAGGGAGGTGTTAGACACTCCGTTAAATACTGCTATATAATATTTTTTTATTTATCTTTGTAACGGAGGGTTAGGTAGAAAGAGCCTAGTGACGAGATTTTTTACTTTTAAGCAGTATCCAATTTATAGCAAGGTAGACGAGACCTTGTGTTATGATCTTCGCACCTTCCAATTTTCAAGACATTGCGTTTGTCTTGTTATCAGAGCGAGGAAATGAATATAATTTCTTCCTCTGAGCGGCAATCGAATCCATAACTATATAAGAATAGTATATTCTGTAAGATATAGCAGACATATGGGACAAATCAACACGTTTGGTCTAACAAGCATACAGTAAGTGCAAGCGTTAAAATATTTTGAAATAAAAATATGTTGTATGAAGATTGAACTCACACTACTCACAAATGGACCATGAGGGTAATAAATTACAATTTAATCAATCAGCTTCACGCTGTATCTCGCACACAGCAGGGTAGACAGAGGGAACCTAGTGTTAAGACACTCCGTTCCCCACTTTCTGCCGAATTCTGGAGGCATTGCGTGTTGAGTGGGAGAACTCAATGCCGCTTTTTGCCTCGACACCAGAGCGAAGAAAAGGAAATATACATTTAAGTAAATATTCCATCTCCTCGAGTGGGGATCGAACCCACAACCAGTCGGGTTTACAGTCACACTTTGTGCCGCTGCGCCATGACTGGCCTCTGGATTATAATTTAAATAATTACAAAATTTATCTTTACACTTTCAATATATAGATATATATATATATAGCAATACCCAGTAAACTTGACAACTATTTTTGATTAAACTAACAACCGAAAAAAAATTATATTGACTTTTTAACATTTTTTTTATTACTTTTATATATATTATAAGAACAATATTTAAAATTATACATCAAAGTTAAAATAGTAAAACTTTAAAAATTGACATAATCCAAAAATAGTATAAAATATGACAATATACATAGTTTTTCAATGAATAAAAGGAAATTATTTTTAATCACTAGATACGTTTTTTTTACAAGAACAACCGAACAAAGAGAGAAAATTTAGAGAGAGAGAGATTTAGAAAATTTAAATTTCAGCAATTTTATATATTGCTACTATCACTGTAATTTTACCATTGTACATTTTGCATTGAAAAGAACTGTTGAGTTCCTTACCGACTCTTCCTAATAACCTTCCGAGCTGGTGTTATCTTTACCGTCTTTTAATAAAACAATAAATGTTCCAAAAGTTTATTAAAATGCAAAAAAAAAATTGAATGTTGACTTGTAAAAATTAATAATAATTATTAAATATGCCGTCTACTGAACCTTTTCTATTAAATTTAAAATTTTATTCATGGTAAAGATTTGAAACCACAATCACCGCGTTAACTTTCTGAAAAATCTCTTCTGAATCTCTACTACTAATCCCATGACGGCGTATAGGGATTAATAACAATTGATTTAACCACTCCTGCCACCAAATACGGTAAAGCTGATAAGCATCGAGTTTAAGCATCTTGCGAAGCCGCGCGGAGGTCGAAAAAGGCAGATGTATGAGAAATTGCGTACTGGTTTTGTTTTATTTATAATAATGTATATTTTTTAGATTTAATAGAAAATTATGAGGTCAGTTGCCACTGACCTCATAATTTTCAGGGCACGAAGCGTGACTGTAGAACCGACTGGTTGGGGGTTCGATCCCCACTCGAGGAAACGAAATATTTACTTAAATTTTTATATTTCCATTTCTTCGCTCTGGTGTCGAGGCAAAGCGCAATGCCTCAATAATTGAGCAGAAAGAGGGGAACGGAGTGTCTTAAGACTAGGTTCCCTCTGCCTACTCCGCTGTGTGCGGGATACAGCGTGAAGCTGATTTATTTGATTTTAATAGAAAATAATTTCAATAATTGAATAATTAACTATACAATCATAGCGTTTTAGATTTTATGTTTCTATAGCTACAAATTTAAGTATTATTTAACAGAAGAACAGGTTCGTTTGTACTAATTATTTAAGTAAAATTTTATTTGAGGTCAGTAGTGGCAAGTTGTGGGTTCGATCCGCATTCGAAGAAATGAAATATTTAATATTTTCATTTCTACGTTCTGGTGTCAAGGGGAAGCCCCGGCTTTGAGTTCCGCCACTTAATACGCAATGCCCCCAGAAATCGATTTGCAATAGGGAGTGCAGTGTTTCAACGTAACGTGCAACGCCCTCTGCCTACCTTGCTACATGCGGGATACAGCGTGAAGCTGGAAATGTTTTATTATGTATTTACTAAAATGTGAACTATGAACATTCAGATTTTAGTAGGTAAGATACACTAAGAGGTAAGACTGCACTATGGTTCTAAGTTTGATTCTCTTTCACTTGGAGAAACGATTATGTTACAGTATATCTATGAACCCCCCGTGGGAGTAGGAATAGGGAGGGCCGAGTGACCCATGCCCACCCCAGAATAGTCTAGTGCCTACCCCATAATTTTTCTAACAAGAAAATTACCCTGAAAAATAAAAACGTCCGGCCCTCTGTGTTAAATATTTCTAGACAAGCCCATGAGTTCGCTAATGCGCAATTACTCTTAAAATTGACAGAGACCTGACAACGGAGTCTCTTAACTCTCTAGCTGTCAACTATGCAAAATATGTATCGACGACCCTCAAGAAATAACCCATACTCTTTTATTTTTCAGCTTAATGCTGTAAGCGCGCTCACGCTTAGCCTAAGCGAAAATAACAACACGTAATATCATATTTTGAACACTACATGTTCCAAGACCATATTAAGTATCATCGTAAGTTCAAATTACTAAATATCAATGTCTTGTCCAAGCATTTGATATTTGAACCCGATCTTTGTGGAAACGAGCCCAAACAAACGTTACATGATTTATATAACAAGGTAATATAAGCTATCGGGTGCTGCTCTGACATACGACTCCGATCGGATATCTGGCAAATAAAACTTTTAAGTTTTAACGTATTAATGCTGGTATAATTTTGGAGTATGGATTATGGCCAGTCGTGGCGCATGGATGTGACGGTAAAATCGACAGGTTGTGGCTTCGATTCCCACTCAAGGAAATGTAATATTTTATATTTTTATTTCTTCGCTCTGGTGTTCCTCCATTGCTACGTCTCCAGAATTCAGCGGAATGTGGGGAGCGGAGTGCCTTAACACTAGGCTTCATCTGGTTACTTTGCTATATGCGGGATACACTGTGAAGCTGAAGAAAAAAAACCAAAATATATTTTATATGAAATAATAAAAACATCAATCAAAGACCTACAATCGTATAATAATTTCTCAATACAAACAAAAAGGGGAAAGTGTTCGAGCAACATGGCGCTTCTTATGCATTAATTACAATTTTGTACTCGTATTTTATAATTATTACTATAATGTATTACTATATCCACATGACATCAGAAATTGAAGAATAAGCTGTTATATTATAAAAATAAACAAAAATAAATATTTTTAGAATAAAACAGTTGATACTGTAAGTTTTGATTAAATTTTATCCAGACATAAAATAATAAATTATATATATTTGAAATTAGATTATAAGTAATTGGACCTAACAGATTTTATTTTTTATGCATTTTACGTTATTATAGTTAAAAATAAACTTCATAAATTATTTATGAGGCCAGTCGTGGCGCAGGGGCACAAAGTGTGACTGTAAAATCGACTGGTTGTGGGTTTGATCCCCACTCGATGAGATGAAATATTTACTTAAATTTATATTTCCATTTCTCCGCTCTGGTGTCGAGGCAAAGCGCAGCGTTGAGTTCTGCCACTCAACACCCAATGCCTCCAGAATTTGGCAGACAGTGGGGGAACGGAGTGTCTTAACACAGGTTCCCTCTGCCTACCCTGCTGTGTGCGGGGTTACAGCGTGAAGCTGATTTATTTATTTTATTTATTTATAAATTTTTATTAAAACCTTTTTAGTTTTGTAATTTTTCTAGAGTGCAAGAATAACACTCAAACACAAAATACCCTATAACAACTTACAAAACCATATCAATTAGCGTACATATGACAAACAAACATACAAGTACAACAGTACAACTATAACATAAAGTCCGTCCACTGACGCAACCGCTTTTCTCCATATTGTATAACCGACATTGGGACCGACTGACCGCGTTCCACACACCCTAGTGGCCCAAAGTAACTCATAACTTAATACTGTTATCACAATACTATCTTTCGTCAAGGTTGGCCGTTGTGGCGCAGTGATAGGATGTGTGTAAACGCGATGGTTGTGGTGTTCGATTCCCACTTGAGGGAATGAACTTTCAATTTTTTCGCATTTTATATTAAGCTTTTTATCATGATAGTTTATGAATAGTTACTTAAATAATTAAAAATATTTAAATAAAAAAATAATAAATATTTTAGTATATATTATTTATGTAAAAAAATAAGTATCGTGGCGCAGGGGCACTAACAAGCGTGTAAGCGCGACAGGATGTAGGTTTGATTCCAATCGAGGAAATTAAATATAAATATTTATAATTTTTACTTTACAAAAAAAACATTAAACTATGTTTATAATATACTTAGGGCTTTAAAACTACAGTCAAAGCATCCCCTAAAAAATATTTCAAGACCGACCCATACCGCCACAGTGTTTTACTGAAATTAAAAGAAATACACCTACCTGTGTTACAATTGTATGCAACAGTTATCTCTTTACGGCGATTAATTTAAAATATTTCCAGATTATCTTAATTTTGTTAAGCTTTTAAAGCTGTTATCTTTATTTTAAAAGGAATTTTTGCTTAATATTACTAAGTACTTTAGTGACTTAACGTAAAATTTGAGACTAGGCATGGCGCAGGGGCGTTAACTTGTGACTGTAGATGTGACAGGTGTGGGTTCGATTCTCAATCACGGAAATTTAACATTTTCATTTCTTAGCTTAGTAGTCGAGGTATAGCGCGGCGTTGAGTTCCGCCACTCAACACGCAATGCCGAATGAATTCGGTGGTAAGCGGGGAGCGGAGTGTCTTACCACTATGCTCCCTATGCCTATCCTGCTATATGCGGGATTCAGCGTGAATCCGAAAACATAATATTATTTAAAAAAAAACGTTAAAACTTGATGAGCAAAAGTAAACTAGGCTTGTGAAATTCGACCTCATTACTAAATACGTAACTTATCAGTTCTACATACTTTACTCGAGCTGGTTTTTGAACGTTTCATAAAAGTGGAATTTTAACAAACTTTATTGACATTAATTTAAAAATATGTAGTTTTATAAATAAGTGTAATATATAAGGCCGTCGTGGCGCAGGGGCACAAGGATGTGACTATAACGGGTTGTGGGTTCGATCCTCACTCGGGGTAAGGAATTATTACTTATATATATTTTCATTTCTACGCTCTGGCACCAAAGCAAAAGCCCGGCGTTGAGTTCCGCCACACAACACGAAATGTTGCGATAAATTCGGCGGATCCTCGGTCTATTCTGTTATATGTGGGATACAGCGTGAAGCTGATTTCTATATGAACATTTTTAGTTTCGCGATAACTTTGCAATATACATATTTAACCTAACGCGCTACGCGATATAGGCCACCTATAGCCTAAGCATTATTAAGAAGAATCCTTATAAATACAGAGATATTTAAAATGTAAATATATCTACAATATTAGTTATATCTAAAGACACAAAATATTAAATAATTGATTGTAATGTAACGAATCTTGTCAGTCGTGGCGCAGCGGCACGAAGTGTGACTGTACAATCGACTGGTTGTGGGTTCGATCCCCACTCGAGGAGATGAAATATTTACTTAAATTTATATTTCCATTTCTTCGCTCTGGTGTCGAGGTTAAGCGCGTCGTTGAGTTCTGCCACTCAACACGCAATGCCTCCAGAATTCGGCAGAAAGTGGGGAACGGAGTGTCTTAACACTAGGTTCCCTCTGCNATGTTAGATATCTCTTAAATTCATGTACATGATATATTCGTAAATACAGCAAATTTAAGTAAAATAAAAAAATGTATAGAAAAGTCATAAATAGATTTATATTTTTTTTAACTAAATTTATAAAAACTTAATAAAAAAAATAATTAAAGAGCTTCACGCTGTATCCTGCTCACGGCAGGGTAGACAGAGGGAACATAGTATTAAGCCACTCCATTGCCCACTTTCCGCCAAATTTTGGAGGCATTGCATGTTGATTGGCGGGGTATAGCGTGCAGCACCACAGCAGGGTGCTGTGTGCGGGATACAGCGTGAAGCTGATTTTTAAATTTATTACTAGATATTTTATTACATCATAACTTATTATACTTATGCATGTACCAATATAGTATGAAATATTCTTACTTGTAACCGTCTAACCACTCAAAGTTATCTATAAGCGACCATACTGTGTAGCCCGTTACGTTTACACCATCATATAATATTGAGAGAGCTATCTGAAAGATAAATGTCTTCTGAATTGCATATTAGATATTCTAATTAATCTTTTAAATTGAGGCCACAGATTAGATTATTGGATGAATGTACATGATATAGTTGTGGGTTCAATATACACTCGGGGAAATAAACAAAAAATTTGATGAGAGAACACAAACGTGTGCGTTGGTTCCCACCGATAAGTATGCAATATTTCGATATTGGGCAGCCAGTAAAAACACTAGGTTTTCTTTGTTGATACTGCGCCAAGAGATGGTTTTAAGCTTTTAAAATTAAGAGAAAAATTAAAATAATAAAAAAATACCTGTTCTAGATGTTCTCGCAAAAATTTTACCCGCTCACGGTCGTTGAATTCGTAACCGGCCGTAGAAAAACCATTTTCGGTAATCAGAATTGGCAAATTATATTCATTTTGCAACCATTTTAACTGACTACGTAAACCATCCGCGAAAACCTGACGAAATATAAAAAAAATGTTGATATACTTTAACCAGTATAATAAAGGCGAAAGCAGCTTCACGCATTTCCTATTTTCTATTTCTTAACTGGATAGACAGAGATAACCAGAAGTAAATTGCTGCTAATGCGCCACGCATTGGGACAACGTCTGATTGACTAAATGGATGAATATATTCGACTTACATTGAAATTGTCTTAATATATCATATCTTCTCGAGGAAATGAAACATTTAATATTTTCATCATCTCTGGTAGCGAGGCAAAGTGGGCGTTATTTTCAACCACTTAACATGCAATGCCTCAAAAATTGGAATTCGAACGAAGTGTCTTAACACCAGGTTTCCAGGTTCCATCTGCCTACCTACTATGTGCGGGATATAGCGTGAAAAAAAATAATTGAAGATAGTTTGGCAAAGAGTACAGCTGGATAAGCATGCTGGACTGGCTTCTAATAAATTGTGTTTACTAAAATAAGGGATGGTTGTAATGTTTTTTATCCAAAACACAATATTTTTTCTCTAATCTTTACAGTAAAGGGGGTATGGGAGTAACTACTAAATGTTGACGTTTATTTCCTTGGTAGTCTATTGAAGATATTTTTATGACATTTTGAATTCAATCTGGTTGGTTTTTCCTAGGGAACTATAAGTTGTAAAATGTATAATATATTTTGAGGGCAATATGTAAACTGCATGAGGGTATTATGTAAATAACATTTTATATATTACGTACAGTGTATATATTAGCTATCTATGCTATAAGTTAAAAGAAACGAAGTAGTTGAACATACCTCAAAATAGTAAAAACCATCAAGAGTTCATGCGTAAAATACATTTCTAAGAAATTTGTCATATTATATATGCGTTCATATATCTTATTAATGTCGTCAAAACATTATAATTATAATGTAGAAATAAATAGAAAAACAATCAATTATATAATCCATTAGACGTCATCTCTAGACCATAATTGACGAAACAGTACGGTACCTTCTGATGTAATTTTTTACATCAGTTTTACAAAAGAATAGGTATTACAGCCTTTTAATAGTAGTATACCTATATACATGTCAACAGAGGAGACAAAACAAATTTTATAAACAAGATCTTCATTAGCTTCACCCTTTATCCCTAGCGGGGTAGTCAGAGAGAACGGAGCGCCAAACGCTGCGGTCTCTACATACCTCTTTCGCCTCGTCCACTGTCGTCAACCTCTTCATACATGTCCTCCGGGGGGTCCTCATGCTTTTTACGTGACCTTCCTCCAGAATCTTTGATACTGTGTTTTCGAAGGTCAACCGCTCACTTTTCCATCATAAATCTTTTTTGCCATTCTTTCATCACTCATTCGTTCGACGTGCCCAAACTAGCTGAGCACGTTCTTCCTCATTCTCACCGTGACATCCTCGCTAGTACCTACCATTCTGTGTACCGCTTCATTGCGGATTCGATCAGCTAAGCTGACTCCGCATATCCTACGAAGAGATCTCATCTCCACAGCATTCATCTTTCTTTCATTCTTCTTCTGTAATACCCATGTTTCGCTGCCGGATAACATAGTCGGTACCAAAACTGCATTGTGTACGGCCAAACGCGCAGCTGGGCTGACATTTCGCCTTCTTATCAATGCAGCTATGGCTCCGGTAACCTTGTTACCGGCAGCAGTATGCCTTTCCACATCCATCTCGTATCTTCCATCTCTACTGAACATACTTCTCAATTATATCACTTCATTCACTTGTTCTAACATCTTACCATTTACACTGATTTTCCATTCCGTCCTTTCTTCATCTCTTTCAAAAATCAGAACCTTTGTCTTATTCGCATTAAGGCTTAGACCATTATTTTCACACCCTTCTTTCAGAGTGGTGACCAATGCCTGCAACTCGCATTCTGATGATGCAATAAGCACTGCATCATCTGCGTACAGCAGGCAATTCACAATCAGGTCACCTACTTTCATTCCCATTTCACTTTGTTTCACTTCATTTACTGTAAAGTTTAGAGACAAAAAAATTGATGTAGCGCTATCGGATAAAATGTAAAATACGATATAAGAGTGAGAATCAAACCCAGTACCGTTACGTTTACAGTCAGATGCTATGTCGCTGCGTCACGACGACCTTCAATATAGAATATATAAAGAATAAGATATGAATATATCAAGACATACTTACAGGAAACAAATCTGAAGAACCAAAATAAGATCCCGGTGGTCTTTCTAGCACAGCGTTCAGTTCTGGTGAGCCGTTCAAGTACCAGATCCCAATGTTTTCTCCAGGCTTAGCAGTCCTTATTAAATATGTTGTATAGTAATTAAAGCCTAGGAAATCAGCTGTACCTAAAAATATAGTAATATATAGGGACTACCAAGTACCTTACCAATTTTTATTTCAGTTTCATGCTTAATCGTGCATATATCAGGGCAGGCAGAGGGAACCTAGTCTTAAGATACTCCTTTCCCCACATGCCGAATAAACTTCAACACTCAACACCACGCTTAATCTACCAGAGCGGGAAAATCAAATGAAATTAAGTGGGAATTGAGCCTAAAACTATTGCGTTTGCAATCAGATGCAGTTCTACTGAGTCTCAATGGCCTTATTAATAAAATAATGTATTTTAATAAATAAATACCTTTCATATATTCAATTTCAGCATAGGTAAATTCTGGTAGCCTGGATCTGTTATACCCAGCTTCAAGGCTTATTTTTCTCATATGAAGCTCAATAGACTTAGGCCATCCTCCTTGTTTAGTCATTAAAGGATGATAAAATCTGCCAGCCTGTAAATATGGAAAATATTATTGCCTTGACACCAGAGCGAAGAAATAAATATTAATTCATCCCCCCAGCGAGAATGCGCCACATTGGCCTCTAAATAAAATATTTTTCTATAATATACCACCAAGTAAAAAAACGGTTTTTGTAGCAAACACACAATAAAATTTGTGAATCAGATTCATTTAGATTCACTTAGTTAAAATTACTAAGTCTTCAGTTCTTAAGCATTTATAAATCAACAATAATTTTATATCGAGTCTAATCTGTTTTATTATGTATGTTTCTATTTCTGTATTTTATTCTTATTTATATTTTTTAAAATTAATGCTTAAATTATTATTGTTGTGAAGACGGACACAGCATTTGCATTTGTAGTGTTTGCTTTCAACTGTGCTAGAACTTCGCGAAATATAATATATTTTTTAAATGTGTTAGCTTATCTTAAATAAATAAATAAATAAAACAATTAATACCGCATATTGACGTCCTAATTCTGCTATCTCTTCATGTTCTGGAGTAGCCGGTTCCATCCAAAAAACATTGTTCGCTATGGACATCGTACCTGAAATTGGAATTAGAATCTTAGTTCAAACGCTTCTTTTCATTTAAAATCTCCTCACTCTACAATCTACATACATTGAATCTGTGCTATTTTCTCCATTTTATTATTATTATTACTATTTTACTTTACAAAATTTTAAAATTCAGATAGTTACTTAAAACTAAAGCTAAGCAGTGCCTAAACGTGTTTTTTTCTTACATATCTTTAAATTATTTACATTTCTTAATCGTATATCTATACTTATAATAAAATGGTAACGGATCGGTATCTGTACTTGGAACATATTTAAGAAAAAGTGATTTTGGGGAATTTTATTATTTTAGTAGAACACAAAACAATGATTATTAAAATTGTTGTCTGTTTGTCTGTGCATCTATGCGCAGTTACAGTTTACTTAGACAATGTGAAATAACTAAAAAAAAACTAATAAATACAATTAATTCCCAAAACATTTAAATTTCGATTTATTTAAAGCATAACCAAAATAAAATAATTAATCCATTTTTAAAATTCTGTATCTCAAAAGGAAAATAACGGAATCCTTATAGGATCATTTAGTTGTCAAGACCATTTTACTTGAGATTGCGTTGAGGTATCAATCTGAAATTAATATCAGATATTCAAGTTTACAGTTCCTTGGAGCACAGAAGTTAAGCTTCTAATACAACCAAAATATATAAGTATTCATGTATCGTTTTTGCTTCTTTTTGTATGAAATTAACCGCGCAACCAAAATTTATAGTGTACTTCCCGTAGACCTAAGTTATGAAATTTAGGACGAATTAAGATCTAACAATACAAATAAAGAAAAAATTCAAAAAGTAAAAATTTATTAGCATTTCATAGAAAAAAAAAACATTACAAACTTATTTTTGTAGTTCACTTCATACTAAATAAGTGAATATGCCAGCAAACTTATTACTTATATGTTTTAAAATATAAAAAAAAAACAATATAAGAAAAACAAAATAACCAAAAAATAACTTTACACTTAACACAACAATAAAACAACACAATTAATAAAAACAACAAAAGTAACAACAGTACTGTTATATGAACAGGTTGACCATAGTAAAAATGGCGGATTAAATCTGACCGATGGCAAAACATCACATTTTAATATAAAATGTCCGCACTGTGCTCTATAATTTATTATAGTGGTTTATTTTTATAGTATTAAAATGCCTTTCTAGTGAGAACAAGCATATGCGTTTCTAGTTTGAGAACAAGCATAGGTGTTTGTACATGTCAAGTATTTAAACATTACTACCAAACTCTAAGAAAATATTTTATGGTATTTATGATATCGTGAATAGACACATTTTAGATTCCCCACGGAGGCCAACCGGCTTGGAGGTGTACAACTGACTGTTTTTTACTACTACTATTATATTAAGCTCCTTCAATCGTGATCTATAAAATAATCTTTTTTTGATTTGTTAATCTTTTATCTCATGTCTTCGTGAATAGGGTATAGTATTAATAATTACTAATTATATACATACATATATAGACGAACCCTAACTTACCTTTACCAAATGAATATTTTTTGTGATAGATTCTATACGCCCTCGCGTGTGCCAGTAAAATGTACTTATTGCACAGAAACGGTGCGTGTATCGGCTCTAATATCCCCGGCGCAAAAGTCCCACTGCTGTACATAAAATCGCATACTGTTATAGCTTCGTTGATAGTTAGCCATGTTTTTACTCTATCAGCGTAAAAAGAGAATACAATGTTAGCGTAGTCACCAAACCATTCGACTATGTGTGGGTTTGTCCAGCCACCTGAAAATATAATAAGTCTTTTTTTAGGTTCATGCGGCATCCTGCATATAGGAACCCTCTTGAGTTGGTTAACGACTAACTCCAAGTTTCCAATTCAAGACCTCACGATGTAAATACACTCAAATTTCGAATATGTCAAGTGCCGTCACTTAGTTTTCTCACCAAGGGAAGTAATGGAAATAATTAATTCCCCTGAGTGGGAATTGATTGTTCAACCGATTTTTTAGCGTCATGCTGTATTCCGTGCAGAGCAGGATAGGCAGAGGGAATCTAGTGTTAAAACACCATTCCCCAGTTTCTGCTGATGCCTCGACACGATAGCAAATGATTTTGTTAAAAAAAATTAAAGAAAGATTTTATAATTTTAACGTCGGTGCCAAGTAAAACACAGGCTCAGAAATTTCATATTGTAGTAATGTTGTTGTAGCATTACCTTGACATCAACTTGTAAATTTGTTGATTGAGGAATCTCAGTTCTGGCGAAACAATGTGTGTCCTTGTAACTATTACATTAAAAGCAGTGCAACTACTTAGGCCATCTATGGTCTTCATCATCAGTTACACATCATTAAATTGTGATTTCCGAAAGCAAACACACGAGTCTTTACAAAAAATACTCAAATTCATATAAGTGTGCCTATAAAATTTAAAGACTTCCTTCGATTTCTCCGGGATCCCATCATCTTCGTCAGATATTGACATGGTCACCATGGGACCACCTGTGAGTTATACGCTTTCAAATAAAAAAAAATTATCCAAAAGGCGTCTTCAAATAATCGCTGAACATACACAAGAAAAAATATTCCGACGAATTGATAACCTCCTTTTTTTGAAAGTCGGTTAAAAATGGAAATATTAAATATTTTATTAACTCAAGTGAAATCAGGTCGAGTCAGTGGAATTCCCACAAATTATCGCGCTTACATTCACATTTTGTGCCCCTGCGACACGACTGGCCCTAAAATTCATCATGCATAACTATATTTTACTATGTATAATATATTTTACCCAGATCTTGTATCGCCACCGGTAGCTCCCAATGGTAAAGAGTGACAATAGGCTCGACGCCTTTAGCAAGTAAGCCGTTTATCAACTTGTTATAGTATTCTACGCCAGCTTTGTTGATTTTATTTGAAAAGCCACCAGGAAGAATTCTTGCCCAATTTATTGAGAACCTGGAATATGAAAAAATAAACTATTAATTTTATAATTTTTTCCCGATGCTTCCACCGTGACAGTGTTTAGTGGCTAACTGTAAATGCAATGGTTCTGGATTCGATTTTTCTCTGTCTATCTTGCTACATGCTGGATACAGAGTGAAGCTAAAATAAAAAAAAATTGCAATCAAGATACCCACGTTAGGCAGGCACTGATTTGCTGAACAATAAAAAATGCTTAATTTTTTTTTTTGCATACAGTTGCATTAACTGTATAATTTGTATTGTGTATAATTTACCTACAAGCCACTTTATTTACTTACCTAATTTACTTAGAATTAGCGTCCCGGTCGCGGCTTGCCCGTGAATTCATGAAAGCGTTCGTGTTTTTATGTGTGTACTTATAAAGACTATTAATATGAAAGTTTTAGCCCCGTTTGAGCCCCTGTACCACGACTGGCCTCTACATGTATTGATACCAGAATAAAAAAAATACTTAACTATTACCTAACCAAGAAATTTAAAATAACCTAACTAATCTACTATCCAAATAAACGAAGGGAACTTTTTTTAGCAAGTCGCTGTATCTCTAGCAGGGTAGCCAGAGAGAACGGACCGTCAAACGCAACCACTCAACTTCTTTCATCATTTTTTTGCCATTTTTTCAACACTTATTCTCAAACTGCGTCAGCATGTTCTTGTTCGTTTTCACCGTGATATTCTTGCTAGTATCGGATATAGTATCTTGCTCGGCTAGTATATTGCGAATTAAGTCAGCTATATCCTACGAAGAAATCACATATCCACAGAATTAAAGTATCTTTCATTCTTCTTCTAGTATTGTTTCGTTGCAGTATAATAGCGTCGGTAATGCGTTGTGTACGGCCAAACGTGCAGCTGTGCTGACGTTTCGCCTTCTCATCAATGCAGCTGAATCACTCTTAACTCTCTTACCGGCAGCAATACGCCTTTCCACATCCATTTCATATCTTCCCTCTCTATTAAGTATACTTCCCAGATATACAACTTCATTCAATTGTTCTATTACTTTAGAACGTCCTTGACACGCCTAATTGAGCCGAGCATATTGGTGCATATCAAAAATACTCTTGTTATCCCAACTTGAAGCGATCCCAAAGCAGCCTCGGATTGTTCGCCTTCTTTTCTACCGCCAACAAGTTTTGTCATCGGTTCCGCTGTATGAGCGTGATACATCTTGGGTTACATGATTGAAGTTTTAGTGGGGATCTCTAAATAATTCTAGTAATAAACATAGCCTTTGTTACTCAGTGATAATATAGCATTCTAATGTTGAAAGAATTTTAAAATCTGTTCTGTACTTTTTATGTTTATTCACTACAAATAAACACACATACAATTTTTTCTCTTTATAATAGTATGGTAACAGTATTATAATATGTATATAAATAATGTGTTCCATACACATTATTAATATGGATATATATGAACATATTCTTAATATGAATATAGTATGGATAATAATCAATGCATATGAAAATCTTTCTACTTCTGAGTGACTTCCAGTCAATGCAAAAACTAATCTAATCGACTTATAAAGTTAAAGTTGTTCGGTATATATGTAGGTAGGTTAGAGAGGGTAAAGAATCACTAGGAGAGATTGTTTCGAGACGGAGGAACAGGAACAGCAGCGGTTTTACGTCATAGAGTCCACATAGGCAAGGTTGCAGGCGATGACTAGTTAGTTTTCTTCACACTTTGTCCCACACGCAGCAGCAGTGTGGCGTCTCATCAAGCAAATATCTCAAAATTTACATAAATTCATTAAGACTTACCAAACTATTAACATCACGCCAGTCACGGCGCATTGACGAGAAGCGTGAGACTGTCAACGTGACAGATTACGTGTCGATTCTCATTCGAGGATATGAAATATTTAATAATTTCGTATTTTTAAACATTTTTAAAGTGTTATTCCACACTTAGGAAAGAAAAATACTTATTTAGAAAACGTATAAAAATTTGAACGCAGCGGGACTCGAACCCGCGCCTCCTGGAAACCTGGTCGGTTTCCAGGAGGTGCGGGTTCGAGTCCCGCTGCGTTCAAATTTTTATGCGTTTTCTAAATAAGTAATAATTTCGTTTCTTATCAATTTTTCCACTCAGTGTGAATGATTTCAAAATTTGGCGGAGAGTGGGGAACAAAAGTATATAAATGGAAAATAGAGTGATGATGTACGTTGTGACATTAGGTTCCTCGGTTCTCTTTATTTATCCTGCCCTGTTTAAAAAAATTGTGGCCCGGATGATCCGAAAAATGATCCGAATTCGAAAGGATAGAGTTGTTATCATTTCCTTACTGTGCTAGTCAGTGTAACTAAACAGTAGATTCCAAGTAGGTATATTTAGGAAGGAAAGAAAGTATAATGAAAGTTAAAAAAAGTACTCCGACCTGTAGAAATTAAGTCCCATGTCGACAGCTGCATCTATGTCATCTTGCCATCGGTGATATGAATCCGCTGCTACGTCCCCAGTAGCTCTGCCTTTTATTTGATCGGGATGTTCATGGACGTATCTATCCCAAATGTTCTCACCTTTACCTGTAAAAATACATATATACCTTTATGATTTTTATTGCAAGATCATTTTAATATTATAATATTTTAGTATTTAAGGCTGCCAATGCTCGATGTTACATCATCTGAATGTAAACGTGACGGTTTGTGGGTTAATTTCACACTCGGCAGAATGTATTATTTTCATTGATTCGCTTTGGTAACAAGAAAAGCGCGACGTTAAGTTCCGCCAATCTAGATACGATGTGCTTGAAGCTGGGCGGTGCGTGGGTGCGTCTTAATACTAGTTTCTTTCTGCTAGTATATTTTGTATAGCTACACACTATATTCAGTAGGTACAGCAATGTAGGCAGAGGAAACCTAGTGTTAAGACACTCCGTTCGCCACGCACCGCACAATTTTCAAGACATTCCGTATTGAGTGGCGGAAATCAACTTTACACTACTACTGTGTCCTTAACAGATTGAGAAATAATTTATTAATATTAGGAGTCCTCGTAGCGCAACGGCTCAGCATCAGTCATCATCAGTCTTAAAAAATGCGGCAATTGTGGGTTCGATTCTCGCTTGGGGGAATGACTCATGTTCCTTCACTCTGTTAAAACAAAGCTTGGCGTCGAGTTATACCACTCAACACGAATTGTCTACAAAATTGGGCGGAAAATGGAGAACGGAATGGGAACGGAACGGAACAATCTGCCTACACCTCTAAATGCAGTTTTATAGTTTGTTATAATAAAATTTATTGTGGATAATGCTTTTATAAAATTATTAAGCTAAGTATAGTTCTGTTGATAACTTAAAATATGTTTATATAATATAATATTATATTTAATATACGTACACATCAACACTATATTATATACCCAATAATTATTGTATATTAAAGAGTTTACAGTTAGGTTTAGTTTTTTTATCCTTTCAAATTGAACGAAATACATAAACTTTATTGGATCAGTAATAAAATGCAGCATTGACAAAAAAGCAGGTTTAACTGTAGCTTATACTTATTTGAGTTTGCATAACAAATAAAAATCCGTATCTATCATATTCTTTTTTAGCTTCGCGCTGTATCCCGTACATAAAAGGGTAGGTAGAGGCAATCTGGGCTAGTGTTAAGACACTTCATTCCCATTAAGACACTTCGTTTTTAGTGGCATTGCGTGTAAAGTGGCGGGACCCAACATCGTGCTTTGTATCTTTACCACAGCAAGGAAACGAAAATATTAAATATTTCATTCCTCCGAATGGCATGATTGCCACACCCACATCCGGGTTTACAGTCGTACGCTTGTTCCTCTGCGCTACGACGGCCTCACCACATCCACCAGATTTACGTCATTATTTATATTTTTGGTCATCATGAAGCAGTAGGACGGTGTTGACTTTGGGAAATGAATTATTTCTTTGCCTACGCTCTGTAAGACTATGTGTGGCGTTCAGTTGGGCCACCCAACACACAATGTCTGGACTCTATGACTGGAAGTTCGGGCGGATAGGGAAATAAGGATACAACCTGAAAACCCAAAAAGATTTTTTTTTATTTTGCCTTACCATCTGCATTCCAGCCTCCTTCAATCTGATATGCCGATGTCGCAGCCCCAAATTTGAAATTTGACGGAAACTGTAGTTCAGATGCAGAGTTTTGAGAGGCATCACTCAATAAGATTGATATTAGCAAACTGTAAATAATCGTAACACGTAGGTACAATAAATAATAAATATTAAAAAAAAAACACATAAACTCCGGAGTTGGGTTCGCCAACCGAGAGTTCCGTACAAAAATTGGAGGTCCCGAACTTTTTCTGAAATTCAAGCTTAGCTTATCCAAAGTGTCTTATACCTCACTTGAACTAGCTACTTTAATACCACAATTTGCCCCTCTTTTAAGGCTAATATAATTTACGATTTAACCACAAATATATAGTTTTTACAGAACTAGCACTACTTGTAGATTCTGGCTGCCTAACTTCATAATTTGTCAGCCGGAAGTACCCTATTAGTTTTGATTACTTTTATAGTTTCGTATAACGGTATACTATTACGGTTATATATTATTCATTTATTTATTTTTATTTTTGATTAGTCTTTTATTTATTTATGTTTAGTCTAAAATAGACATTAGCATGTATATAACTTACCTTAAAATAAAAAAAAACATACACACATTCAATATTAAAAGAAATACAAGTATATTGATAGCACTTCACTTATAAGTCATATAAAAAAAACAAAAACCATGTTTTTAAATTATTTTAAACACACCTACCAAAGAATGGATTGTCTAAAATAGACAAAGTCATTAGCATGTGTATAACTTACCATAAAATAAAAAGAAACATACACGTATAATATATAAATACAATAATATAAAACAAAAAACATGTTTTTAAATTCTCTTGAACACACCTACCAAAGAAAGACTGCTTTGAATGAACACATTATTGTGTTGAGACACGTTGTAAGTGTGTGAGACACTGTGTCGTTCATCTTATAAGTGCATCGTAACTTTAACGGTTGTGTTACTGTTAAAATTTTAAATATGCCAAGCGATGAAACGTCTTGTAAGAGTATATTTCCATATTTTTCTTTAGGTTCAAGACCCTTTGTTCTACGATTTCCGTTCGAATTATATTATTAATTATAATCAATATCTATACTATAACATTATAAAGAGAAAGTATTTGTATGTATAATATATGTGTATGTTCGTGATGAATAAAATTAAAAATAACTAAAGAGATTTCAAAAATTCTTTCTGCAATAGAATGCTACATTATCATTGAGTAACATAGACGATATTTATTAGTAAAAAAAATTAAATATTCTAACTAAAACTTCAATAATGTAATCTAAGGAGTAAAATAATATTACTATTAAATGTCTGTAACGCATACTGCAGAAATTAATCAAAACAGAACAAAAAAATATTCGAAAAATTAAAGAACATATCAACTACTTTGACTACTTCTACTTTTATGCAGTTTAATATTAGATTGAAATGCCGACCATAATCAGACCAATGTGGTCTAATTGTAGTCCATATCTTTATATTAATTTTTATCGTTAAGTTTCGCTCTGTATCCTGCAGATAGCAGGGTAGGTAAAAGGAACCTAGCGCCAAGGAATTTTGTTCCCCGCTTTCTGCGGAATTATGGAGGCATAGCGTATTGAGTGGCGGTAATGCCACTTTACCTCAGTACCAAAGCAAGGAAATTAAAATATGTTAATTTCTCCAATGGGAATCCTACCCGCAACCCGTTACCTTAACAGCTATACACTGGTGCACCACGACTTGCCTCAATAACCAATAATTATCTAAAAAAATAATATCAACACATGCGTTTTAGTTTTTGAAAAATAAAAAAGTAAAAACCTGAAGTACAGTTATATTAAAGTCTTAAAATAAAAATGTATTATACAAAAAAAAAATAAAGAAAAATATTACAGATATAAATAAAATATGGAATGAAGAAATGAAAAAAAATAAAACAAGTAAACAAATTTAATCGCCTTAAAAAGTACATAAAACAAAAAAAACATATAAAAAAGAAAAAAATCAAATAAAACTTTCTTTCGACTACAAACAAAATTAGTTTAAATATTGTAGTCTTTTTATTAATGATTTTTAATCTTGCTTCAAGGACGTTTTGATTATTAAGCATATTTTTAAGTGACTGTGATTATATAACTTTATGCTTTTACCTACAAATATACAAAGAAACACGTAAAATGTTAACATTTACAAAAATAAATTACTTTAGCTATAAAATAAAATTGTAAAATAAATTTGAATTTATATAAAATGTAAAAAATAACGTAAGTAAAAAAAAATACGCATAATACATAAAGCCGCTAACAATAATATACATATATAAATAAAAGTATAATATATGGATAAAAACAAAAACTACAAAAGGTAGTAAAAAATATTAACAAATAAATAAATTTGATGTTGCTATTTCTATTATTTTTTTTCTGTTTAATGAAAATTAGATATTGAAGTCTTCGTTGTCAATTTTGAGTTTTTACACAATATTAGATAATTTTGCTAATTTTATAATGTATTTTCCCAAAATGTAAATAAATAAGTGAAAATCTGCAAAAATTAAACAATTAATTTATTAGCAATAAATGGTTTTCCGAAATAAATCATTTGAATTCATAGAATTTTTTTTTTTTTTATAAAAGTTTATAAATCAAATGTAAAAAAAAGTCCAAAATAAAATAAGAATATAAATAGGTAGTAATAAACCAGTCAGGAGGCCTGTCGTGGCGCAGCGGCACGAAGTGTGACTGTAAAACCGACTGGTTGTGGGTTCGATCCCCACTCAAGGAGATGAAATATTTACTTAAATTTATATCTCCATTTCTTCGCTCTGGTGTCGAGGCTAAGCGCGGCGTTGAGTTCTGCCACTCATCACGCAATGCCTCCAGAATTCGGCAGAAAGTGGAGAACGGACTGTCTTAACACTAGGTTCCCTCTGCCTACCCTTCTGTGTGCTGGATACAGCGTGAAGCTGGTTTATTTATTTAAACAATTTAAAATTATGTAGCTATGATAATAGTACTTAATTTTTTTTTTCTTCTAGAAAATACTGTTATTCTACGAAGACTATCTGTGGAATTCCTCAAAAATATACAGCAGTTACCTTGTTGCGTTTACTGTATTTTGTGCAATATGCCAAAATGTTTAATGTAAATACTAAAGTAATACCTAATTAAGATTGCAATATAGGGCAACCACTACCTACTCACTCCAGAAGCATCCTTTTAAATTAAAAGTCTATATCACCTTTAGTTGTAAAATAAAATTTATATAGATCAAAATTGTTTTTACAGGAGGAGGAGGACTCTATAGCCATACTAGACATTTTATAAAAGACATGTATGAGTTGGTGGAAATTGCGGATTTTGTTCAAAATAACACTGGTACTTGATTCATATTTGGAATTATTTAGAATATATACTACGTCAAATGATTTAACCCAAATCAATGACTTACAGATATTTTAATTCGTTACAACGATAGTATTATATCTATAGTAGATATTTCTAGATATCTCTAGATAGCTTGCTCTAGGCAAGCATTTTATTCCCAAGGTGCGTCATCCTTTACTACACAAACAACCTTTAATACACAAATGTTTTTTCACAACTTTTTTAATTTGTAAAATAGAACACTCTAAGATGTTTTCTGGGATCCTGCAGTAAATCAGCTTCACGCTGTATCACACACAGCAAGGTAGGCAGAGGGAACCTTGTGTTAAGACACTCTGTTCCCCATTTTCGCCGAATTCTAGAGTCATTGCATGTTAAGTGGCGCAATTCAACACCGTACTTTGCCTCGACACCAGAGCGAAGAAATGAAAAAATAAATTTAAGTAAATATTTCACTTCCTGGAGTGGGCATCGAACCCACAACAAGTCGCGTTTATACACTTGTGCCACTGCACCACGACTGGCCATTCATTTCATTTAATATTTCATACATTTTCTATTTCATCCTCGTATATTCCAAGTAACTCCGTTTCCGTTCTAGTATTGCGCAATCTTATGGTGCTTGTGGTAGATGGGATGTTGCAGAGCTATATGGAGCTGTCATAAATCACTACGAGTCTTCATTAATTGTATTTACCTTGATATTATTTAGTTTTTTATATTTTATATTTTTTATCAGTTTCACGCTGTATCCCGCACACAGCAGGATAAGCAGAGAGAATCTAATGTTTATATTAATCTAATGTTAACAAAGAGTGGCGGAACTCAATGCCGCGCTTTGCTTCGACACCAGAGCGAAGAAATGGAAATATAAATTTAACCCATACCCACAAAAAATCAAAGTAATATTGTAGTATATAGTGATAATCTAGGGAAAAATATGGGAGTGATTTTAAATAAGATTTGTAAGGGAAAGTCAATATTAAATTATTGTATGCCGGGAGCTACTTACTCTCAAATAATGAATAAAATTCAAATTAATACTCACTGACCTAATACAATTTTAACTATTTTAATCGGGGAAGGGGTAAATAAAAAATTATTACAAGACTATCATTTACAACTGATGAATTTAAAAAATATATTATGTTTACATTTCCTTAAATAAAGAAGTTGCCACAAGAAAATGATATTAGATTTAATTTAAATAATATGTTACATATATTGATAAATAGTAATCAGGTAAAAATAAAAAAAAATCTATTTAATTGACATAAATAATTTAATAGATATAAAAAAAATTACAGGTGATTGGGTACATCGTGGTGTCCACATCCATCTCGTATCTTTCATCTTTATTGAACATACTTCCCAAGCATACCACTTCATTCACTTGTTCTAATATCTTACCATTTACACTGATCTTGCATACCGTCCTTTCTCTTTCAAAAACCAGAACTTTGTCCTACTCGTATTCAGGCTTAGACCATTATTTTCATACCATTCTTTCAAAGTGGTGACTAACGCCTGCAACTCGCATTCTGATGATGCAATGAGCACTGCATCATCTACGTATAGCAGGCAATTCACATTCAAGTCACCTATTTTCACTCCCATATCACTTTGTTTCACTCTTTGGAAACTTCCTCTTCAGGTATAATAAAAGAAGTGTTCTTTCTAGATGTTTCAAGTTGGCATTCAAGACTCGGAGCCGCCTTCAGGGATTTTTTTGTTAGTCTCGTACATTCATTATTCAGGTGGACAATCCTTTCACATTTACTACACTCTATATCTGGTGATGATTTGGTAATAACTTTTTTGCACACATGGAAATGTTCCATATTGTAGGTAGTTTTTTGATTGCTTGACGTTATATAGATGACGATTATGAAACCTCCGTTTTTGTAATAGGAGAGAAGAGGAATAGGAGAGAAGGTTTTGAAGCAGGATTGGACTGTAATGATAAATAATGATGTGTTTTTATTTTATTACTGTTAGAGATTAATTTGGCACTAGTAAAAAAAATGTTCAGGGCGTTTAAATCCCTGCAGTTGTTTAAGATATCTGCATCATTAGTGTGCTGACCTCCTCTACCCATCGCGTTCAAGAATTGCCAAGTTTTTGCTGGATTGCTTTTGTTAATTTATGAGAAAATATACATAGTTACGTTCGACATCTATGCAAGTCTTATTACATTGGTTCCTCAGTTTTTTATACATTTGCAAATTTGCGTAGGATTTTTTTTGTATTTAGAGTTTGCAGAATTACGTTTGGTCATTAGTAACTTAATATCCGGAGTTAACGGAATTCGTATTCTTCTAGTTCGTTCGTCTTCTTATTTTATACACAAATGGCACTTCATTTACTTATATTATTTACTAATATTAATACCAAAAAAATATTAAAAAACTGAGCTTTGTAAATTAATAAAAGTTAACTATTTTTGTATCTTAGTTAACTAATAACTTCCAAAATAACCACTAGCCAAGATCCATATTCCCTAATAGTACTAACCAATGTTGGGTGTATGCGCACAGAAACTTTCAGATTTTATAAAATAACAAAGATCTAGCCCTACTGTTCTACTTTTGGCTCTCTCTGTATTAGGCAATATAGATAATTCTAATAAAAACAATAAAATTACATTTTTGTAAGAAGAAAAAAATAATTTCATGTAACTTCGTCGACCAATCATAGCTTAAGAAGGTGGGCAAAAATTTAGCTTATATATATTTTAAAATCACAGTAACAGTTTGTTTTATGGCTTATATAGGTGGAAGAGGCAGCGCTCCTTTTACGGAAACAGCAAATAGGGTAAAATATTTTTATATTTTAGCTTCACGCTGTATCCCGCACACTGCAGAGTAGGCAGAGGGAACTTAGTGCTAAGACACTCCGCTCCCCACTTTTGCCATATTCTGGAGGCATTGCGTATTGAGTGGCAGAATTCAACGCCGCGCTTTGCCTCGATACCAGAGGGAAGAAATGGAAATATAAATTTAAGTAAATATTTCATATCCTCGAGTGGGGTTCGAACCCACAACCAGTCGGTTTTACAGTCACACTTTGTGCCACTGCGCCATGACTGGGTAAAATATTTCAAATCTAATATAAATATTTCATAATATAAATATTTGATAGCTAAAGAAATTAATCAAGATAACTCAACAGCTTACACGTAAGATTTTTTTTTCATTTCACGATGTTTATCCATACCTGTATTTGATGTGACGCAGTTACACATAGATACCAATAACATAAACGCATACTACTACAAAAATACTACTAAAGATTAATCAACTTTGAACTTTGCCGCCGATTCCTACGACTCGATTTCGGAATGAGGCATATGCGGCGGTTTTCCTTTGATAAGTGTTTGTGTGCATGCGTCGTTCTTGAGAAATGGCGTTTTATTTTAAAACAACAATTTTATTATTTATTTTGTTTGAAAAAATCACTTTTTAATTTTTGGGAAAAAATGTTTTTATAGAGTAGTAAAAGCAGTTTGTTAAAACTGTGATTTCATTTAAAGTGGTGCTGACACTTCCACCCTGTATAAATGAAGCAAGACCCAAGAAGGTTAATATTGCTTATTATAAATTACTTATTTATAATTTGTTTCTATTTTAATACAAAGAAAGTTTAAGTTATATTAGGAGGTAGAAATGTTATAAAAAATAATTTGACTTTAACTGGTATGAAATAAAAAACACTCAATATATACATACAACAACAATAGCTCTTTTATTTTCGTTTGATAGACAACAATAAAAGAATATTACGATATTTCTATAACAATAATAATTGTGTAAAAAATGTGACTAAATTACTAAATTGTAATAATTTTAGGAACGAACCCACAACTTATGCTTTATTGCTTTAAGTCTTTCCCACTACACCTTGATGGCCTCAATAGTTTGATTTAATATGAGAGAAATGAATAATATTTTCGTACATTTTGGCCATCGTGGCGCGGAGGCATAACGACAAATAGCGTGCGATAGTGAATGCGACGGTTCTGAGTTCGATTCCCACTTATTCACACGTTATTTTCATTCCCTTGCTCTCATAAGGCAAAGCTTTAGCTACCCAACACGCTGAGCCTCAAGAAGTCGGCGGAAAGTGACGAACGGAGTGGCTTGACACTGAGTTCCCTTTGCCAACCCTGCTATATGCGGGATACAGTGTGAATCTGATTTATTTTAGTTATTTATTCATAACTAGACTAGAATTAACTTAGTTGTAAATAAATAGACTTTAAAATAAATTACTCTAAAGAGTTACTGGTAATATAATTTTATATAATTGTAATACTGAAATGCCATATTTTTATATATCGCTTGTTTATCGCTTGCAGAAATAACTGTAAAATTTTTATTATATTTTAGGGCTCCGTTAGAGAAAAGTGAAAAACAGAACTCTAATAGATTCATCATGTGCATGACTGTCTGTCCGCCCGAAAAAATAAAATGTCACAGGCATTTTATTTAACAAATAAAACTACTATACTAAGTAATTTATCACAAAAAAAATCGAGAAGGACACAAATAAGCGATAAGTATATCATTAGTTAAGCAAACAATGACATTTAAAAAGCGTTTTTCTTAGAGTTGACAATTAGATCATTTATCATCAACTAAAAAGATACTTCAATAAAAGTACAACTAAATAAAGCCCCCCTTTTCCTAATTTATGGCCACCATTATTCTTTCTCATTCTCTTCTGCCTTCTACTATGTCCCTTATTTATACAATCTTCTGCACCTAGTAGTGTCCTGTTTTTTACTACGCAACCGTAGTATTGGGCAGATGCCCTAGGCGTCCTTATTTTCCTGGGATCTTCGAAATCTATCTCGTACAAGCCGAATTTTGTCCTAAAATTATTTAATCAGAATAAAATTCCATGTGTTCTATATATGTTATACATAATCTATGTAGACGTCTCTTAAATTTGTGTACATGATGTAGGCCCAGCAAATAAATAAAATAAAATTATATAGAAAAATCATAATCATTCGTAGTCGAAGATAGAATATTCTAAACAAATAATTGCACTTGAACATAATATATTATGAATAAAACTAATTGGACATTTAAATATAATATATATAAGTATGCAAAATGTAATAAACTTTGACCGATACTTATTTAGAAAACGTATAAAAATTTGAACGTAACGGGACTTGAACCCACGCCTCCTGGAAACTGACCAGGCGCTCTGACCACTAAGCCATACGTTCTCATCAAGCTACGTCGAAATTTTTATACGCTTGTTACGATTTTTTTATGATGTTAAACGAATACTCTGTTGACGATTATGTGATAGGAAAAGAACCATGTGATGACGTCAGTGGACATATTTAAGTTTTCAAAAATAGCAAGCAAAATGTCAAAGTCCACAGTATTAAATGCATTAGAGACTAACTAAGAAAATGACCTGCTGGTTATCTATTCCAAAGCGAATGTCATCACATAGTTTAAGCAAAGCAGTGGTATTACTGTCCCGTGACCGTGTAAGTCGAAAATCAGACAGGAATATATTTAATTGGTCATTTAGTAGTTTATTACTAGACTTTTTATTCCATTAAATGTCTAGCAATAAACTACCTATTCTAATTATACATGTAACAATATAGTTTAAAATGTTTACTTGTAACCATCAATCCACTCAAAGTTATCTATAAGCGTCCATACTGTGTAGCCCATTACGTTAACACCGTCATATAGTATTGAGAGAAGTATCTGTAATATAAATATCTTCTGATGAGCATATTAAAATATATTTTTATATATCTTTTAAATTGAGACCATCGAAACAAATTAGGTTATCAGAAGAGCGTATATGAGATAATTGTGGATTTGATACACACTCAGGGATTTTTTTTTATATAAAACGTTTTCGATACAAGACGAACGTGTGCAATGGTTTTCACCGCTAAACACGTAATATCTTGAAATTGTGCAAGTGGGAAACGGAGTATCTTAACACTAGGTTATCTATGTTGATTCTTCTCCTTGGAGCGTATCTCTTGAGATGCGTCAGGTTTTTAAAATGGAAAGGATCCTCCGTTGAAGACCTAGGTTTCCTCATTCTACTCAGCGCATTTCCGCCACTCAACATGCAATGTCTTGGGAAACAAGATGTATTAAGAATAGGTTCTTTAAGCTTACTCTACTATAAGCGTGATACAGTGTAAAGCTGAAAAAAAAATAAAACAAAAATTTACTCACTACATTGCTCACTTAAAAACTATTAAATAGAAAAGAATAAGATACCTGTTCCAGATGTTCTCGCAGAAATCTAACCCGCTCACGGTCATTGAGTTCGTAGCCAACAGAAGAAAAACCATTTTCGGTAATCAGAATAGGTAAATTGTATTCACTCTGCAGCCATTTCAATTGAGTACGTAAACCTTCAGCGAAAACCTGACAAAATATTAACAATGTTGATATACTTGGACCAGTATAATATAACCGAAAGCAGTTTCACGCATTTTCCTGCATAACGGGATAGACAGAGAGAACCTATCCTGATAACGGTCTAACCAGCTCCGATCGAGAAGTTGCCTGTGTTTTTGAAAAAGTATTTGCTGATATTCGAGATTCCACCAGATACTTATATTTTTCACAACCGTCGCTGAATCTTTATTTAAGCAGAGCGTACATAAATACAATATTGAGTATATTGTAGAGACATTGTTAAGACATTTAGGTCCCTAGATAACAAGAAAACATCACATCTATGAGGTATTTTTGTCAAGTTCATTGGTCATATAATAAATGCTGCTGCTCCTCACCTCGCGACTATCTATATTTATTATAAAATGGTAATTGATCTGTGTCAAATACATCAGCCAAACAATTACTGTTATTTTTTACGTGCGGACCCGCGCAGCTTCGCTCGCTTGAACTATACGAATATTTATTATTAGATACATATATTTAATATGTTTGAAATTATTTTCATTTTTCGATAGTATGAGTGAGAAAATATAAGCCCAAATTATCTAAATAAACCGAAAAAGAATAATTAGTAGAAATAAGTAAGGGAAATAAGATTCTAAATATTGGAAAAAATATCTGAGTAATTAAAATAAACAAACAAAATAAGTAAAAGTAATAAAATTAAAATTAAATCAGCTTCACTCTGTATCCCGTACACAGCAGGGTAGACAAAGTGAACTTACTGTTAAGACACTCCGTTCCCCACTTTACGCTAAATTCTGGAGGTATTGCGTGTTGAGTAGCGGAACTCCCTGCCCTGCTTGGGCTTTGCTTGGACACTAGAGCCAAGAAATGGAAATATAAATTTCCCACAATCAGTCGTGTTTACAGTCACACTCTGTGCCCCTGCGCCATGACTGGCCAAAAAGCAACTAAAGAAAATTCTTAATATTTCAAATATGTTTGACTTATATCTATAGTACCACACTATACCACGCTATTTAATAATATTTTCGAGAAAATTCTTTTTAAGCAAATTTTACTGCACTTTGATTCACAAAATGTTATGCATAATAAACAGTATGGTTTTATTAAAGTTAAAGGTTAAAAGAATTCTGTAAAAGCATAGCCAAGTGCTACTATGAGCGCGCAGATTTCCTCTGTACATAAACAGAATAAGTCTTATGACACTCTCTCCGTTACTACAAGAGACTACAAGGCCAGTCCTATCTCACTGCACGTCTACGCTAATGATATGAGTATATCAACACATACTCACAGGCAACATAGGTGAAGAACCAAAATAAGATCCTGGTGGTGGTTCCAATACAGCGTTCAGTTCTGGTGAGCCCTTTACGAACCAGAACCCAATTTTTTCTCCAGGCTTAGCAGACCTTATTACATTTGTCGTATAGTAGTTTAAGCCTAGAAAATCTGCTGTACCTAAAAATAAAACAATATGTCAAGGGATTAAAACTTGCTACCTTAGCAATTTTTATTTCTGTTTCACGCTTTATCGACGATATATCGGTAGGCAGAGGAAACCTACTCTAACTCGTCCCCCACATTCCAGCTAAATTTGAAGACATTGAGTGATGTGACTGGTAAGAACGGGAAATTGAAATGAATTAGAAAATAGAAAAGTGGAAATTAAACCTAATACCATTGCGCTTGCAATCAAATGCAGTTCTACTGCGTTACAATGGCATTATTTATGAAATAATGTATTGCTTAAATATATAAATACCTTTCATATATTCAATTTCAGCATGGGTAAATTCTGGTAACCTGGATCTGTTGTACCCAGCTTCAAAGCTTATTTTGCGCATATGATGCTCAATAGATTTGGGCCATCCTCCTTGTTTAGTCATTAAAGGATGACAATATCTGCCGGCCTGTTAATATGGAAAATATTAAAGTTTTAGAAATTCATTTTCTTATATTTCTATTATACGGCTCTGATAAACTACATTTCTAAGACACTGCGTTCCCCATTTTCCGCCAAATTATTCAAGGTTTGGCGTGTTGAAATTGATTTTTTTTAATTGTTATTTTCGCCCTCATTTCGCTCATTTGATGCAACGATGACGTATTTACAATCTTTGATTTTATTGCAGGAGACGCAATCAAAGTCACTAAATAGATTTTTCGAATTTGAACAGTTCACAGAGAACGGAGTGTCTTAACACTAGTTCTCTCTACCTTGCTATGCTATGTAGGGTGAAGTATGAAGCTGATAAAATATTTATATATATTGGTAATCCCTGGATCATGTAAATTATACAAAAAAAATATGAATCAGTAGATATTAATTTTACTAAATCTTTCTTTCTGTATTATCGAATATCTGTTGTTTATTTCTTTGTTTTTTTTATGTAAATGTTCTAGTTATGTATTTTCTTTTTATTAAATACTTTTCCTTAGTTTCATGCCGTATCCTGCACACAGTAGGTAGAGGAAACCTAGTGCCAAGACACTCCTTTCGCCACTTATCACTGAGTTCTGGAGGTATTTCGTATTGAGTAACTCAACGCCGCACTTTGCCTTGAAACCAGGACGAAGAAATGAAAATATTAAATATTTAATTTCCTCGAATGGGGATCTAATCCGCGAAATGTCGCGTGTACAGGCACTCGCATGTCCTTTAAATTATTGTTTAAATTATAATTGTTGTATATCCGGAAACAGCATATGCATATTTGCTTACACCCACCCAGCTGTGCATAAATGCAAGATTTTCGCTTAATATGAATAATTCTCGTAATGTAATGGTAACTAGCAAAACTTAAATAAATAAATAATACCGAATGTTGGCGTCCTAATTCTGCCAACTCTTCATATTCTGGTGAAGCCGGTTCCACCCACAAAATATTGTTCGCTAGGGAGATCATACCTAGAATTCAAAATAGAATCTTCGTTCAAACGTATTTTTCTTTAAATCTGCTAACACTGTACATACATTGTTATTGTAATTTTATTTTATAACATTATAAAATTTAAATATTTACTCTAAGCAGTGCCTAAAGGAGCTTTTTTTCTTATATGATATGTTTAAATTATTTGCATTTTATGTTAATATTTAATATTATATAATATTATAATTACTTTTCTACTTTACTTTTTAGCTTTACGCTGAATCCCGCAGGGAAACTAGTGTTAAAAGTTCGTTTCCATTAGGACTCTTCCGTTTTCCACTTTCTACCAAATTCATTAGGCATTGCGCGTTGAGTGACGACAGAGCGAGGAAATGAAGGAGGCACATGGACTCATTTTGTATGTAAATTAACTATAATACAAATATAAGTTTGTAATTATTTTTTTCTGTGAAATATCCATAAATCTTTATTTTTCGGATCTTTTCCTTTATTTTTATTGTAAGTTTTCATTTCATGCCAAATTTTATAACTGTAGGTCCACGGAAAGTACCCTATAGATAATGATTACGCGACGAATTTCATACAAAATACAATAAAAACGATGCATAAATGCTCGTATCTTTTGATTGTGTGATTTAGAAACTTGATTTTTTTGAAGAGCGAGAAGAATTTTTTTAGAAGAGAAACAATATTAAGTATTCAAATCTATGGTAGATTTGAATACTTAATATTAATTTTAGTATGATATACCTCCACGCTCCATCTTAAGATAAATTGTCTTGACAGACTGTAACAGTATGTACCTTGGGTATAAGTTAAAAATAAATAAATAAATAAAATAAAATAGGCATGGCAATACACATAAATAACAAAGTTAATTATGAATAATACAAACTATATATTTTTAATAACATATTAATCGAGACGAGTTCGTGTATTGTCGTCCCGAGTGTCGCGACCGTCGTTCTGTCTATATAAGTGGGTGCAGAACTCGGAAGGCAGCGGTCGAGTCAAACTATCAAGTACTACGGTACTAATATATATGATGCACATAAAGACTAGTACCAAATGTATAATAAATATAATATAATAATTAAAAGACTATAATGGCACGATCTTTTAGGATCGAATTTCTATAAAGGCAATATATGTGTAGGGGCGACACATATTGTGGATCAAAGTTATCTTTGACTAATATTATGATATTGAATGTTGCTTGACGTCGCGAAGCTGACGTGATGGGCTTATGCGAACTGTTAGCGACATTAACTATGTCGTAGCTGATGCCGTCTCGCAGTACGCTCGCGATACGTAAGCTATGCTTGTATGGCGTCGATCGTTGACATATTGTATACTACTTCTACGATTTGGTATACGACTAGTAGGTGTGTGGTGTGTATGTAGTAGTGTCCGCCTGTCTCATACGGGTGTGTGGTGCTATTTTATGTCCTGGAACTCTGGTGTATGTAGTAGTGTCCGCCTACGGTTAGCGACACGACTGTGGGTGTGTGCTAATAATATATTCAAAGGTGTTTGAGATATCAGTTATAAGACGGACAAACGGACAACAAAGAGATCCTATAAAAGTTCCGTTTTTACCTTTACAATCCTAAAAATAAGTTAAGTCGAGGTTTAGAATGTTAACTTTAAGTCTAGAATTTTAATTTCTTAAGTACAATTAAATGTACATAGAATGGTATTAAATCTAGTGTAATAGGGCTTGAGGTACTTGGTAGCTTGGTTCAAACGTTGAAACGCGTAGTTAAACAGCTAGAATACTTATATATAGAATACGAATATATAAGAAGCAAATACCGGTTTTCTTAATATAAATTATTAAAACAATGAATCAATTGTTAATAAATTCTTCTTGTTGTAATTTTGCTACATTATGTTCGTAGGCGCTTCTAATTTATTCTAGTTTAGAGGTGTCTGGAATTTTCAGGTATTATAATGCAACGAAAGTTTCGCTGGTTTGAAAGGGTTGGATCTTTAAAACTACGCAACAAATTCGACGGGGAGGTTTATATGTATAAAATAAGCATATTATAATAGAGTAGTCCAAGTGGGCGATGGGCACTAGTAATATTAAAAACATTTATCAACGACATCTGACGTTTCCGAGAAGCTTGGCGCATTTGCTCGTTCGTACATGCGAATTCTACTACTGTTGAAATATTCACACTAAAGCAGACAAGATTAAAATATGAATAATTACTTTATAGGTTTAGTTTCAACAACTTAAAAAAAATTGGTTATCATAGGATTTTTGAGATCTTCTCTATTAGTGATCCTTTACACACCCTTATCTACTTGTTATACTTACTTATTATATATATTGTTAGCAAAGTCGTGTAAATGAGGGTACATGATATGTTCTTATTGGAAGGAAACTCGTATGAAGTATTATTATTGGATGATACTTATAAAGTAAAATAAATAAAGTAAAAAAATAGACGATATGTTGTAATCTTGTTTTTTAAAAAAAAAACGTTAACCGCCTCCGATTTCTAACAATATATATGTAAACGTATCTTAACATACCTTTACCAAATGAATATTTCTTGTGATAGATCTTATATGCTCTGGCATGTGCCAGTAAAATGTACTTGTTGCACAGATACGGTGCGTGTATCGGCTCTAATATCCCCGGCGCATACGTTCCACTGTTGTATATAAAATCGCATACTGATATAGCTTCGTTGACAGTTAGCCATGTTTTTACTCTATCAGCGTAAAAAGAGAATACAATGTTAGCGTAGTCACCAAACCATTCGACTATGTGTGGGTTTGTCCAGCCACCTGAAAATATAATGAGTCTTAATCTTTGTATGTAAGCCTTAATTTGTTTTAGCTCTACGTTGTAGAACTAACAAAAAACAAGCAAGCAACCTGGAAATCTAGTGCTAACACATTTCATTCCCACTAAGACACTTCCGTTCCCCGTTCCGTATCTTTTTACTAAATTTATTAATATAAAAATAATTTTCGAAAAAAATAAAATACCATGAACTAATGTGAAGTGTTCAATTCGTCGATTCTAAATATATGTATGTTAATTAATGTGCTGTATCCCCCTTTAAAGCAGTGTAGGAAGAGGAAACCTAGTGGTTTTCGATTGAGTTGAGTGGCGAAACTCACACATGACACAAGGTAATAAAACAATTAATTCCACTGAGTGGGAATCGCACCCACTATCGACTCGTTTACAGTCAGACACTGTGCTTGCGCCACTACTGCTACATTGAAATTCATAAATTAAATCAAATCAAAATCAGCTTCACGCTGTATCCCGCACAAAGCAGGGTAGGTAGAGGGAACCTAGTGTTAAGATACTCCGTTACCCACTTTTTGCTGATTTTTTGCAAACATTGCGTGTTGAGTGTCGCGAACTCAACGCTGGCCTTTTGCCTTAGTGCCAAAGCGAAGAAAAAAAATATTACGAAATGATAATTCATTCCCTCGAATGGGATCGAACCCATAACCGTAGAATCACAGTCACAACCTTGTGTCCCTGTGCCACAACGGCCTCAATGAAAATTGGAATTCATCTTACAAAAATATATTTTACCCATATCCTGTATCGCCACCGGTAGTTCCCAATGATAAAGAGTGACAATAGGCTCGATGCCTTTAGCAAGTAAGCCATCTATCAGCTTGTTGTAGTACTCTACACCAGCTTTGTTGATTTTATTTGAAAAGCCACCAGGTAGAATTCTTGGCCAATTTATTGAAAATCTGGAACAAAAATGATTACATTATAAATTTTATTCTTTTTTTGAGATCCTTCTGTCGTTTTAGGGTAGTATCAGACTATAAATGCGATAGTTCTGGATTTGATTTCCACTAGGGCAAAGAGTCAATTTATTTTCCTCACTTTGATGTTATTCTCTCTCAGTCTGTCGGCAGATAGGACGAAGGACAAAGTATCTTGACAATAATTTTTCACTAAATACTGTAACAGTATGTACCTAGAATATGAAATATTAAAAATAAATAAATAAAATGCTCTGGTGTCGAGGTTAAGCGCGGCGTCGAGTTTTGCCACTCAACTCGCAATGCATCCAGAATTCGGCAGAAAGTGGGGAACGGAGTGTCTTAACACTAGATTCCCTCTGCCTACCCTGCTGTGTGCGGGATACAGCGTGAAGCCGATTTATTTTTTTTAAATAAAATAAAATATGCCTGGCAATACATATAAACAACATAGTTAAAATAAAAAAATAAATTAGCTTCACGCTGTATTCCGCATACAGCAGGGTAGGCAGAAGGAACCTAGTGTTAAGACACTCCGTTCCCCACTTTCTGCCGAATTCTGGAGGCATTGCGTGTTGAGTGGCAGAACTCAACGCCGCGCTTAACCTCGACACCAGAGCGAAGAAATGGAAATATAAATTTAAGTAAATATTTCATCTCCTCGAGTGGGGATCGAACCCACAACCAGTCGGTTTTTCAGTCACACCTCGTGCCGCTGCGCCACGACAACAAACAACATAGTTAATTATGAATAATACAATCTATATATTTTTAATACCATATCAGTCGAGACGAGTTCATGTATTGTCGTTCCGAGTGTCGCAACCGTCGTTTCGTATATATAGTGGGTAGTGATGGTTAGAAGGCAGCGGTCAAGTCGAGTACTACGGCACAAATAAATATGATGTACATAAAGACTTGTACCAAATGTATAATAAATATAATATAATAATTTGAAGCCTATGATGGCACGATCTTTTAGGATCGAATTTCTTATAAGGGCAATATGTGTAGGGGCGACAAATATTGTGGAGCAAAGTAATCTTTGACCATTATTATAAAATTGAATGTTGCTTGACGTCGCGAATGCTGACGTGATGGGCTTGTAGTGAATATTAACTTTTAATAAAATTAATTAATAATAATATATACAAATACTACACTATATTCTATTTTCAAATTTACTTAAAACTAAAGTTAATATTTATATTTATTATAATTCATCCGCACGCAGCGCATTCGCAAGATAAACTTGTTTCGAGTTTTTTTGCTGTGCGTGACGTAGCCTGCTTGCTAGCTACGAGTAAAGAGTCGGCTACTATCGCTTGCGACGTTCACTTGTTTTAATATTGTACTCATTGCTTGTTTTCAATTTTAAGCCTTATCTTCTTACTAATACGTATCTGTTTCGCTTATCTGTTTCTTTTACTATTTCTTTAAATTTCTTTATTTCCTTCTGTGAGTGTGTAAAATTATTCTCTTGTGTATCTTCTTAAAGTGTAAATAAATTTGGACAATTATTCCACAAAATTTTGGAAATTTAATTTCACTCCATAATTGAAAATATAGAATATTATTAAATAGCGTAGTTCACAAAAACCGCTATATTGGTGACCCCGAAATTAGTGAACACTACGTTAAATATCTACGTTTTCTGCTGGCGAGAAGATTAAAAACGGCAAGAGGCCATTTTGACGACCTTTGCAAGGTGACCTCTAGTACACGATGGAGGACGCGACTACATCCAACGTTTGTAGGATTGGCGTGCGTATTCCACCATTCTGGCCGGAAGAACCAGCCCTTTGGTTTTCACAAATTGAAGGTCAGTTTGCTTTATCTAATATAACAAGTGATGCTACAAAATTTTATTACGTTGCCGCTCAGTTGGACAATCAATTTGCTGTCGAGGTGAAGGATATTATAATTTCTCCTCCCGAGACGGATAAATACATCACTCTTAAAACGCAGCTAATTAAAAGATTATCTGCGTCTCAGGAAAAGAAGGTGATGCAGTTGCTGAGGCATGAGCAGCTAGGTGATCGCAAGCCATCGCAGTTTCTGCGATACATACAAGATCTTGCGGGTTTGTCTGTCCCCAAAGATTTTTTAAAAACATTATGGTCTAGTAGATTACCGCAAAATATTCAAACTGTTATAGCTTCGCAGCCTGATCTACCTATAGAAAAATTAGCTGACCTGGCAGACAAGGTGCACGAAATAGCACCCTCATCACCACAAGTCGCAAGCACGTCTGCGATGGCCACACCCCCTGCACCCTCCATGTTGGAAGAAATGGCCAAGCAGATCCAACTCCTGACCAAGCAGGTATCTGAACTCTCGACCCAGGTACGTCACAATTCGGTACCATTCAAGTTCAGAGAGCGTTCCCGGAGCCATTCCAGGCATCGTCGGAAGTTAACTTCCCACCAAAAATGTTGGTACCATTTTAAATTTGGTTCCAGCGCAAAGAAATGTGTACAGCCATGTACTTACGGAGAATCGGAAAACTCTCTGGGCAGCCGGAAGTAGCGGCCAACGTCTGCCCTTTACCTACAGGCCGTCTTTTTATTACCGACCGTATTTCAAAAATGCTTTTCCTCATAGATACTGGTTCTGATCTCTGTGTTTTTCCACGGTTGGCTACCAAGGCGCCCTGTACCAAGACGAAGTATGAACTTATGGCAGCCAACGGTACAGTCATTCACACTTATGGTCCTACATTATTGCAGTTGGACCTAGGACTGCGACGTACTTTCACCTGGAAATTTACCATCGCTGATGTTTCAAAGCCGATTATTGGCGTAGATTTTCTGATATTTTACAATCTTCTTGTAGATTGCAGATATCAGCGCCTCGTCGATGGAACTACTACTCTATCAGTGCAAGCACTAAAAGAAAATATCTCCGATGACCTTGCGTCGGTCAAAGCCATCTCGGGAGAATCAAAATACCATCAGCTGCTTCATGAGTTCCCAGAGGTAACGAGACCATCAGGTACGTCTTCCCTACCTAAGCATAATACTGTGCATTACATCAAAACCATTCCCGGACCACCAGTTACTAGTAGACCTCGTCGCTTAGACCCAGTTAGACTGAAAGCGGCCAAAAAAGAATTTGATGATATGCTCTCACAGGGAACTGCCCGCTCGTCTAACAGTTCGTGGTCTTCTGCTCTGCACTTAGTTAAGAAGAAGGACGACGGATGGAGACCATGTGGTGATTATAGAGCACTCAATGCTCGCACAGTACCTGACAGGTATCCTATTCGCCATATTCAAGATTTTTCCTATCAACTCTCTGATTGTTCAGTATTTTCAACTATCGACTTGGTTAAGGCGTACAATCAGATACCGGTACACGTCGAAGATATCCACAAAACAGCCATTACAACTCCTTTTGGACTTTTTGAGTTCCCGTACATGACCTTCGGACTGCGCAATGCAGCACAAACATTTCAAAGGTTCATGGACGAAGTACTACGTGACTTTGATGAGTTTTGTTTTGGTTACTTAGACGACATTTTGGTATTTTCCAGTTCTGAAGAGCAACATCAGCGCCATATCAGACTACTCTTCACCAGGCTCAAGGAGTATGGTGTTTTGATAAACACATCCAAATGTGTCTTCGGGCAGCGACAGGTAAAATTTCTTGGTTACCTAGTGTCAGGTTCTGGGACTCAACCTTTAGAAACGAACGTAAAGAGCATACAGGAGTGCAGCGTGCCTAAAACTGCTAAGGAATTAAGACGTTTCCTTGGTATGTTTAACTTTTATCGTCGTTTTATTCCCGGCGCCGCAAACATTCAAGCACCATTAGACTCTGCGCTTTTAGGACCCAAGATGAAAGGAGCTAGGCCGATCACAATGACACCTGAGATGATGGAAGCTTTTGATAAATGTAAGACTTGTTTATCTCAAGCCACGTTATTAGCTCATCCGGATCCATCTGCAGAACTAGCTATTGCCACTGATGCATCTGATGTCGGTATTGGAGCAGTACTTCAGCAACGTGTCAACAACGTATGGCAACCTCTTGGTTTCTTTTCTAAGAAATTAACATCCGCACAAAAGAAGTATAGTCCTTACGACCGAGAGCTTTTAGCTATTTATGAAGCCATTAAATATTTTCGACACATGGTTGAAGCTAGAAACTTTGTGATTCACACTGATCATAAACCTCTCACCTATGCATTCAACATTAATAGGGAGAAATGCTCACCGCGCCAATATCGGTACTTTGACTATATTTCACAGTTCACAACCAGTATTCAGTACTTACCAGGACGTTTGAACGTAGTGGCTGATACATTGTCACGACTGGAAGAGGTGAGTCGTTCTATTGATTACCAGGCTCTGGCACTTGCTCAAGATACTGATCCTGAACTGCTAGGTCTGCTTCAAAAAGGCTCATCGTTAAAACTCGTTAAGGTAGACTTGCCAGACTCTAACCAGAAGATCTACTGTGACGTATCAATGTCTTCTCCACGCCCGTTCATTACTCAGAAATTTCGCCGACAAGTTTTTGAAGCGTTACACAGCTTGAGCCATCCTGGTAGGACAGCTACAGTGCGGCTGGTAACACAGAGATTCGTATGGCCAGGGATTCGCAAGGACTGTAGAGAGTGGACACGAGAGTGTATACTTTGTCAAAAGAGCAAAGTTCACCGTCATACCCTTGCTCCCTTATCCTCAATCCCAACTCCTACGTCGAGGTTTGCACACATCCACCTCGACATTATCGGACCTTTAACCATTTCGTCTGATTTCAGGTATTGCCTTACAGTCATCGATCGTTTCACACGATGGCCTGAGGCATACCCACTCAAAGACATCACAGCTGATTCCTGTGCGGCCGCCCTTCTCTCTGGTTGGATAGCAAGATTTGGTTGCCCTCTTCGAATTACAACCGATAGGGGACGTCAATTCGAGTCGCATCTCTTCAAGGCACTATCAGCCATGATTGGTGCACATCATTTTAGAACCACTTCATATCACCCAGCTTCCAATGGCTTGATCGAGAGACTTCATCGGCAGCTAAAAGCAGCTATCATGTGCCATTCCTCTTCAACCTGGACGGAAGCACTTCCGTTAGTGCTGCTGGGCATCCGTAGCGCCTGGAAGGACGACATTCAGGCTTCAGCAGCTGAGCTGGTCTACGGGGAGCCCCTTCGTCTTCCAGGACAATTTCTCGCACCCTCTGAAGATTACAAGACAGGTGATATCACAAATCTGGTTACTCGTCTTCGTGCTAGTATGGCACGACTCTCGCCGAAGCCCACGTCATGGCATAGGACAGGTCCTTTTCATATTCCGGCCGACCTTGCAGACTCGACACATGTTTTTTTACGGCAGGACCACGTCCGCAAACCACTGGAACCACCATATGCAGGCCCGTACAAGGTTCTTAAAAGGACGCCTAAATATTTTCAGATAGACATATCTGGTAAGCCTAACAACGTAAGTGTGGACAGGCTCAAGCCCGCATATGTTACGCGAGAGGCCGTTCCTGTATCAAACAGACCAGTTACTGCACCAAAGGCAATCTCTCAGTCTGATGTGGAGCAGAAACTTGAGAAGCGGACACGAAGCGGCAGAACAGTTAGATTTCCAGATTACTATCGCCCTTAACCAGGTCTCTGGGGGGGAGTACTGTAGTGAATATTAACTTTTAATAAAATTAATTAATAATAATATATACAAATACTACACTATATTCTATTTTCAAATTTACTTAAAACTAAAGTTAATATTTATATTTATTATAATTCATCCGCACGCAGCGCATTCGCAAGATAAACTTGTTTCGAGTTTTTTTGCTGTGCGTGACGTAGCCTGCTTGCTAGCTACGAGTAAAGAGTCGGCTACTATCGCTTGCGACGTTCACTTGTTTTAATATTGTACTCATTGCTTGTTTTCAATTTTAAGCCTTATCTTCTTACTAATACGTATCTGTTTCGCTTATCTGTTTCTTTTACTATTTCTTTAAATTTCTTTATTTCCTTCTGTGAGTGTGTAAAATTATTCTCTTGTGTATCTTCTTAAAGTGTAAATAAATTTGGACAATTATTCCACAAAATTTTGGAAATTTAATTTCACTCCATAATTGAAAATATAGAATATTATTAAATAGCGTAGTTCACAAAAGCCGCTATAGGCTTATGCGAACTGTTATAGCGACATTAACTATACCGTGGCTGATGCCGTCTCGCAGTACGCTCGCGGTACGTAAGCTATGCTTGTATGGCGTTGGTCATTGACATGTATACCACTTCTGCGACTTGGTATACGATTATTATGTGTGTGATGCTATTCTATTTCCCAGCTCCGGTGTATGTAGTAGTGTCCGCCCGTCTCATACGGGTGAGTGGTGCCATTTTATATCCTGGAACTCTGGTGTATGTAGTTGTGTCCGCCTATGGTTCGAGACACGACTGTGGGGTGTGTGCCCTGCGTTTATTTAACATATCGGCCGCCTTGCGAGGTTTCAACGACTTATATTGATCTCACAAATCAATCAACATCACGAATCACCATCCTAATATAATCTTAATAAAAACAAGCGTAACAAGTACCTTCAGAAAGATCACACACAAACGTCCCAGAGAAATCAATAAGACGGTTGCAGATGCAGTCTGGTAGGAATTCACAGTGTAGGGGCGGGACGGTGCCCTCGCTCTTTCTTCCCTTTATTATAACTAGCTTGTAGTTATAGTGGAAATGAAGATAATAAAATATAATAAACAAGTGTAACAAATACCTTCAGAAAAATCACACACAAACGTCCCGGAGAAATCAATAAGACGGTTGCAGACGCAGTCTGGTAGGAATGCACGGTGTAGGGGCGAGACGGTGCCCTTGCTCTTTCTTCCCTTTATTATAACTAGCTTGTAGTTATAGTGGAAAGGAAGATAGGACGCGCTCTTGGCTTTACTTCGAAAGAGCTTCGAATTATGACAACGCAATGTTGACGAGTTTCCAGTTTTCGAAATAACTTTCTGATGGCATAATATAAAATTCTTAACACTGAACCTTTATCTCTGAATCTCTAAAAGATTTTGGGTGATTTACGATCAGTACGATAAAGAATTCTAACTATTAGACGTATCACAAGCCGTACCAAAATATTAAAATTATTATTTAGATAATTTTATTTAAATAAAAATCGCAGCTATTAAATCAATTGAATATACGTGTACCAGTAAGTTTTTCGTAATAAATTAACCCTCCTTTACTCTCGACACCGGAAAGTAGTGTTCGGATCAAACTCTCCTATTTCTAGACTTTGCAAATTGATTAATAAGTACAGTGACCTATTTGACATTAATGACGATTGAACTAGCAAGATTCGATTAATATTGAACATCAAAATCTAATCATCCTATAAATGGATTTATTATAACGTTCTTTTAATCTTATTTTTTATTTGTTTTGTGTTTACGCTTAGATGATTAGTCTCGCTCTAGTATAGCATGATTTATCTGCCTCTAAGTTTTTGTTACACCTACATTTTTTTGGGTGTATTATGTATTATTATTTTTATAATTGATGATAAAAAAATTTTGGTGGATCAATAAATAAATAAATAAGATCAGGTCGTCGTGGTATAGTGGCACAAGTGTGCTACTGAAAACTCACTTGGGAGAATGATATACATATAAGTATTTAATATTTTTATTTTTTTCGCTGTGGTAACGAGGCAAAGCGCGGCATTGAGTTTCGCCACTCAACACGCAATGTCTCAAGAAATCGGTGGAAAGTGGGGAATGGGAGTACTTTAATGGGGAACAAAATAACTTATCGCTAGGTTCCCAGGATACAGCCTGAAGCTAAAACCAAAAGCTACAATCACTGTGCCCAAATTAGGTAGGCTCTACACAAAAAACTAACTTAAAAATACTTTTGCATACTTTAATGAACTTTAATGAACAACAATCTTACAAGGGCACTTTTTCTGTATGTAATAAGTTACTAAGAATACGTAATGTTTAGGCCGCGTTACTTTTTTAGTATATAATTAAATTATAAATAATTTTATGGTATTAACTTTAATCTTTCAATAAATTAACGTCAAGCTTGCAAGACGTGTTTTATTTAAGATATTCATTAAGTATGATAAAATAAGCGAACGCGTCACATTTTGAATGACTTCTAGACAACACAACTCGACGACGACTCGACTTAAAGTTGAAGTTGTTGGATGTACTACTTTTACATCAAAATTCTCTTTTACTGAGACTCTTCCTTACGCTAACTAACATAGGTTATCACTAAAAGAAAATTTTTCGAAATTCCTGCAGAAACGAGAACGAACGGGACCATTCTACATCTTAAAGTCCACACAAGCAAAGTTGTAGGTGATTACTTGTCAGGTTATTTTTTATCTTCATGCTTTATCCCACACATAGCGAGGTAGGCAGAGGGCACTTAATGTTAACACACTCCATTCCCATTAAGACACTTCCGCTCCCCACGCCAAATTCTCGTGGCATTGCTTGTTGAGTGGCGCTTTTCCTTATTACCAGAGCGACAAAATAAAAATATTAAATGTTCCATTCCCTCAAGTGGGAATCGAAACCGTCACCGTCGCGTTTATTCACAACTGGCCTCAAATTACTTGCAACGTTAATTTTAATAAATTAAGTGGATTTCAACGGCTCAGATACGTCATTTGCTCAATAAAAAGCCACTATATAATCATCATAATAATTCTATTATTATACCATAGTATTTTCACACTAGCCTTGTACCCGAATAATTAACATTTAGCTGGTTTATTTAATTATATTTTTCTTTTATCCTCGTACGTAATTCATAAAATTATATAGTTATACAATATTCGAAGTAATCTAATGTTACGACTCCATTCCCCCCGCACTGCCCAATTAAATTTTAAATGTCTTTACATTGATTGGGTTTCCAGGTTTCCTCTGTTTACATTGCTACGTGCGGGATACAGCATGATAAAATATATAGTTAAGGTTACTGTGGCGTAGTGGGAGAGCGTTGGACTGCAAAGCCGATGGTTTTGAGGTTGATTCAAGAGTATTGTATTAATTTCATTACGTCACTTTGGTAGACAGAGAGTATCTAAACGGTAGACTCCAAAAAAAAAAAATCTTTACGCTGTATCTCGCACACCGAAGGGTAGGCAAAGGGAACCTAGTGTTAAGACACTCCGTTCTCCACTTTCCGCTGAATTCTGGCATTGCGCGATAAGTGGCGGAACTCAACGCAGCGCTTTTGAATCGACACCAGAGCGAAAAAATGGAAATATAAATTCAAATAAATATTTTATTTCCTTGAATGGGGATCAATGCCACAACCAGACGCGTTTCAAGTCACATTTTGTGTCCATACGCCACGACTGGCCTAAAGCTCCAAGACTCCAAGTATATTTTTATTACTTCTCTAATTCCCAGAAGGTAAGGTAAATAAAGTAAAAGTTATTAAAAAATGGAGTCCGACCTGTAGAAATGAAGCCCCATGTCGACAGCTGCATCTATGTCATCTTGCCATCGGTGATATGAATCCGCTGCTACGTCTCCAGTAGCTCTGCCTTTTATTTGGTCTGGATGTTCATGGACGTATCTATCCCAAATGTTCTCACCTTTACCTGTAAAAATACATACATACCTTTATGATTTTAATTGCAAAATAATTTTAATATTCGAGACTGTCGCGGCGCGATCGCACAGCGTCTGAATGTAAACGTGACGGTTGTGGGTTCATTTACCGCTCGGGAAAATGTATTATTTCCATTGATACGCTTTGATAACAAGGATTGGGAGGCGTTGAGTTCCGCTACTCAAGATACAATGTCTTTAAAGTTAGGTGATGCAAGGAGAACGGAGTGTCTTAAGTTACCTAACTAATTTCTCTCTGTATATTCTACTATATGCGGGATACAGTGTGGAATTAAAATAAGTGGAACGTTGGGTTCCACCAGTCAATATATATTCAATGTATGAAAAATGGAGTACAGTGTGTTCACAATACGTTGCACTCTGCCTATCTTTGCACTTTATATGTATGAAGTATCATTTGTATATTTTGTATAGGTAGGTAGACAGAGGAAATTTTGTGTTTTGACACTCCGTTTCCTAAATTTGTCGAAAAATTGCGTATTTAGTGGTGGCAATCGACACTTGCGCTATAATTTCCACCAGAGAGGAAATAAAAAAGATCCATTACATAGGAATATTACTTTAAAACGTATTTAAGAGATATAGGTTATTAGTTATAATACATAAAAAAAATATATAGCAATAATACATAATTTTTAATCACAAATAAGTACAATAATTGTGTTATTACAAAAAAGTAAAAAGGCAAATTAATTTAACCTTTACTTTTATGACACAATAAAAACAACAAATATTTCTTGAAAGCTTCTGTTAAGATGGTATTAAAGCCGCTAGTTCAAGTTAGTATGAAAGAGCTCTGGGTAAGCTAAGCTTGAATATCAGAAAAAGCTCAAACCCTTCTATTTTTGTACTAAATCTTGTTTTTTAGATTTTGCCTTACCGTCTGCATTCCAGCCTCCTTCTATCTGGTACGCCGATGTCGCTGCCCCAAATTTAAAATTCGGCGGAAATTGTGGCTCAGAAGCAGAGTTTTCATAAGCTTCACTCAATAAGACTGTTATTATCAAGCTGAAAACAATCGTAATACGTAGAATAAATACTAAATATTTAATAAATTTATTTATAAAGCTAGAACCTCTTGGAAATTATCAAAATGCTCTAACTAATTAGTTCATATGTTCTTTTTAAAACTTATTTTTATTGTTAGCATCTCGAAAGGGAGGTATTTACAAATTTCTACTACCCAAAGAATATTTCTACGAATGATAATTTAGCAACGAAACATAAAATCTGTAGGAAAAAAACAACACTAATTTTCCTCTTCCTTGTCTCGCTTCTTCGAATAAGGTGGTACATAGTTTTTTATCTTATTACATAAAAAAAGACAAACTTATACGTATAACAAATCTTTAATATAACTTATATTATCTATAAGATAAGTTATCTTTAAAACATACTTGTCAGTTTACTTGGTTTTATTATTACTGAATGTCATAACTGTTTTATGAAAACCACAAAAGATTTGTACTATCTCGTAAATGAAGCATAATATTAATACTACATAGTACTCGTAACATTATATTGCCTTTGACTCAGCCACTGTAAGTAAAATTTAAAGTAAAGCTCTTTTGTAAATTATTATTGAGGCCAGTCGCAGGGGCAAAAGCGTGCAACTGTGGACGCAATAGGTTATGGGTTCGATTACCACTCGAAGAAATTAAATATTTAATATTTTCATTTCCTCGCTCTGGTATCGAGGCAAAGCGTGGTGTTTTCAATTCAATTCCGCCACACAATACGAAATACCTCAAGAATTCGGCAGAAAATGGGGAACCCAAATTCGCCTCTGCACTACGAAAGGCCGGAACTTATTATTAATGTGTATAATTTAAGTAAAAAAAATATTTGAATTAACAAGTGCAAATAAATGGTCACTTTATCGAAAAAAAAAATATTTTCAATTCAATCCTACTGTGTGGTATATAAAATACTTATACTTAGTTCAGTGATAATAATTCAATTCCATTCATAAAAATACCTAAGCAATTTTTCATCAATGTTTTTTTATGGCGGTATCACGTAAAAATGTTGTCCGTAAACGACGGCGCTAGGTTCTGTCGCGTAACTAAACACAAAGTCTCAAAATTAAAAAAAAATAGAACTAAAACTACAATGTGAGAATTAAAAAAATAATAATATACACAAAATTAAGTTTAATTTGTGTATAAATCCATAAAATTAAAGATAAATCTTATGATTATGGGTTTATTCCCAACCGTTATAGAAAGGTCGTTGATATTAATCATATCAAGTGTGTCAAGGAATATGGGCGGCTAATTTCTTTATGATTATCCTCAAAACACGGTTAAATGGAAAAAACCAAGAGTCGTATATGACACATGAGTCATGACACATTCTAAGTCCCGTATATATATATAAACCACTCTCAATTCTGAAATCGATCTTGAGATGCCGTTTTCCTTCACAAATTGTATATCTATATAAATACGGGCCTAAATGTCGCAGGTAACTCTCTTTACATTAAAACGATTAACGTGATGTAGTAATATAACCTATAACTTTCCATGATAAATAGAGTATCCGTTACGTCAACTAAATAAACTCTTTAGTATCAACACGTCAACTAAATAAACTCTTTAGTATTATAATATTAAGTATATATGAGGCCAGTTGTGGCGCAGTGGCACAAAGTGTGACTGTAAAACCGACTGGTTGTGGGTTCGATCCCCACTCGAGGAGATGAAATATTTATTTAAATTTATATTTCTTCGCTCTGGTGTCGAGGACAAGCGCGGCGTTGAGTTCTGCCACTCAACACGCAATGCCTCATGAATTCGGCAGAAAGTGGGGAACGGAGTATCTTAACACTAGGTTCCCTCTGCCTACCCTGCAGTGTGCGGGATACAGCGTGAAGCTGATTTATTTTTTATTTATTTTATTTAAATACGACTGGTTGTGGGTTCGATTCTCATTCATTTCTTCGCTCTGGTATTGAGGCAAAGCGCGGCATTGAGTTCCACCACTCAACACGCAATACGTTCAGAATTTGGCGGAAGAAAGTGAGTTGCAGAGTGACTTAACACTAGGGTCCCTCTGCCCTGTTACATGTGGGAAACAGCGTGAAGCTGAAAAAAACATCAAAATAAATATGATAATTAGTATTCCGCTTACGATTTCACCAGTATGGAGTACACTAAATTATTTATAATAGTATTTTCCTGTTATAGAAGTGCACAAAAAATGATCTTTTAAAGTGTTATTCCACACTTAGGAAAGAAAAATATTTTTTAAAAAACGTATAAAAAATTTTTGGACGGTTTCCAAGAGGCGGGGGTTTTAATCCCGCTACGTTAAAGTTTTTATACGTTTTCTAAAAAAATAATTTCTCTATTTGTTGGTGAAACCGCATTAGAATTGGTAGCGTAGTTAAAAAAAGATAGTCGTATGTGGCTGGGAAGTGATTTTGTTTTAGAAAGCGAGGGATGCATAATGCATATATATAGTAAAAAAAAAACTTGAATATTTTGGTTAAAAAAATAGTACATAATAACAAGCTGGAATATCGTAATTAAAAAAATAATTTGAATATTATATGATTTTGTCAAAATATATTGAGAAATGGTAAATTTAAAACTTATAAGTTTTGCAAAACCTTTGCAATCCAAGACACGGCGTTAAATTCCGCCGCTATACGCGCAATGTCTCCAGAAATAAGTAAATTTGAAGAATTATGAATTCTAATGTTTTCTCTCTCCTGCCTATGATGCCTCCAAAAATCGTTAAAATTGTTGAAAAAAGAGCGCGGTTCGACGGAAATTGATGAACAGAAAGGTCTTAATAGAAACGGAGTGTCTTAATATAAAGTTCCCAGGTGCCTTCTGCCTAACCTGCTATGTGCGAAATACAGCGTGAATTTTTTTTTTATGGAAAAGACAAGGCAAACGAGCGTTCGGGTCACCTGATGGTAAGTGATCACCGCCGCCCACGACCCCGTGCAACACCAGAGGAGCTGCAGGTGCGTTGCCTGCCTGTAAGGTGGTTTGGGCTCCGGAGCCCGGCATTACCTGATGCGAAACGCAGTGGCATAAAGTCACTACTAAAAGACAATAAATACTCATATCCCCTAAATAGGGGTCGAACCACCAAGCATCACTATAACAGTCAGACGCCGTCCACCTTCAGTACAATGGCCTTGACAAGAACAAAAAAGAATTGATTGTATAAACAAACATCAATAGCTTATGTTTTTGCCAAAGACAAATAATTGCTTCAGCTTATACCTATATTCGTATTTTTAATCTTGATGTTTTCAATCACTTACACGATCGCTAATAACAATTATAACAATTCATTTAATCCAACATGAGATTTGACGAAATTATTACTTCACATGTGGTTGTACTTCGTTTATTAATAGTGTTTTTGTCCAATAATACGTTCTTATGGATATTACTATTATTTATGTTATTTATTATATTTGCAAAAATTTGGATCTAAATTCTTGAGTTTGAGCTGAGTTTTTTTAGCTCAGCAAATAATAAAATTAATTGTATAAGTTTTTTAAACTCTTTTGTCATAACTCCATTCTTTGCGAATCTATTAGAGCGAGAAAATTTACATATTAAATATTTCATTTTCTTCAAGTGGTTTTTCATTTTCTACAACCTGTTGTTTTTTGTATTGTTGTTTACAATCGTACACTCGTGTCCCGCCGCCACGAATGGCCTAAGGAAGTAAGAACTTATAATTAGGCCCTTTTTTATAAATTGCTCTCAAATTTGAGATCGATCGATCGATCGATCGAAACGGCACCACAAGATCGAATTGATCGATCTTGTGGTGCCGTTTTCATTCATCATAAGATACCATTTTTATTCATAAATTACATATCTGTAATTTATGAATAAAAATGGTATCTTAAAATCGACCTAAGGTTTTAAAACAAAAAAATATAAAATATATATATTTTTAATAAAATATTTAAAAAAAAATATTTTATATTTTTTAACTTTTATAAATACTAAGTCCAATTTCTTAATTACATTTGTTTATTGATGTTTTTAATTCTTTGTTAACATAAATATCAGATGCTTTTTTTGAACGATTTTTAAAAAAGGAATTTACCAGTTTGTCAAATCAAGTACAATTGTTACTGTACAATATTTGAGTACGATAATCTTCCAAGCACCTGTTATCTAGGCTTCTAAGCACGTGTCGTGTAACGTAGCGTACGTGGGCAGTGCCTGATTTGAAAAATATATATTTGAAACATTTCCTGTTTTGTCTGGATACCAGAACTAAAGAAAGGATAAACTTCATTTCGAACCCACAATCATCGCGTTTATAGTCAGACGCTGTCCTATTGAACTACGACTGTCGCTTATGTACGCTATTTTCACTTCAACAACATTTGATTATCTACAATATCCTCTTAAGCATACATTTTAATATATTAAAGACAAATTTTATTAACAAGATTAAACAGCTTAGGCATAATTGTACCTACCTTATATAAAACTTCTAAAATATAATGACAACATAGATAAAAAAATATAACAAATAATACAACGTAATGTTTTGTTTTATTTTCTTAGCTGGGTAGCCAGAGAGTTATGGTGGATTCATGTTTTTTACCGCATAGCTGGGTAGTCACATGAAACCTAGTGTTAAGACACTCTGTTCTCTCCGTGGTAAGACACTCACGTGTCTTCCAATTTTCAAGACACTGCGTGCTGAGAGGCAAAATTCAACTGCGTGTTTTGTCTTGTTACCAAAGCGTGGAAAATTTATGGAAACGGAAAGGAACTCAAGACCGACGATTACAATTGACTCTGTGCCACAACAACTTCAAAAACAAATCCGATAAACTCGCATGAAGAGGGCCTTTTTTAATATTTAGACTTCGCTCGTCTGTAAATTTTTTGTTACTGTGTTTTTCTTAAATAAACTGTAAATTTCATAATAATCGGTATCTCAGAAAAACTGACTATATAATATGTACCTTGTCTGGAGAGAGTTCCATACGTTTAAGGAAGTTTTTAGCCTGAATTATTTTACCAGCTTCACGCTGTATCCTGCACATAGCATGGTAGGCAGAGGTAACCTGAAAACACAGTGTTAAGATACTCCGTTCCCATTAAGAAACTTCCGTTCCCCACTTTCTGCCGAATTTTGGCATTGTGTGTTGAGTGGTGACGAAACGAAGGTATTAAATATTTTATTTCCTCGAGTAGGAACACGACTACACAATGTCATGCAATGGCTCGAGATTTTAGCGTGAATGAGGAACGGGGTGTCTTACCACTAGGTTCCCTATGCCTAACCTGTTATATGCGGGATAAAGCGTGATGCTAAAAAATTAATCATTTGAAAATCGTTGAGGCTGTCTTGGTGTAAGCGCGATGGTTGCAGGTTCGATTATAACTGGGGGAAAGAATTATTTTCATTTCTACGTTCTGGTAAGAAAAAGAAAATGAAATTTGAATTTGAATTTATAAACTATTTTAAGTGCCAAATTTAGCTTAAAATTGAAATAAAAAAATATATGGGATCAATGTACGGAATCCATTTTACGTGGATATTCATTTGTGTTGGTGATTTTTTTTAAATTAATTTTAAATTAATTATTATTTTACAGTCGCAGTCACAAGAAACTTTAAATTTAATGATATTAAAGCAAAATAAAACAAAAATAATAACTAGTCAAAAGACTTGTCTTTTATTTCTTTTATTGTCTTTTATTAATTTTGTTTAGTCTTAAAAAGATCATTTAGTATTTCATTTATATAGCTTATCTTATTTGAAAAAAAATATATATAATATAAAATAATTAAAAAAAAACATACAAACGTAAATTAGTTTAAGTGAACTCGTAAATTATGAGTAATAGATACCATTCACTTACAAGTAATATACAACAACAATATTTTAACAATATTTTCTTAATTCACTTGAACACACTTACCAAAAAACAACTGCTTTGAACGAACACATTGTTACTACTGAGACACTGTGTCGTTCGTTTTATATGTACGTAGTTACTTTAACGATTGTGTTGCTGCTAAAATTTTAAATATGTTAAGCTACATAACGTCTAGTGCGAGTATTTAAAGATTCAATATTCTTCCTTAGTGTCAAGACACTTCGTTCTTCGATTTTCGTTCGAATTATATTATTAATTAAAATCTATATCTATACTCATATTGTAAAGAGAAAATATTTGTGTGTATGTGATTGTATGTTTGTAAGGAATAAACTCAAAAACTACTGCACTCATTTCAAAAATTCTTTTTTCATTATTATGCTGTATTATCACTCATTGTAGTAACATAGAGTTTATTTATTACTAGAAAATTTTAGGAATCCCTACTAATAGTTCAATAATGTAAACTAAGGAGTAAGAATAATTGGTAAAAAATATCTTTTATCACATGTGCTGCATAAACTATTCAAGAAAAAAAAATATTGTACCAAATTAAAGAACATATCCATATCAAAAAACATTTGCGATACCGACATAGGACATATGTCCTACTATAGTATTTTTGTCAATACAACTACTTTTTTACAGTTTAATATTAGATAGAAATGCCAAACATAATCAGACCATAGTATCCATAGCTTTATATTAATCTTTATCTTTCAGCTTCACTTTGTATCTCGCAGATAGAAGTGTAGGCAAATAGAACTCACCGTTCTCCACTTTCCGGCTGAATTCAACGCTTTGCCTCAGTACCAGAACGGAGAAATGAAAATAGTAAATATTTAATTTCTTCGAATGAAAATAAAAGCCACAACTGCCGTGTTCACACATGTGTGGCTCAATAATCGAACTTCATCTGAATAAATAAATTAATATTCAATACTTGCAGTTTACTTTTTGAATTATTTAAATCGGACCCTCCATTCAAACCATTTAACGAATTTAAGTATATTAATCTGCACAAAATATTTCTTTCTCGAGTAGGACCTTATGTTTTGCTGTCATCTACAAATACCACTGTTAACACAGTGTACAGTTAAGCTTTAATTTAGAAAAAACCTAAAGTATAGTTAAAAAATATCAATTAATAGGTATGTAAAGAAATCAAACACCTCGAGGACACACCTTTACAGAACTTATATTTCTTCCAGAGTTAAATACTGTTAAGCTTGTACAATGTCTATCTTAAATTCTAATACAATATATCATTCTAGAGATTCTCTTTATTCTTCCGCTCCAAGTCTAAAAGTATATCTAATTATTATAAAATATTATTACGCTTTATGTAGTCGGAAAATTATAATAACTATATTATAATTTTCCGACTACATAAAGCGTCATTTTATTAATGTTCTCTCGTGACAGTTCTATTTTTATTTCTTTAAAAACATCTTTTTATTCAACAAAGAGGTTGATTTACATTTTTATAATAAATTATTGTGAATATTAAAACTAATTAATATAAAATCATTACAGGTAGGTAAAAAAAAACAGCTTCACGCTGTATCCCGCGCACTACAGGGTAGGCAGAGAGAACTTAGTGTTAAGAGACTCCGTTCCCCACTTTCTGCCGAATTCTGGAGGCATTGCGTGTTGAGTGGCAGGACTCATCGCCGCGCTTGTCCTCAACACCAGAGCGAAGAAATGGAAATATAAATTTAAGTAAATATATCATCTCCTCGAGTGGGGGTCGAACCCACAACCATTCGGTTTTACAGCCACACTTTGTGCCCCTACGCCACGACAATAGGTAGGTATAGGTTGCTATTTTTAATTCAATGAAAAAAAAGTAGCTTATATATTGACATGATTTGCTTCTTTGAGTATTGATTCATCGCGACTCCACAACCTTAATTTTAATAATTTTATTCTCCATTACTCTCAAAATGTAATAAGATAGAGTCGGAAGTAAAATGTAGAAGTCTACAAAAAAAAAGCTATTGAAGCGATAAATACTTTGCAAATCAAAATGTTCATAAAGAAATGTAATAAATTCAGATAAAAAAAAAAATAATAGAAACAGCTATTTATGGATAAACAATTCAACATTTTATAGCTATAAAAATAGTAAATAAAAAAACCTTATCTTCTAAAAGAAATATTTATTCCACGTCTATCTTAAAATATAAAACACAAATTCCCACCTGTACGTAGACGAGACGGGCCGCTAGCCTACAATAAAATTATGAAAGGTGTCAAATCGGTATATTACTACACGATGTCGAAGGAGAATAGAAAGCCTGGTTCATTCGACAACCTCCTCTAAAAATACATTTACTTAATTATTAAAAAATAATAACTATCGAAGAAGCCCATTATGTACATCACACTTGCAGTGGAGTAACAATAAAATATGTTGTAATACATAAATAGAAGAGCTTGCTTGCGTAAATAGTTCTTAGCTATGTAAAATTTTTTTTTTCCAAAATTGTGGCTGTAACGCGACTGGTGTGGGTCCGATCCCCACTTGGAGGATTGAATAATAATTTAATAATATTTTCGTTTCGTTTAATAATATTTTAATTTCCCACATCAGTCACAAATTATACGCAATATCGATTTATAATATGAGATTATAAATCGAATATCAGTATCCCGTGATCATAAAGTGAAACAACTGATATCATACGAAAAGCTGGGAACTCAAACGCCATCACAATTCCTGCGGCATTTGCAGCACTTGGCTGGACCTGACATCACTGGAGAATTTATTCAATCCATATGGACCAGCCCCTTACTAATCGAGATGCAGCCGATTATAGCGTCGCAGTCAACTCAGCCCCTGGACGCGTTGGCAGAGCTCGCCGACAGGTTGCACGATATAGCAGCCCCATCACACCTANGGAAAATTTATTCAAACCATATGGACCAGCCGCTTACCAGTTGAGATGCAGCCAATTATAGCGACTCAGTCTACTCAGCCCCTGGACGTGCTGGCAGAGCTCGCCGACAGGTTGCACAACATAACAACGCCACCACATCAACCAGCTGCCACGTCATCATCATCATCAGCGCCAGGTATCGACTTGCTGATAAAGCAAGTCGCTGAGTTAACCAAACAGGTCAGTGTGCTCACAAATCATATATTTCAAAAGCCACTACCGAGTGACAAAAGCCACAGCCGATTAAGCTCTCGGTCTGCCTCCCACCATACCCCGCGACTCTCAGTCGGGAAAAGCCCCGAAAAATCATCCATGGCGACGGATGATTCTACTACCTCGACTGGCCGCCTCTTCTTTACGAACTCTAAAACAAAAACTAATTTTTTAGTAGATACTGGTAGTGACATTTGCGTGTATCCCATTAGTGCTATTAGTTATAAATATAATAAGACTCCTTTTAAGCTCAGTGCTGCCAACGGTTCGGCTATCGACACATACGGTTACATCAACCTAACCTTAAATATCGGTTTACGTCGTGATTTCCCGTGGCGATTCATTATCGCTGACGTCACGAAGCCAATTATTGGCGTAGATTTTTTGTCACACTACAAACTTATTGTAGATATTAGCAACCGAAAATTAATTGATAGCCTAACCAATATCAGCACTGTAGCCTCTATTGTAAATACTACATGTTTAGTTACTAGTGTTAAAGTATCGAGTGGTGGTAATAGTAGGTATCATAATATATTATCGGAATTTCCGGAAATAACCCGACCTGCCGGTACACCACCAACAGTTATGCATAGCACTACACACCACATACGCACAATACCAGGTCCACCAGTGGCATGTTCGCCGAGGAGGCTAGCTCCTGAAAAATTAAAGATTGCTAGGCAGGAATTCGACGCAATGTTGGCTATTGGCACGGCTCGTCCTTCTGACAGCCCATGGTCTTCGCCCCTGCACCTCGCCTCCAAAAAGGATAATGGCTGGCGTCCATGTGGAGACTACAGGCTCCTAAACGCCAGAACCATTCCGGACCAGTACCCGATACGTCACATCCAGGACTACTCTAACAGTTTATTTGGTTGTAAGTACTTTTCAGTCATTGATTTAGTTAAGGCTTACAACCAAATTCCCGTTGCCGAGGAGGACATACCGAAGACCGCAATAACAACTCCCTTCGGTTTGTATGAATTTCCCTTTATGACGTTTGGGTTGAGAAATGCTGGGCAAACATTTCAGAGGTTCGTCGACGAAATGACCCGCGGACTTGACTTTTGCTATCCATACCTAGATGACTTCTTAGTGTACTCTAAGACACAGGAGGAACATGAAGACCATTTACGCCAGCTTTTCACCCGTATGAGA
>JAAIXJ010000181.1:232031-254893 GCA_013403705.1 Heliconius hermathena | reverse complement strand
TACCGTACATACATTTACACAGTATATTTTATAGTAAAATGAACTTGAGTGATATAAATATCAATGATTTTTTTGTATCATTTTCTTTCACTTCAGAAAGTATTAGCAGCAATGGCAGTTTTTCCAGTATTCCTTCTCTAAATGAAAATCTTGTGTCACTTTTCTCAGACGTCCTGAAAAACTTTAATCTTGTTCATATTAATGCCCAAAGTATTCCTGCTCATTATCCTGACATGTTATCTGTTTTTGAAAATCAAAATATACATGGTATTCTTGTATCTGAGTCTTGGTTGAAGCCATGTCTACCGTCAGTATCGTGTGCGCTACCAGGGTTTCATTTGATTAGAAATGATCGTGTTGGAAGATGTGGAGGTGGTGTGGCTATTTACTTGCGTTCCCATATTCCGTTTACTATCCTCGATGTGTCCCAGACACAGGGTAATGTAAGTGCCGAACATATGTTTATTGAAGTGATTTTTTCTCACACTAAAATACTCCTTGGAGTATACTACAATCCAAGCCTTACAATTGATTATTTTTCATCATTTGAGACCCTGTTGGATACGTACAAGCCTCTTTATGATCACACGTTACTAATGGGTGACTTTAACACTTGCCTTATTAAGAATGACTACCATGCTCAACGTTTGCAATCTGTAGTAACTGGAGCGAATTTAAATATTCTCCCTCTTGCTCCAACTCATAAATTTCCTAACTGTAGTCCCTCGCTTCTTGACCTTATAATTGTATCTTCTACTGACCTTGTTGCAAAACATGGTCAGTGTTTTGCTCCTGAGTTTTCTTATCACGATCTATTATATATTTCGTATAAATTAAAGCCACCTAAAGCTAAATCAATAATCCTTCTGCGGCGCCATTTTAGTGGTATAGATTTTGAGCGTTTGAAAGAGGACGCTAATAATATTGACTGGTCTGTAGTAACTACTGCTCAAACAGTAGACGAACAAGTGTCGCTATTTACCTCATTGCTAATACAATTATATGATACTCACGCACCAGTTCGACCCGTCCGTATGAAGCATCTCCCAGCTCCGTGGCTTACGGCAGATATAAAGAAACTACAGGCAAAAAAACATTTATGTAAATCCAAATTTGTAGTTAACCCGAATGACACAAATAAAGATAAGTATATAAAAGCGCGTAATTATTGCAATAGAGTGTGTACAGATAGTCAACGACGCCATATCCATAAGTCAGTTATCGAAGAGGAAGACTCTGAAAAAGTATGGAATTTTCTTAAATCTCTTGGAGTGGGGAAGTCTAAACAAAATATTATCCCTCATAATATTGATTTAAATCTGCTCAACAAGCACTTTTCCGTTTCGGCTACTATAAATAAAAAGTAAATACATTGAGTCACCTTCTATCTTCCCCAGCTCCTGATTTTTCCAGTTTGAAATTTTGTCAATTTTCCATAAGTGACGTTAAGAGAAATATTATGGCTATAAAATCTAATACTGTTGGATCCGATTGCATTTGTCGTAAAATGATTATTCCTATTATTGAGACCCTAGCTCCTGTTATAACGTTCATTTTAAATACGTCTATTAATTCCTTAAAGTTCCCTTCTTCCTGGAAAAATGCTCACTTAGTTCCCATACCAAAAAAACTCAATCCCTCTTCCTTCTCTGAATACCGTCCAATAGCAATACTTCCTTTCTTATCTAAAGTGTTAGAACGCCTTATCCATCAGCAATTAAGCGTATTTCTGGCCAAGCAAAATTTGCTAAATCCATTCCAATCCGGTTTCCGTCTCGGTCACAGTACGACAACTGCCCTGATCAAAATAACAGATGATATTAGAAAAGGTATGGATGATCGGATGGTCACTGTAATGGTGTTATTGGACTTCAGCAACGCTTTCAATACAGTAGACTACGATATTCTGCTAGCCATTCTTATTTCTCTTAACGTATCTCCTGAGGTAGTTGACTGGTTTCGTAGTTACTTGTGCGACCGCCGGCAACGTATTCGTATCGAAGAGTTATCTTCTGATTGGTCTACTGTAAGTGCTGGTGTTCCACAAGGTGGCGTGTTGTCTCCACTTCTGTTTTCAATTTTCATTAATACAATCTGTTCTCATATTTTTTCTCCCTACCATCTATATGCCGATGATCTGCAAATTTATGTAACTACATCTTTATTAAATTTATCTTCTGCAATTGACCGTATAAATGCAGACCTTGCTCGTATATCTGCATGGTGCAAATCTTACGGTCTTATAATTAACCCAGCTAAAAGTCAATCTATTATTATAGGTACCCGTAGATTACTATCCAAATTAAATATGTCCAATTTACCTTATTTAATATTTAATGATACACCAATTCCTTATTTAGAAAAAGTAAAAAATTTAGGTATTACATTGGATCAACATTTGTCATGGGAGCCGCAGGTTAATGAACTTAGTCGAAAAGTTTTCGGAGCAGTCGCTTCTCTTCGAAGACTGCGAAATTTTCCTCCTATACCTACTAAAATTGTGCTAGCAAATTCTCTATTACTATCAATTCTTGATTATGCTGATGCTTGTTATCTCGATGTTAGTAACCGATTTAACTACTCCTACACCTTAAGGTTGCCTGGCAGAGGTCGCTTATAGCGATAAGGCCGCCTGCTGTACATTTCATCCTTCGACATCGAGTTGTTTTGAAATTCGTATTGAAAGTATAGGTGCTGTTGACCATGAACCAATGTCAAACACACCCATGCCATCCTCACCTACTCACGAAATAAACAATGCAACTTATTTTCAAAGTAAAGTTTCAGAATACGCTCACCACCAATATTAATCAATTTTGACTTATATGGCAATTAACCTACATTTCTGCAAACTCTTTTATAAGTATTTGCACTCCCACTTCTTATAAACGAACCCGTTTACTCCTCTTTTTGAAAGTCAGTTAAAAATATATATAAATGACACATATTAAATAAACTATAAATATAAATAATAGTTCCCTATATTGACCAAATTGGGTATTCCATGCTGTCCTGAGCACGATGCAATTTTCATTAAAATTTCGTATTTTTAAAACTAAAAATATATTATTTGATTATTTTGACAAATTCAATGGAAAATAATTATTAAATAAGTAACTAAAGGATTTTGATAGTTTTAATTCATACATATACGTGTTTTGTTCGTGTTCATGCAAAACAAAGTGATTTATCTTCTTAATAAAAACAAAATCACCTTTGATATCTTAAAAAGATTAGCAATTAAATTAATTGCTCAATTAATAATATTTAAAGTCAAATATCTATACCTATAATAAAATCGTAACGAATCGGTGTCTGTAGACATCACGTGGAAGACATTTAAGAAAAAATATTATTGGGATACCTTTATTAATGTAGTAAAATCCAAAATAATGATTTTTTAATTGTTTGTCTATTTGTCTGTGCATTTGTTATCGCTAATCTCAAGTAAATAAATATTTTTCATTCCTAAGTGTGGGATAACACTTTAAAAATGTTCAAAATATTTAACAAATAGCACTCTATCTTGCCAGACGATAATTTTTAGTAATTATCTTTGGGTAGCGGAAATTTGTAAAAATCTCCCAACAGAGATGCTAACAACATAAATAAGTTGTAACAAGCGTATAAAAATTTCGACGTGGCTCGATAAGAACGTATGTCTTAGTGGTCAGAGCGCCTGCGTGTGACTGTAACGCGACGGTTGTGGGCTCGATCCCCACTTGAGGAAATGAATTATTATTTATTAATATTTTCATTTCTTCGCTCTGGCCCCAAGGCAAAAACCTGCCGTTGAGTTCCGCCACTGAACACGCAATGCCTGCACAAAAAATTCGACGATAAATGGGAAACGGAGTGTCTTAACAGTAGGTTCCCTCTGCCTACCTAGCTGTATACACGATACCGCGTTAAGCTAAATTGAATTTAAATATTTTTTTTATTTTTAACCAAAATAAAAAAATATATCCATTGTTAGGGTTCTGTATCTCAAAAGGAAAAAACGGCATCCTCACGGCACCCATAGAATCACTTTGTTGTTTGTCTGTCAAATCAGTCGCAATTTTTTGAGATCATGTTAAGGTATTAAGGTGATTTTTTTTTATAATAGATATTCAGGTATACCGTTATTTTTTATTTTTATATACTTTACTGCACATAATTACATTAAGAAAATGTACAAAACCTTGTTATGTGTGATAATAAGTGTGCAGCTGTGCAGAGTAAAATATACATACATTTACATCCTATAAATATATAATTATACATATAATATATCAGCTTCACGCTGTATCCCGCACACAGAGAGAACCTGGTGTTAATACACTCTGTTCCCCACTTTCTGCCGAATTCTGGAGGCATTGCGTGTTGAGTGGCAGGACTCAACGCCGCGCTTAACCTCGACACCAGAGCGAAGAAATGGAAATATAAATTTAAGTAAATATTTCATCTCCTCGAGTGGGGATCGAACCCACAGCCAGTCGGTTTTACAGTTACACTTCTTGCCGCTGCGCCACGACTGGCCTCGATTTGATTGTTTTGAATTAAAAAAATACGACCAATGTTGATATTTGATACTTGTAAAAATATACATAAAGCTAATTATTTATTATGCGTATACATTTCTGTAACATTACGTTCTTTTTATCTATGTTATGTACGTCTCATCATAATTTACAAACTCGGTTAAATGTGCTGATGTCAGTGAATAATTTAATTTACTCCTTCAGAAACAGCCTTGAATGTTAAATTATTTATTTGAAGGATTCATAATATTCATTTGTAAAATAACTGTAATGATTGCATATTAACTCCTGTACAGTTTTTAAATTTGTTACATATATTATTAGCTTAATGTAGAAAGGTTGTTTTTAGGCATTTTTTATGTAGATTTATTTCCAACGAAGACCGAACCAAAGAATTTATGTATTTATTTCTTTGAAGATCAAATCGGTCTTAATCCCTGTGTTGAATTAATTACGACTTAAACTTAACTGTTATAATTTATGAAGGTAACCTTCACTAAGAAATTAAATTTTGTTTACTTTATTACTTGTACTCTGAACAATAGTGCTTTAAAAATATATATTTTCATCAACAGTCATATAACCAAGACGTTTCGAATGTCATTCTTAAGCCAAGAATCTTACCAGCGCGATTGCTATATAACTTCCGTAGGCAGAATAATGCCTTGAGTTCATTCAAATAACGATATTTTTTTTTTTAATGAACCGATTTTGATAAAACGCAACAACAACAACTTTGAATGTTAAATTGAGTTAAAACAAAGCAATTGGTGAAAGTTTTAAGTAAATCGGTTCAGTACTTTCGGAGATTAGTGTGACCATACTTACAGACAGACAGACAGGCAAGAAAAAAAAACTTTATATTAATACTTATTTAGAATATGTATAATTTTTTTTATACGTATGGCTTAGCGGCAGAGGGCCTGGTCGGTTTCCAGGAGGCGCGGGTTCGATTCCCGCTACGTTCAAATTTTTGTACGTATTCTAAATAAGTATTCTTCTTTCCTAAGTGTGGAATAACACTTTAAAAAATGTTAAAAAATATTTGCTGTATATTATTATTTTTAAGTATTCCTCTATCCATTTCAGTCAAAATTACTAAATGTACAGACAAAATATTTTTACTGATTTATTATACAGTAGAGATTATAATCACTATATCTTTCACAGTGGTGGTGAAATTGATGACTGTGCCATTATAAGTTAAGTTAGGCAGTTTGCTATGATCGAACTTAGCAAGTTGTCGCAAGCTGCCAATAATTATAGCCTGAAATTAATATCAAATGTTCAAGTCTACGGTCCTTTTTAGCACAGAAAAAAAATCAAGCTTATAAGTCAACCCAATCAAAAGATACGAATGCATTGTTGCTATTTCGTGTATGCATCGTTTTTGCTGCATTTTGTATGAAATTTGCCACGTAATCAAAACCTACAGGATACGTCTGCGTTCGTTCGTACAGTTATTAAATTTGGCATGAAGTAAGAACTAATAATATAAATAAAGGAAAAAATCACGGAAAAAAAATTACAAACTTATAATGCTACTTCATTTCCTACAAAATGTGTGCATATGTCCGCCAACTTTAGTATGTTAACTTCAAATTGTACTCTCCGTTGATATAAAGCCCTGAAATTGGTACAGAACCCTGAGTATGCGAGTCCGACTCGCGTTTGACCGGTTTTTTGTCTTATATTACTATTTCTAAGTAATGTTGGTTATTACAATTTATCATACATGCTATCTTTACGAAACGTGGCGTTGAGCTCCGCCATTATATGCGCAATGTTTCGATTCAGACCATGCTTCACATTTATGATATTACTTATAACGGATGGTCTTAACGGGTTCTTTCTTCCTACCCCGCCTGCAAAGGTGAGGGTTTTGATCCTCACTGGGAAGAAAAAATATTTTCCTTTCCTCAATCTGGTAAAAAGACAAAGCGCGAAGTTGAGTTCCTCCACTGAAAACTCATATTGGGTAGAAGTCGGAATGGCATATCTTGACACCAGGTTTCCTCTACCTATCCTGCTTATGCAAGATACAGCGTAAAGCTAAAATAAAAAACAATATAATAATTATTAAAATTAAAGAGTAGAACATATATCTACACAAAAAATGTTTTAATTGTTATTTTAATGAGATTGTAGTCAAGGTGTCAGGTGGATAATTAAAACGTGTTTACATTTTATTTTGGTTAAAGGCACCTACTGTTTTTACAATATCTTCACCAGAGCATCGCATATCATCGTACATCGCACCCACAACCGTCCTATTTAGAGTCAAGAGGAAAATTTATTCATAAAATTAAGATCTTTTTATAGATGTTATTTATAGGCTTTATTATTAGAATTTTAATGTAATTTTATATTAAATTTAATGGAAGAAGAACGCAATTTTGATGTATTATAGTAATACTAATAAATTTAAACTAATTAACTTACGAGTATTAACTACTACAAAGTGCGGCATTCAGATTACATTATAAGCGAAGCGAAAAGGCATTGGTGAAAGAAGCGAGATTACGGCGAAGGCGATTAAAGAGGCGATTTATGAAAATTTATATTTTTAACCGACTTCTGTAAGAGGTTATCAATTCGACTATATATTTTTTATGTTTGTTACCTCAGAACTTTTGACTGGGTGAACCGATTTTGATATTTTTTTTATTTGAAACCTAGTGCTTCCCGTATTGTTCCATTTTTTTGATCCATTTCTGACAATGGTATGAGAAAGTCACATAAGTCTTACATTTGCATTAAGTATGTGCGCGACAAATGGACGAATAACTCAAGCTAATGCTACAACAACCTTGCTACAATATCGAATTACTAAGCCTGTTTGTTTTACTTGGCAACGACTTCAAAATTATAAAATGTTTTTAATTATTTTTGTTCAACAAAAAATAAAGTACGTTTTACTTTATGTAAAATTATTTTTTACTTTTTAATTTGTTGCTTGAAGTCGGTTTTTTTTGTTAAAAAATTATTTTAAATAAGATTTTGACTTTTCACATTATTATCGTTACAATGTCAAAAAAATATATTTTATTAAGATTTATTTGTATTTAGGTTATTATTATAGTTTATTATATTGATGTAGGAAGTAGTCAACATCCACATAAAACAAGGACGATGGTGAAAAAAGTTTATAAATAACTTCTTGTTATATTTTGATTTGATAGATAGTCAAAGTCAAAGTCAAAGTCAAATAATTTTATTCAAAATAAGAAGTTACATGCTTCATTTTTTGAACGTCAAATAATTTACCACCAGTTCACTAAAATTAGTGCCTCAGACCTGAGAAGAACCGGCGCAAGAAACTCAGCGGGGCTTATTTTTTTTATAATCAATTATACAAAATATAGATAAGAGATTAAATTATGTATTAGTGGCCAATCCGTGGCGCCGCCGTGGAACAACTCCTGACTCCTATAGCAGCGTAGACGGAACATGAGAAGTGTTAAAACACTTCCGTTTCCGACTTTCCGCCTATTTCTGGAGGCATTTCGTATTGAGTGTCAGTAGTTAACGCTGCGCTTTTTTTTTGCCTTACGAGACGAAAGAGCGAAGAAATGGAAACATATTTTTATACTTCCCAACCCACATCTGTCGCGTTTACATTTACAAGCCTGAGCCACTGGGCCACGACGGCCTACAATTATATACTGCGTTGTCATAATATGTAAAAAAAATATTGTTTTCAGCCTCGCTCTTTGTCTCTAGGCAGAGAGAAACTAATTTCTTAATTATAGGTTCTTAGCTTCCCTCCCTATCCTATCCTATCCTGCTATGTGCGAGATACAGTGTGAAGAAAAAAAGTGCTGTTTTTTATGCATTTTTTGTAAACAAATCAATTTACATAATTCATCACCCTGTTAAGTGTCATAACGGTTGTTAATTGTTATCCCTTATCAGTTCCTGATAAAGCCCACATTTTAAATTTCAATTTTGACCAAAGTGTTAACACAGATTCATAAAATTTTATTATATTACTGACTAACATTATAAAGCTGACGTGCTTGTTTGGTCGAACATGCTAATCAAAGGAACTACTGGTTCGAATTGAAAAAATATTTTTTAAATAAATAAAATCAGCTTCACGCTGTATCCTGCACACAGCAGGGTAGGCAGAGGGAACCTAGTGTTAAGACACTCCTTTCCCCACTTTCCACCAAGTTCTGGAGGCATTGCGTATTGCGTATTGAGTAGTGGAACTCAATGCAGCGCTCAACGCAGCGCTTGCTTCGACACCAGAGCGAAGAAATAAAAATATAAACGTAAATAAATATTTCATTTCCTCGAGTGGGGATCGCGATCGATCGACATATATCAGAAATGTACTGGCCTCAAATATATCAGAAAATATTTTTAATTCGGATAATCCATTTATCGAGAAAGGCTGCAGAATATATTATAAATGGTTATAGTTTTATTCTAACACACTGTTATGCGCACAGACTTACCTCGGGCACTAAGAATGTTTCTTACACAATCCACAATTATTTTCATCGGGCCACGCAGGCGGAGCGAGAAAAAACTAATATTCTATAATGGTAATATAAAATATGGAACAAAAATACAAATACAACAACAAGAAATGGCTATAAATTAATGACGTTTTTAAAAATATATATTATGTTTTATATCTATTTAAAAAACCGGTCAAGTGCGAGTCCGATCCGCCTACCGAAGGTTACGTACCAATTTCAAGGTTGTAGGTCGACGGGAAGTATAATTATAGAGGGTGACAACGTTGAGTTTGCATTAATTTTATACAAAATGAACTACAATTATAAGTTTGGAATATTTATTATCTGTTTTTTTTATTAGTACTGAAAGTTCTCTCTTCTCAACAAAACTCATAATTTTATGTGTTTAAGAAAAATTCTTTTTTTTTTTATTTTACAGGTTAGATCAATAATATTAAAGTTGACATATTTAAGCTTACTTTCTATGAAATGCCTATAAATTTTCACTTTTTATATTTTTTTCTTATAAATATTATTATTTTATTGTATTATATTGTATTGTAAGTTCTCATTTAGTGCCAAATTTCATAACTTTAGATCCACAGAAAGTTATTTTTATATAAGGCTGTGATTACGCGGCGAATTGATACAAAGTGCAATAAAACCATGGTCGTATCTTTTGATTGCGTTGACTCGGAAGCTTTTTTCTATGCTTTAAGGTATTCCACATATAAGATAGGCACGGTGAACCTAGTGTTAAGATAGTGTTAACTCAATGACACACTTCGTTACCAGAGCGAGAAAATGACTTGTTTACTCGAGGCGAAATTGAACCTATAACTGTCACGTTTATTGTTAGAAGGTGTGTCTCTGTGCCATAACGGATTAGACTATCGGCCCCTATGTGCCTACGCCCGCTTAAAATATACGAATGTTTATTTATGTGTATTTAAGAAAAAATCTGACAAACGCGAGTCAGGCTCGCCCACCGAGGGTTCCGTACAAAAAATACAGCAAAAAGTGGAGGTTTCGAACTTTTACTGAAATTCAAGATAAGCTATTATTTTTTAAGGATTTAACCACAAATGTATACCTACTATGCAGATGCTAGCTGCCAAATTTCATAATTTTAGATCAACTGAAAGTACCCTATTAGTTTGATTACCTTTATAGTGTCCAAATATGCGTTTTTTACTATATATACGGCCATATCTTTTTTTTTATGTAAATGTAATGTAGAAGTAAGATTTGTTTCAGAAAATTAAGGGACCGCAGATTTGAGTAAATGGTTTGAATTTCAACTTGATATCTTCAAGCGTTTCTGAAATAAAGGCTCTTGACAGACAGACAGACAAATTGAGATAGTTATATCACATCTGTTTAGGTAAACCGTAACTGCGCGCATACTGCAAACGTAGTTTTCCCACACCAATTCCGATACAACAAAAATTCCGGGTTAACACTCAAAAAATCTCTATCATTGAGAAATTGCAAGCACTATGTGACTGCTTGAGAAAGTGTTAACGTAGATTGAAGAATCTGGAATCTGTCTATTTTATAATCATATAATTTTGAGTTTATTCTATCATCATACAAATAACATTTTAGAAACAATATCAAGCAAAAAAAGATGGAGAACTAAAGATTTAACCAATTCAATAAAACAGTTGCATAAAATATCCCTATTAGGAAGTACCAATTTTGTCAAACAACAAACTTTAAATTGATATCACTTTTTAATTGTATCAAAATCGCCTTTATTGTTGTTCCACCTGTTCTATCTTTCAGTGTTAGTCCCATAATAATAGGTTCAGCTAGCCCGGATAAACAAAAAGACAGACAGAAATGTTAAAATTGTTTATTTGTGTTTTGGTACCGCGTAAATAACTATATGCACCTAAAAAAACATAGTTATGTTGATATCACAGACAGACTCTTTAATTTTATTTATATATATAGATATTTAGATATAAGTAAACAATAATTTAAGTTTCTTTTTCAGATTTACGTTATATCTAATAACCTGCATATAGCAGAATATCCAGAGCGATCCGTTAAGATTATAAATATATAATAGATAGCTTATTCTAAACTAATAAAACCAGTTAAATATGACGTTCTTATACGTAATAAGGAATCCTTGACTAAAAATAATATTTAGTATGCAAATTATATTTAGCTTATTTAAATATTTTCCTCCTATTATTACATACTATTATTATTCAGGACAGGATTAATATTAAATCCTTATTTATTACAAAATTCAATTTATTTCTATATTTATTGGAGTATTAAAATTTTTCCGTCAACATTTTTTAGGACAAGCTGATATACCTCGTCGTTACTCACGTCGTTACTCAGATTACCCATTACCCAATTTTATGTCATTAATAGTTTTATTATTTAATTAATTAATAATTTATTATATATTTAATTATTTATATATTTAATTATTTGGATCTTATATTTCCTTATTCTTTATCTTTTTAATTATCATTATTATTTAAGAATCAATATCAACGAATAATCTTATTTTTATTAAATATACCATCCTCAATTGAATGATATCAAAATTTGCCTATTATCATACCATTACTATTATTCTTATAGTGAACTTCCTATTTTAAGAAATTTCTATAATATATAAATGGCAGATTATGTAATAGATTGAAATCCCATTTTTACATATATCCTTTTTTTAGAAATGGCAACTTGATCAAATTTAAATTATCAAAATAACTTCTCTATTTCAACTTAATAACCCTTTAATAACCTTAAAATCAATTGGAAATCAATGATATTGAAGTTATGAATATTCTAATTTTAATAATATTGAATTTGATTCTTATACAATTCAATCTAATGAACCTATAAATAAGCAAATTCGCATTTTAGTTACAGCTACAGATGTAAATCATTAGAGGTAAAAATTGATACTAATCCAGGTCGATTAAACCAAATTAGCTTTTTTATTAATCGACCTGGAATTTATTAGCGTCAATGTTCCGAAATCTACGGAGCAAATCATAGATTTTTACCTATTGCTGTTGAAAGAAATACAAAAAAAAATATTTGAATTAATAATTATTAATTAGGTTGCTGTACGCAAGTATTGGTCTCTTAAGCCGTTTTATTGTAAACTAGCGGCCCGCCCGCTACTTCGCCCGGTTAAACTACATGATTATTGATTTAATAAACAGAATTGACTGACAACTTTAATGACTTCTAATATGATTTTTATTACTTTAATCTGTAATATTCTAATATGATTGATTTTTGATTGCTTTTAATTAAAAAAATACGACCAATGTTGATATTTGATATTTGTAAAAATATATAAAACATAAAACTAATTATTTATTATACGTATATATTTCTATAACATTACGTACTTTTTATCTATGTTATGTACGTCTCATCATAATTTTAAAACTCTGTTAAATGTGCTGATGTCAGTGAATAATTTAATTTACTCCTTCAGAAACAGCCTTAAATGTTAAATTATTGATTTGAAAGATTCATAATATTCTTTGTAAAATAATTGTAATGATTACAAATTAACTCCTGTACAGTTTTTAAATTAGTTACATATATAATTAGTTTAATGTACAATTGGTAAATATGTAGTTATTACAGAGTACACGTAGAAAGTTTTTTTTAGGCACTTTTATGTAGATTTATTTCCAACGAACGGCCGAAGCGAAGAATCTATGTATTTACTTAATATTTCTTTGAAGATCAAATTGGTCTTTATACCTGTATTGAATTAATTACTACTTAAACTTAACTGTTATAATTTATGAAGGTAACCTTCACTAACAATTTAATTTTGTTTACTTTATTGCTTGTACTCTGAACAATAGTGCTTTAAAGATATATATATTTTTGTCAACAGTCATATAACCAAGACGTTTCGAATGTCATTCTTTAGCCAAGAATCTTACCAGCGCAATTGCTATATAACATTCGCAGGCAGAATAATACCTTGAGTTCATCCAAATGACGATAACTTTTTTTAATGAACCGATTTTGATAAAACAAATTTTAAATGTTAAGTTGAGTTAAAACAAAACAATTGGTGAAAGTTTTAAGTAAGTCGGTTTAGTACTTCCGGAGATTATCGTGGCCATACTTACAGACAGACAGACAAGAAATAAAAAAATATTTTTGCTGTCTATTATTCCTTTTAAGTGTTCCTCTATCCATTTCAGTCAAAATTACTCAATGTACAGACAAAATATTTTTACTGTTTTATTATATATAGAGATTAGCAATTAATTCTAATGATAAAGAATCTGTTAATAAATAACGTAAATATGTCAAATTTAAATTATTACTAAATGTAATATTCTTTTAATCCACAAATAAAACCTATTAATTGAATAGTTTCATTATTATTTTTATTAGTTTTATAATTATAAATTATTTTATTTTTAATTATAAAACTATTTTTTATTTAAAAAAATGAGTGAATATGACTTTAATTTTTTTTTGAAATCAGCTTCACGCTGTATCCCGCACACAGCAGGGTAGGCGGAGGGAACCTAGTGTTAAGACACTCCGTTCCCCACTTTCTGCCGAATTCTGGAGGAATTGCGTGTTGAGTGGCAGAATTCAACGCCTCGCTTTGCCTCGACACCAGACCGAAGAAATGGAAATATAAATTCAAGTAAATATTTCATATCCTCGAGTGGGGATCGAACCCGCAACCAGTAGGTTTTACAGTCACACTTTATGCCCCTGCGCCACGTTTGGCCTCCTGACTTAATAATATTATTCGACCCTGAACTTTAGCAATTCGATTAAATGCTATTATAACTGGTCATTTACTTTTAACTTTATTAAGTCATACACTCGTAACATAGAGAAACATAAATTAACATTGTATGTTGTGTAGAATGATTTTTCAACGTATAAATATGGAAGGTTCATTTCCGCTCCCGCTTCGTCTTAAATCTGAGTGTAAAGTGAAGAACAGAACGGAACGGAGCCTAGGATATCTATGCATATCCTACTACATACGGGATTTAGTGTAAAGCTGATAAGAAATATTTAGAAATCAGACAGAAAGAAAATAGGTGAAGGTAAAACAAGAGCCGTTTATTAAACACGAAACATTAATATAGGGTTGTAAAATTCTTCTTTCAAAAACACTTTGGACTTAATAAAAATTTATGGTATGACGATATTTGACTTGCGCAAAGAAACTGTGTCGGCAATAAACTTTATAAGTAAATTTTTTACAATTTTTCATTGCGTCCTTTTATTGCGTATTACCGAAGATGGTGACTATAAAAAGATTATATCGTCAATTTGGAGTGTAAACCTACTAAATTACTTTATGGATGTTATGTAGGTATAGTATATTTTTATACCATTCGAAAATACAAAAAAAAAATACAAAATCAACCTTATTTATTTATTTTTACTCGACTACGGTGAAGCAAAGAATTTTCTGTTATCGAAGAATTTCTGAATCCTGTTATGTACAGATCAAAATCTTAACATAACAAATCATAAGTGGGTATGGATGTTCATCTGTTCCCTCATAACTTCTAAACTAGTTGTCATAATTAGACAAATGATATGTCGTCAGAAGCTTCTTGATTGTCCGCTGGTTATAGGCTACATGACGTCTCGTTAAATTGACTATAGTGGTCTCTAGGGGACTTAAAGTAAAAAATATATATATTAACGGTATCGTGAGGGGTATCAAATGAAAAGCTTTCTTAGCACATTTCAAATATGTAAATATTAATAGCTAATACTCACGACTTCGCTTGCAATCACCTAATAATTGCGAAAATTTATAAAATCACTTCAAAACTAGTTAAATACAATGTGAAACAATAAACTTTAACTGCTATAGTAGGTCTGCTCAGCATAATAAGTATACCTAGCACGAATTCACATAACTTTTGGAGTATATATTAGATAAGTTAAAAAAAAGAAAGTTTAAAACGTAAAAAGAAAGTTATAAAACACTCTCTAAAAATACAAAACAAGAAAATAGTCTCCGCTGAAATTAATATGTACAAACTATTAAATATTTACCGACTATTAAATGAACAACTTATTATATTTTAACAACGTATTATATTTTAAATTTTTTTTAGACGTCATACTGATGAGATGAAAGATGAGAGATGAGAGTGACAGCCGTTGTTGTAAACCATCTACTGTAGCAAAACAGATTCATTATAATCTCTATCTTTATATATAATAAAAGGATAGAAAAGTCGATTCTATACATGAAAGACAAACTGACCAAGTGCTTAACATTTTTTAAAGTATTATTCCACACTTACTCTAAATAAGTATTTGACCAAGTTCTATTATAACAATTTTCCTTATATATCTTCCATATTTAAATATAATAATAAATGGATAAGTTGTTTTTTATTTTCAAATAATGCAATTGAATATTTTTATGGGAATTACGAAAATACAACAAAAAAGGTTTTAATAATTTATACATTAGAAATCTTAAGTGGGCTAAAGATACATTATGATTATATTAAAACACGAATGTAATTCAATGTATAAAATTTTTAAACTTTAGGCTATTTACTCTACATAAATATAATTCAAATTTTGGAAACCATTTAAACTAACCGTAAAAAACACGCCTTTATAAGAAATATAAATATGTAATAATAACCCCTGACGAATACGACTATTCAGAGGCTCCACCATTATTACAGCAACATCAAGTACTGTAGAATGTGCTCGGTGGCATAAATTAATTGAGCTAAGACTCAACTGGCCTACTACAAACGCCTGAACAGTTCCACTATACAGATTCTGGTCATCATCAGACCAGCTCGATGATACTATGTTGTCTTACATATTCAACATCTAAGTTATGTTTTACCGGCAAGTTTCATGATAATACAATAACTGTTACAAGTGAACCAAATTCAATTTCTTAGATTTTGTTACATAGTCACAAGTTGACCTAATAATATTGTATAAAAAAATAAAACTCAATAGAAATGAAACAAACATTCAGAATTCTTTTACATTTAATTTAACAATAAAACAACTTAAAATTATCAAAAACAAAGAATACTGATCATTTTTCGCGTTATTTGCCAACATTTTTGATTTCTTTCTATAATAATGAGAGTGATGCGGTACATCTAATGAATGATGCTTAATTACATTAGAATAGTAGTATGCTGAAGCTCGGGGTTTACGTTTTCGCAGAGGATCGTTGAAGTTAACATGGTAGAGGCCGAATTTAATTCTGAAAAATATAAAAAATGGTAATTATTATTAAAAAATAGGTAGGCAGTATAGGGCACAAGCGTGCGGCTGTAAACGCGACCGTTGTGGGTTCGATTCTCACTTAGGGGAATTAAATATGTAATATTTTCATTTCCTTGCTCTGGTAACAAGGTAAAGTTCGGAGTTGAGTTCCGTCACTAAACAACTAATCTCTCCCGAATCTGGGGAAGAGCGGGGAACAAAAGTGTCTTAGCAAAAGGTACCCAGGTTCCCTTTGCAAATCCTGGAGTGCTGGATACAGCTACTGTGCCACGGCGACGACGTCGTTAATAGTCCTGAATTTTTATATGTAAATGTTTTATATAAATTGAGAATTGATTGTGGGTTCAATGCACTTGTAGTATTTTATTTAGCTTTACATAGGGGACCTGAAAACCTAGTGTTAAAACACTCCGTTCACCATTAAGGCACGTCTGTTCCCCCCATTTCACTGAATTCTTAATGTATTGTGTGTTATTGGAACATAACGCCGCGCTATGCCTCGTAACTAGAGCGAACCCACAATCGTCGCGTTTGAAACTATTTTTGAGATAATTATTTTCTAAATCGGGCATAAATTAAGAATATATATTATTAATCACGAGGGAATATAGAACAATCACAAGGATTTTAATGTAATTTTAAAAGAGGTGACATTTCCAAAATTGGTATTTTGACGCAATATGACCATGAATTATTTCATCTGCGTAAAATTTGACCGTGACAGCCGTAAATCACAAAGTAATTATAGCTCATTAAATAAATTTATTTTTAGACGTTTAAGAGAACCAATGATATAGAACCGAGAAATAAATGAGAAGAAGTTTGTGATGCAATGATCCATGCCATAAATAAAATGTGTAGGTGAATATATTTTATTATATTAATTTATATAAATGATAATTTATAATAAAATATAATATATTACATACAATTTATAATATCATTTAATTGTGTTGCTTGAGACCAGTCGAGGCGCAGGGGCAAGAAGAGTGACTGTAAACTCGACTGGTTATGGGTTCGATCTCTACTTAAGGCAATGAAATATTTATTTAAATTTATATTTTAATTTCTTCGCTCTGGTGTCGAGACAAAGCACGGCGTTGAGTCCGCCACTCAACACACAATGCCTCTAGAATTCGGTGGAAAATGAGGATTTGTCTTAACACTAGGTTCCCTCTACCTACCCTGCTGTATGATATCATTTTATTTAGAGTTTACTATAAATATAATCTTATAAATTATTTAATTACGTAACGTAATATACCCTAGGTAAACAAGCAATTATAAAATATATTTATAATTTTATTTATTTATGAAAAGTAATTTTATAATTATAGATTATTATTGTGGACAATAATTTAAAGAAAATAATAAGATAATTAATATTTTTAATATTGCTAAATATGATGTTGGCTGAATAGGTTATTGTCAAAGAAAAAAAGAAAGAGATGGGAGATGGCGGACGCGTCTGCTGAAGGATGAATGTTCAAAAATTTTTAGAGAAGTTTTAATTTATAATTAATATAAATTTAGTAATATTTTATGTTTTAAAAGCATAATATATTGTGAATAAAATAATGATATAGTTATTCGAGGATGGCAAGATAACGATGGGTCCTATATATATGGGCCAAACTAACAATTTGGCAATTTTGACTTTTTTATGCCAAACGCATTCGATCGATATAATTTATCAGGTCAGCAATTAAAAATAGAAATTTCTGCATAGAAACAGGATTTTTTGTTATTATAGAATATAACGGCCTATGTAGCATTAATTTAAACGTACAAGGGCCAAATAGTCATTTGAGACTTCTACGCGGGGAATTTCTACACATTTGTTTATGTTTAGGGCCAATCAGCCAGTTTGATACTTATACGCTAAACAGAAAAATGGTTGCGATGTGTTGACTGCAAAAGCTTAGTATTGTTTTTATTACGTTCCCCATTAGATAGATAACAAAAAACGTCCCTTTTTCACGAATTATGAGATAGAACGGCCAAAGTGGTAAATTGGCCCATGTACGTGTTTTATTGAGAAAGAATACACTTAGGCCCTAAATGTTTTTTTTTATTTTTGAGTTATTTGGGTGTTATTTTAAATTAACAATTGCCCAGATTATGTACTATACATTTTTTACTGTCCCCTTTGCTATTTAAAGCCAGTAATAAGTTTGATAATTGCATTTTAAGTTTGATTAAAGTTTCAGAGTGACTCTACTAAGACAATCAAAATTATACATCAGAAAATTAATCTATTAACATGCTTATTTCTAATAATAATCACTAATCAAGTAACATATCTACTGCCTTAAGTTCCAGGAAAAAAACTAACCAAGAAGCATGACAGTAGATGAATGAATAGATTCAAAACTAATAAGACTTAAAAATACAGAGAAAGCATATATGTAATAAGAAATAGGAAAAATTTTGGTAAATTGTTTGAACTTATTTACATTAAAGTATTTGAATAACTTGATGAGGACACGAGGCGTGATACACTTTATCAGTTTTGAATCATTGGTCATTATTCTAAGCAATATGGATTTATTGATAACTGTATCTTGGTGAAGGAGCATAAGCATGTGTCTGTGAACGCGATAGGGTGTGGGTTTGACTCTCATCCGAGGAAATCAAATATTTTCACTTCTTCGCTCGAGGAAAATTGCGGCGTTGAGTTCCGCCACTCAACGCACAATGACTACAGTATTCGGCAGAAACCAGAGTGTTTTAGTACTAAGCTCCCTCTGCCTACCCTGCTTCATACGGAATGCTGAATATGAATAAAGCTGAGAAAAAATGAAAAATATGTAGTAATTATAAAAAAATAACTATTACAGATCATGTATATTATGTGTATCGTATTAAAATAGACATGTATAATTTGCTTCTTACCTATAATAAAATCAAAATACAGACCAATGGATGCAAAAGGATATTTATTAATATCATTAGCTGTGGGCCAAAAATATTAAATACTGCGATCAGTAAATCTGTATTAGTCTGATCTAGTTCAAAATCAAACGAAATAGCCAGCGATATAATTAAACTAAAAACTAAAGAAGGGTGTGACGATTTCAGATTTTGATCCAACGATTAACAGTAGTGGCCAAAAACGAAGCAAGATTTTATTTATGTAAACGATAAGCATCTTATCTTAATATAAATAAAAACATTATTTTCTTAAGACAGGCTATACTCTAAATAAACCACCTCATGTGCCATCATTTAGAGAACTTCAAAATATAGCTTCTTGATTCGATAGTCTTTAACAAAACGGAGTCGTTATAGCTACTAAACTACAATTAGATACATAATTTATGACATCAAAGAGATTTAAATAAAAATGGAAATCCCGGTTTAATCAGACTAAAAACTCAGAAGGGCATATGTATTTGTATGTTTGTTTTGTTTTGCTATCAGTTGAAAATTAGAGGGACCTAATAGAAAACATTTACGATTTATAATATAAAAAGATTTGTGTTGAAAGTCACATTAAAATCATAGATCAGCCAGTAGGAACAAAAAGACAAATTATTGAAATGGTTATTGCTATACTCGTATTGTAAGCAGGTGTTACCGATACAAATTTGTAAGAAGAAGGATCTTCTATCATTTATGTCGGAAATTATTATACCACCAGATTATAACAATAGTTAGTAAAAAACTTTAATCGCGTCTAATTATATCGTTTCGAATAAAGACAATAAGTGATTTTATCTCTTGCATGTCCGTCATTCCTTTTTTTTATTAAAGCTTTTTATACTAAATTGAATAGATCTTAGTAAAATTCAATATTCAATTAAGCTTTTCTCTTCTCTTCTTTTTTCTCTTTTCTTTAAGAAATATATTCATATAGAGGGCCTAATAATAATATTTTTTGGGGCTAATTATTTTTTAAAACAATATGTAAACGCGACTTTTTTCTGTTACTTAAAGGAACTAACTGAAAAGTCAGGTATTATGTTACCAAATCGTATAACGTATAGATCTCTATGTGACATAGTTACCACAATACCTAACTTACTATCATTCGTAATAATCAGTTGTTACCTTAGCCTCATTATTAATCAATTTTATAATTAAAATATGAAAAAAATATTATATTCTGTAACTTAGCATAATACGCGTAAAACAGCCAATGTCGTACATTGGCCTTTTAAGAGTGTCGAAGAAGAATAAATATAACAAAACCTAACGTATAAGGGCCATTGTGTAGTAAAAAGAAAACTAAGATAAATATAATATTATTAAAATACTACGATATATATAAAGAGGATAGTTGTCTTAGCTGATAAGCAAAGTTTCGTTTTCTTCGGATGTACCAACATAAAATTATAACAAATTTAAACTTTGGAAGCCTCTCCTGTAAAGCTGTGTTTTCGCACTTTGGCCCTTATACTTAGGAGCCATCGATAAGTTAAAGTGCTTTCACTATTTACGAATATTTTGTTTAGGAATACTTCGTCGGTAAATTTTTACTAGATTATTATTAAAATTTAAAAAAAAAAGTACGAAATATTGAAGTTTAAATTTTAAATTGAGAACCTCCTCTGAATGTTTCGTTGGTAAAAAATGGTGGATGCTAACTTATTCTTGGTTACCCAACGAAATTTATAAAATATGTTATATATATATCTAATAATATAAGGTACGCGTGCAAACATTTTTTTTTATTGAAGAGATGCATACAACCATTACATTCCGTTAAAACTCCGCCAAATGTAACTTGAATTATGATACAAATATATTAAGGAATCAAGTCAAATCAGCTTCACGCTGTAACCCGCACGCAGCAGGGTAGGCAGAAGGAACCTAATATAAGACACTCCATTCTCCACTTTCTGCCGGAATTCTGGAGGCATTGAGTGTTAAGTGACGGAACTCAACGCCGCGCTTTTCCTCGACACCAGAGCGAATAAATGAAAATATAAATATAAATAAATATTTCATTTCCTCGAGTGGGGATCGAACCCACAACCAGTCGATTTTACAGTCATACTTTGTGCTGCTGCGCCCCGACTGGCAAGAAAATAACTTTTAATAATTTTAAAGTACTTACGTATATCCAAACATCCATTCAAAATTATCCAAGAGTGACCAAACAGTGTAACCCATAACGTTGACACCATCTTCTTTGATAGCAAGAAGAATCTGTAAATAAATATATTTTATTTATATATTTACTATTTATTATAAGTTCAAATAACTTTACAATTTTCTCATTTATTTTAAAGGTAAATATAATAAATATTTAGTTTCGTTCCTAAGATTTATTTTGTGGGAAATTTATTTTGTGTTCAGTAGTCTTTATGTCGATGAAGGCTATAGCCTAAATTAAATCACATTAATTATTTCGATACAACCCACTGAACCTGCGATCAAAGTTAGCTTGGGAACTTAAAATGATACATCATAATATTCATAAGTCCGTCGTGACATAGGGGCACACGTGAGTGTTTGTAAACGCGATTGGTTGTGGGTTCGATCCCCACTCGAGGAAATGAAAAATTTATTTAAATACGTATTTTTTTTAATTTTTCGCTCTGGTCGCCACTCAACAGGCAATGCCTTCAGAATTCGGCGGAAAGTGGGGAACGGAGTGTCTTAACACTAGTTTCCCTCTGCCTACCCTGCTCTGTGCGGGATACAGCGTGAAGCTGATTTAATTTTTTATTTAATAATGTTCACGTGTCCTACAAAACTCCTAACTATTTCCATTTATTTCCTCATAAAAGCGAAATTGTAGGTAAACAATATGTATAATGTATAATATTATAACATTCAGTGAACGTACCTGTCTCAAATAACTTTGTATGTATCCAATTCTATCCGAATCATAGTCACCGAGGTCGAAACTGCCAATACCGTTTTCTGTGATGAGTATACTAACGTTGTTATATTTCTTTTGTATCCAACCCATTTGTCTGCGAACACCTTCCGGATTTATCTTGAACAAAATAATTTTATTCAAAATAAAATATTTCTAATACAAAAAATGTTACAATGCGTGGATAAACCGAAAACTAATGGAATGATTTTGATGAATACGTGAACTATTGTAGTAGATATATTTACAACTAGCGACCCGCTCGCGGCTTCGCCCGCCTAAACCACAGAATTATTTAATTAACACACTGAATTATGTTCGTGTTTTGATATACCTATAATGTATGTTTGCAGCGCAATGAAGATTTTTAATGAGAAATTTATTAAAACTTTAGGTCGCATTTTCGTACCTCCCATAAGAATCTTCAATTGAATGTTTGAAATAAAAACACAACTTATCGATACTTACAATAAAATCCTAACTCATCGGTGTCTGTACATGGAAGATATTACATTTAACGATGTAATAGCATTAGTAAGTTGGTCTGTTTGTCTGTGCGTTTGTTCACGATAATCTCAGAAACGGCTTAACCGATTTAAATCCTTTTTTGTTTGCATTTTGGCAATCTGCCCTTAAATATTTAATATTAGTTTTATTTTAATCAGCTTCACGCTGTATCCCTCACACAGCAGGTTAGGCAGAGGAAACCTAGTATTAAGACACTCCGTTCCCCACTTTCTGCCGAATTCTGGAGGCATTGCGTGTTGA
>JAAIXJ010000181.1:180050-231363 GCA_013403705.1 Heliconius hermathena | reverse complement strand
CTGTAGGCATTGCGTGCTGAGTAGTGAAACTCAACGCCACACTTTGCCTCGACACCAGAGCGATGAAATGGAAATGTAAATTTAAATAAATATTTCATTTCCTCAAGTGGGAATCGAACCCACAACCAGTTTACAGTTACACTTTGTGCCCCTGTGCGACGAACGGCCTCAATTTACTTTTTTCTTTTTAATTGTGGTTAAATAAAATAATCGCAATTTAATTATGTCAGATTTCTATTAACCGACTTCTTAAAAGAGGAGCTCATCAATTCGACTGTATTTTTTATCCTTGTTACCTCAGAACTTTTGACTGTGTGAACCGATTTTGATGATTCTTTTTTTATTTGGAAGTTAGTGCGTCCCGTATAGTCCTATTTTAATTTAGTTCATTTCCGACAATGGTATCTATGAGAAAATCATATAAATCTCAAATTTACATTAAGTATGTGCGCGGCATATGGACGAATAACTCAATATCAACTCAACTGATTTTAATAATTCTTTTTTTATTAGAAAGGGTACACATAAAGGGTAGTTTGGTGAAAGTTTGGTTAAGTTCAGAGTATGATATCCGGTTGAAATTTTTTAATTTTAATTAATTAATTAAAAAATATAATTATGTTATTTTTTCTGGTAAAATTTCTTTATACTCCATGATAAAAATATTGTATAAATTGCATTAGGCTTTGAATTATTACCATGCTAAAAATAATTGAATTTCATACAGTAGTTATCGGTATTTTAAATAATTTCCATTTTTCAGTTTTTATTTTTTTTAAAGAAAACTATAATGAAATTCGAAATGAAACCCAAAAAAAATGTACCTTGGGACCCTAGGCTAATACCATGCAAAAAATCATCAATTTCTGTTCGGTAGTTTCTGCGTGATTGACGAACAAACAATCCGACAGACAGACAGACAATCGGACAGACAGACAGACAGACAAGAATTCTGCTGAGTGGTTTTTTAGGTTCTATAATCGATATATATAAACCGACCTGATATTTAATTTATTATATCTTTCATGTACAGAATTGACTTTTCTATCCTTTTATTATATATAGAGATAGTTTAATCAAAATTCTTAAGAAATCTGTTTTATTAGGATGATGGCATATATAACTGTTAATATAAATTTTCTAATAGGTTATTAACATCTGGAGATTGCGGTGGCTATTCCAAATTTTTTATAGATCTTTCCAAACTTTTTTGGCCATGTGGCCATTTCTTTTATGATGATCGTCCAAGAGATCACAAATGAACTTAATATGAATTATGAGTGTTTCTAAAAAGACATTAATATCTACAAAACAAAAATAAGCTTAGTACACATGTACTTATAGTAAAAACTTTAATTAATAAAATCAGTGAAAATGAAAATGAAATGAAAATGGCTTTATTTTGCAAAAAAAAAAACTTAGATATGCTTATTAAAAAAAGAAAAGATAATTTGTAGTGACGAGAGTACAAAAAAAATATAAATTGAGCTGAACACGAAAAACTCTGTAAAATAAACATAAGATCGGAAAAGAGTTGACTCCTGAACATATTTTCATGTATCTTAAGTAAGAACACAGTCAATTAAGTCAAAAAAGAAAACTGAATTAAAATATATACAGTCCACGACCAAAATAAGTGAACACGATAAAAAAAGTAATTTTAATTTTATACTAGCGACCTGCTCGCGGCTTCGTCCGCTTATATTTCTGAATTATTTACTTAATAGGCTGAATTACGTGTTTTAATATACTCGTACCTATAATGTATGTTTGATTTAAATGCTCTTTTGTATATACCAATAGTTACACAGGCAAAGAAAGCATATTTTAGGCATTTTTAAATTCTTATACTTTTTGAAAAACTATAATACCAACATTCGTATGTTATGAATAAATTATTTTTTCAAATAAAAAATAATCATTAAATTCGGTTCACTCAGTCGAAATTTCTGAGGGTTACCTCAGAAATAAAAAAAACATAAAAAAGTACAGTACAGTCGAATTGATGGAGTCCTCTTTTTACAGAAGTCCGTTAGTAATAATCTGACACAATGAAATTTCGTTGATTAGTCGCAAGTGAAGCTAAATTATATAATTTTAATGAAAAATATTAATGAATTAATCACTTATATTCCTTTTTTATTTAAGCACAATTTGAAAGAAAGTACAATTAATAGTTTTTTAGTCAACCTTTTTTGATTTTCACGATTATTACACATTTTAAATGAAACTATTTTAACCGGATTAATCGCGTATCTATATTTAAGGTTTTACATTTTGGAAACCCGACGTTTCGAACACTTTGCTGTAGTCCGTGGTCTCACGGGTAGACTGAGGTGGCATTCGTCTGTCAGTTGACATAATTATTATATTATATCAAACCACCGTCAACGATTTCTTAATTGCCTCGCGTACTGCCCTGGATTCTTGCAGAATGAGCTGATAGTATCTTGCCCTCTGATATGATGGGTTTGAGACTTCAATGATTTTATGAGTGGGTCCCAGGTAGTAGAAAGTTTACATTAGGTTTGATAAACCCCAAATCCTCGCTAAGGAAAACGATAATGAATGATCCGCGAGACTATTGAAATACAAAAACATCCTAATTTCAATAGAGAGGATGGCTGGAAACTTTCTACCGCCCTAAAATGGTACCACATTTTAATTTGGTCCATTCTGACAATAGTATCTATGAGAAATTCACATAAGTCTTAAATTTGCATAATTATGTGCGCGACAAATGGACTAATAAATCAATATCCTGCTAACCGATTTCGATGATTCTTTTTTTATTGAAAAGGGTACACATCAAGGGCAGTTTGATGAAAGTTAAGTTCTGATTATGACATCCGGTTGAAATTGAAGAAGTCGGTTTTTTTGTTAAAAATTATAATTATATAATGTTTCCCTAAAATTGCTGTATACTCTATGACGAACTATGACGAACGCTTTTTCTGAAATTTAAGCTTAGATTAACTAGAGCCCTTTAATCTGATACCCCACTTGAATTGGTGGCTTTAATACCCCCCAAATGTTTTGCCCCCCTTTAAGTCTATAATTTTTTAGGTTTGACCTATAAATGTATTGTTTTCAGATTTTTTCCTGAACAAGTATTATTATCTGTAGATGCTAGCTTTTCAATTTCATAATTCTAGGTCCGTTACTCTAAATAAACACATGATTTAAATTTCTTAAACTTTTACATTTTTTTAAATAGAAAGTAAAATTTTTACAAGGACAAAACTAATTGGACACTTCAAAAAAAGATAAATTTATATTTTATATGGCCAGTCTTTGCTGCTGTAATGACTTCTAAACACTGAGGCAAGCTTTTCACTAAGTTGCTTAATAATTTTTGATGCAACTTTTTTCAGTTCAGTTCTTAAAAATATTTTTTATTGCAATAATGATGAATGAATGATATATTGTTAAAATAAAGTTTAAATAAATAAAAAATAAAAATATTATTGGTGCAGGAGCACAAGAGTGCGACTGTAAACGTTATAGGTTGTGGGATCGTTGCCTTGGTCTGGTAACGAGGCACCAGTCAAAGTGGCATTGAGTTCCGCCACTGAACAGGCGATTTACTCAAGAAATAGGCGGATAGTGAGAAACAAGAGTGTCTCAATTAGGACATTAAATTAAATTATATAGAAAAAATTATACATACTGCAATTGGTTTAAAATCACTATATTGCCATTTAGGATCTTCTTCTAATATTATGTTGAGTTCCTTCGATCCTTGCAAGAACCAAGGTCCAGGTACTTCATTTATCTTCGCTGGTCGAACCAAACGAGTTGTATAGTGATTCAAGGCATAGAAATCATATGTACCTGTAAAATATTTTAATGATATAATATTACCATAGACTTTTTATAATTTCACGCATTTTTCCGCATATGGAAAGGAGGTAGAGAACCTAGTGTAAGATGTATAATAATAAAAATATGCTTTATTGTACACCACAAAAATACAAAATAAATAAATAAAAGAGACAAAGAAATAGAAGAAAATGTACAGCAGGCGGCCTTATCGCTATAAGCGATCTCATCCAGGCAACCTTAAAGTGTAGAAGTAGTTAGAACGGTAGGCGGTGTACATGAGTTATTTAAATATATGTACATAGATAAGTACTTAGGCGAATATATACATACATAAACTCATACTTAAAAAAAATACATACATACGTACTTATATACATACATACATACTAGTGCATATAATATAATATATATATAAATGAATAGTATAACGTAAAGAAATGAGAAGGTACGTATAAGAGTAATTTAAAGAGATAAATAATGTGCCTTTAGCAGGTATTTAAATCCATTAAGACTCTGAGCCTGTCTTATATTAACGGGAAGAGAATTCCATAGCCGAGCAGCTTTGACCGAGAAGGAATTAGTAAAAAAGGAAAAGGAATGGGAGGGAATTTTGAGGACAAGGTTTTCATTGGATCGGAGAGAACGATCATGCGAGTTACTTAAAAACTCAAATCGTTCTTTTAGGTAAAAAGGGGTTGAAGGATTAAACAGCAGACAGTAAAGAAGATGTAATATATGAATATTCCTGCGAAGTCTTATAGGAAGCTACTTGAGCTTTTTACGAAAGTCAGAAATATGGTCACATTTGCGAAGTCCAAATATAAATCGTATACAAAGATTTTGAAGTCGCTCAAACCTATTTAAATACTCGTCGCTAATATCGAGATAGCAAGTATCAGCATAATCTAGAATTGGTAGTAATAAGATGTTTGCCAGCACAATTTTAGTTGGTATAGGTAGGAAATTGCGCATTCTACGATGAGAAGCAACTGCTCCATAAAGTTTCCGGCTGAGTTCATTAATTTGTGGCTCCCACGACAAATATTGATCAATTATAATGCCCAATTTTTTTACCTTTTGTGCATAAAGAATCGGTGTACCGCCAAATGTCAGAGATGGTAAATCAGACATATTTAATTTTGATAGTATTCGGTGGCTACCTACGACGATCGATTGGCTCTTAGCAGGGTTAACTGTCAAGCCGTAAGATTTACACCACGTAAAGATATGAGAAAGATCCTCATTTATAATGCCGATTGTACGAGACAAATTTGATAGTGGTGTTGTAACATAAATCTGTAAATCATCGGCATATAGATGGTAGAAAGAAGATATTTGAGGACAAATTGTATTGATGAAAACTGAGAACAAAAGTGGAGACAACACGCCACCTTGTGGAACACCAGCAGTAATAGTTGACCAATTAGAAAAGGAGTCTTCTATTCGAATACGTTGCCGGCGGTCGCACAAGTAACTACGAAACCAACCTCAGGAATTTAATTGTATTAAGAGAAATAAGAATGGCTAGCAGGATATCGTAGCCCACTGTATTAAAGGCGATGCTGAAATCCAACAGCACCATAACAGTGACCATCCGATCATCCATACCTTTTCTAATGTCATTTGTTATTTTGACCAGGGCAGTTGTCGTACTATGACCAAAACGGAAACCAGACTGGAATTTATTTAATAAGTTACGGTTAAATAGGAACATGCTGAATTGCTGATGAACAAGACGTTCTAGCAATTTGGATAGGAAAGGAAGTATAGATATCGGGCGGTATTCGGAGAAGGAAGACGGATTCTTTTTTTTTAAGAATAAGAATTATCTGACTATCTTTCCAGGAGGAAGGAAAATTAAAGGAGCTGATAGATGAATTTAATATAGACGTTATAATAGAAGCTAGAATCTCAATGATAGGAATAATCATTTTACGACAAATGCAGTCGGCTCCATCAGAATTAGATTTTATAGTTAAGAGAAATATTATTCTCTTAACGTCACTTATAGATAATTAATTGACTAAACTTAAAACTGGGAAAATCGGGAGTGGGAGAAGATACAAGTTGACTTAACGTGTTTGCTTTATTTGTGCTATCAATAGTAGCCGAAACGGAAAAGTGCTTATTCAGCTGATTTAAATCTATGTTATGTGGAATAATTTTTTTGTTTTGACTTCCCCACTCCAAGAGATTTTAGGAAATTCCACACTTTTTCCGAGTCTTCCTCTTCGACAACGGACTTATAAATATGGCGTCGTTGACTATCTCTACACACTCTATTGCAATGATTACGGCTTTTTAAATATTTAGTTCTTATTATGTCATTTGCTCCATTCTCTGCTTTTTCGTCAAAATTTATATATTGGACTTTTGTATATTAACTAAAATTAATAATAAAATGTTGACTATATCTACATGATTTAGATATGTGTAATCTTAATTATGTTTTTAATTATATCTGAGGTGTTGTTCTAGTTTTAAGGTCCGCTATTTATATTCTTTAAATTTATTTTTATAATATCAAAACAAAAAGCAATATTTTTTTTTCAAATATAAATAAAAAAAAATTAAAATTAGCTTCACGCTGTATCCCGCACACAGTAGGGTAGGCAGAGGGAACCTAGTGTTAAGACACTCCGTTCCCCACCGTTCAATATAAATATTAATTATATTTCAATTAGTGTAATAAAATAATCGTTAATATTTTTTATTAAAAGTGTAGTACTTCTTATATACCTTGAACAAGTTTTCTTTCCTCTTCACTAAAAGGTGGAAGCTTCGAACGTGAATGTCCATGTTTTTTACTATATTCTGCCATCAATTTTTCAATGCTTGGTGGCCAACCGCCTTCTTTCGTGTATATTGCATGAGAATATCGGCCCATCTAAATATACAAAATATTAGCGTAATGTTTTTAAAGAGGAAACCAAGAGCTAAGACGCTCCTTTTCTCACCATTGCTCTATTTTCGAAACATTTCTTACCATTGCCATGTCGTGCGTTAAGTTATTATCAGAGCAATAAAATGAAAGGGGCAACCCACAACATTAATGAGTAATAATATTTTTAATTGATTAGTACCAAATTTAACTTAAACTTAACTTAGCTTCACGCTCTATCCCTAGCGGGGTAGTCAAAGACAACAGAGCGCCAAACACTACAAGGTCTCGTCCACTGTCTTCAAACTTTTCATACTTATCCGCCGGGCGGTCCTCATGTTCTTTACGTGACCTTCCTCCAGTATCTTTGGTACTATGTTTTCGAAGGTCAACCGAAGTCTCCGTCTACCTCTCTTCCCGCTCATTTTTCCATCATAAATATTTTTACTATTCTTTCATCACTCATGCGTTTGACGTGCCCTAACCAGATGAGTACGTTCTTCTTCATTCTCAACAAGTGAAACTAATACCAAGGTACATAGATATCATTGTCACCATCTTCGTAACATAATTTTAAATAATGAACTGTAGACGTTATGGTTAAAAGTTCGATTAGCACGCGGAAAACGATATATTTTAATTGGATTGACTTCTACCACCAAACACAATAGTTTATATCTATAAGTCTATAATTTACACATATATAATTTATTTTTGCTAAGATGGGCAAAAAGCTCAAATAAAATGTAAATCTATATAATATTGATACGTGAAGCAAAACTTTGTACCCCTTTTTACGAAAATTATGAAATTTGAAGAAGTATGAAATTTGGCACAATGCTAATATTTTGTTAAAGTAATTCATAAAAATACATTAAATTAATACTATCGTATATGTTTGATAAGAATATACACTTTTACAAACTTTTACACGTCTATAGTAGTAAGTATTTGAAGTTATTTTTGCCTATCGTACATGGTGAGATAGATATGGGTTTTTTTATATTTTAATTTCTTACTCCAAATTCTCGTGCAAGTTCCGCCAAATCTTCATCTTTGTACGATTTAGCTTCAAGCCAGATAGGATTATTTGCTATTGATACCATTCCTGTAGTAAAGAAAATTATATTAACGTACTCATTCTGCGGAAATAAAAAGCACCTTATGAATTGGACCGATTTTATTCGATTGTTTTTTTTCAGACAATTTTAGCTTTTAAGACATGGGAAAAAATTGTAAATGACAAATCATTTTTTTTCAACCAGTGTAGGCGGTTGAATCATGTTCATTTATCAAATATGTATAAATGAATATAAGAGCAAAATAAACATTGAGAAATAAAAATAACAGAAGTTAAAACATAAATATACCATGATATTCTGGAGAAAAGAGCCAGGAGTGTTTAAAGTTTCTAATGCTAAATTATGCATAAATTATAAATATTAGAGTAAACTAATAACTTATAAAAAATAACAAAACAACCTAAAAATATAAATATACCATGATATTCGGGCTTAAACTCCTCATCATATATCCTCCAAGCCTTCGCATGAGCCAATAAAACATTCTTATTACATATATATGGACCTATCTCCTTTTCCTCGACCATTGGTACGAGATGTTCACCATTGTATACGTAATCACAGACAAATAGAGGCTCGTTAATAGTTAACCAGAGTTTGACTCTATTAGCGAAAAGGCTGAAGGCCACCCTAGCATAGTCTGAAAACCAGTCTGCTATAAGCGGATTTGCCCAGCCACCTGAAAACAATAGTAATAAAAGACTTTAACCAGTATTTTTATATAGGACATATAAAAGCATAAGGCAATTTCACGCTTTTTCTCGCATAGCAGGGTAGGCAATGGGAACTTAGAGTTAATTAAGACTCTCTGTACTCTCCGCCCAATTTTCGAGATATTTAGTATAAGACTGTGACACTTCATTGACCGAACTCAATGTTGCGTTTGTCTTGCTAGCAGAACGGGAAATATTTAATTCCCCCGCGTGGGAATTCAACCAACGGTCACACTTACAATCGAAGAATTTACACAGTTTCTCGCTCATTATGAAAGTAGTCCATTGCCGCAATGGCAATAATAAACATAGTGATATTTATCCCCCATACCCTCATATTTTATAGAGTTATAAATCACATTTATCCACATATTCAAGTTTTCTGCTTTCCACCCGAATTTGAGACTTAATGTTTAAAAGCGGAGCTCAACGCTACTCATTATCATGTCAAAATAGGGAAATGAAAATAATGTATTCTAGATTGTGGGGATTAAACCAACCACAATTGCATTAACAGTCAGGTGCTGTCCCGCTGACCTCAACTAATTGTTGTTTTTTCAGCTTTACGCTGTATCATACATAGGTACTTCTATTTCCCATTTTATGCTGTATTCTCAAGGCATAGCATGTTGAGTAGCGGAACTCAAAGCTACTCTTTGTCTCGTTACCAGAGCTAGAAAATGAAAATATTAAATATTTCATTCCCCCGAGTGGAAATCGAATACCCTATTTTTAAATTTAAAAAATATATACACACAAGGCATAGAAAACCTAGTATTGAGAGACTCTATTCCCTATTTTCCGTTCGTTTTTAGAGATATTCCATGTTGAATAGCTGAACTCAACGTCGCGCTTTCTCTTGTTTTCAAAGCGATGAAATAATTCATTAACTCTAGTGGGAATCGAACTCACACCCGTCGCTTTTACAATCAGACGCCATGCTGCTGCGCCATGACGACCTCAACCGTAAAGACTTACCTAAATTCTGTAAGCTCTGTGGTAAGTCAAAATGATATAGGGTTATAATAGGTTTGATTCCTTTCTTAAGTAATCCATCTATAAGTTTATTGTAGTAGTTGACGCCATCTTTACTTATTTTATTCGGAAATCCTGTTGGTAATATTCTTGTCCATGATATGGAAAATCTAAAAAAATACATATTATTACTTTTTGTACAGCCTTTTTAATCTTAATATTTAGTCTTAAATTTACTAGAGCACTTTAAATTCAAATTAACTAGAGTACGAATTGATGCGTACAACACGCGTTGTCATAGCAACATGTAAGTATGTCACTTTATACAAAAGTGTGTATTGTCAAACATATTATGGCACTATTCGATAGGGAATACTGCTTTCCCCTAGCTACCCTAGAATAAATTGAAAGAAGTGGCCTGTATACTGTATAATTTAAAGATACTCCAAGAATAAATACATATAGAAGATTCTTAGGGACAGAGTATCCTCTTCCCTATCCAACCGGTGGCCAGTAGGGCCAACAGAATTAACCTCAAGTTTGAAAAGAGAAAAAAACGGAGTAAGTGTGTCGATATATAATTAAAAATAATTAGTACTTAGAGATAGCAGATAGGTAAGATAAGAAAATGTTTATTTATTTGTTTTAAACACAGTAAATTATACATTAACCTACAATGTATAAAATGATGACAAACAAATTCTAACTACGACAAAAATGTATAGTTTGTTTTGTTCAGTTTTTTTAAGTGCTTTTAAAATATTTATAAGATTATTTATTTGGCCATCGTCGTGGCGCAGGGGGGCAGCGTATGACTGTAAGCTGGTTGTGGGTTCGATTTTATTCCGGGAAATAATAATTATTTCCCCGAATAAAATACTAAATTTAACTTCCTCGCTAGGGTATACGAACCGCGGCGTTTAGTTCCGCAACTCAATACTCAATGTCTCGGTTATGGTACAAAAATTGAAGAACGGAGAACGAACACTAGCTTCACTCTGTCTTCCCTGCAACGGAGGGAAGATCATGAATCTGCTATATTCTTGCCAAGTATCAATATTCAAAACAATTTTCTATAATTAAGAGATATAGATAAGGAAATAATTTAGTGTCGATGATATTGAAAGAAGATTGTGCAGAAAACTCCCTCAAAAGTGATTCAGTAATCCAGTTTAGTAAATAAAAAAATGTATTGTTCAAGCGAGTGAAGAGTCGAAAGGGTCGCTAATGTAAATATAATAAATGTAACATTAAGCATTATTATCTAAAATCGGTTCTTTTTATATAAATTTTATTTTGTAACTTTCGTCAAATTGGATTAATTAATTAATTTAGTAATAATATTATACTTTACACCACCACCATAAATACAGAAATACAAAAGAAACATAAAGAAACAAATGAAAATGTACAGCAGGTGTCGAGATACTTGCTGTATCAAGAATTGGTAATAATAAGGTGTTTGCCAGCACAATTTTAATTTGCCACTGTATAAACAACCGATATTAGATAATAATGCTTAATGTTACATCTATTATATTAATAATGAAAGATATGAGAGAGAGAGAGATGATCAGTTTTTATACATTCTCTTTTTTTCGAAAATAAATTTGAATTATTATTTAGAAAACGTATAAAAATTTGAACGTAGCTGGACTCAAACCCGCGCCTCCTGGAAACCGACCCGGGGCTCTGACCACTAAGCCATACGTTCTCATCAAGCTACATTGAAATTTCTATACGCTTGTCACAACTAATTTATGTTGTTAGCATCTCTGTAGGGAGATTTTTACAAATTTCCGCTATCCAAAGGTAATTACTAAGAATTATCGTCTGGCGAGAGAGACTGCTATTTGTTAAATATTTTTGCACACTTTTAAAGTGATAATCCACACTTGGGTAAGAAAAATACTTACTTAGGACCTTATTTTTATACTAAGTACCATTCAGAGTAGGAATAGAAGATTTCTATCCTGGAGACGTTGAGTCAGTATAATCAACCATCTCAGATATTTATTAAGAGAATGCAGTACAGCAAGTAGTATGTCAAAATCAACCGTGTTGAAAGTGTTACTGAAGTCTAACAAAATCAGCACCGTAACCTTTTAATCATCCATATCCTGTCTGATGTCATCGATGATCTTGACTAAAGCAGCAGTCGTACTCTGACCATGGCGAAAGCTGAATTGGAATGGATTTAACAGATTATGCTTTAAAAGGAATGTGCTTAGTTGATTATGAAGATTAGGTTTCTTAGGTAGTGGGAAGATTTGGGCGTCTTTCCAAATCTAAGGGAAATCATCATGGAGTGTTGAGCCAATCAAATTGGATGTGATTACAGGAGCCAACAGGTCTATTATAGGAATGATCATTTGACGACTAATACTGCCAGCACAAACTGCATCAGACTTAACAGCTATAATGTTTCTCTCAACATTATATACAGTGTATTGATTAAATTTAAATGGATAAACCTCAGGAGTGGATAAAGTAGAAATATTATTGTTTCATTTATTTGTACTATCAATTGTACTAAAAGAAGTGAAATATTTATTAAGAGAATTGATATCTAGAGATTTCTGAGGAATATTATATTTTGTTTTACCGTTTCCAAGGGTTTTGAGAAATTTCCAGACTTTAGCTGAATTATATTCATCGATTACAGATTTATAAATATAGCGTCGTTGACTATCTCTACAAACCATGTTGCAACGACTACGAGCTCTCACAAATTTCTCTCTATTGCTGTCACTTACATCAGAAACATTGGCCTGAATAGCAGAAGAATCATCAGCACTGTCAAGTATGTTCAAAGAAAACTTGCACTAAATGTTCCAAGTGTAAAGTTTTTCTATTCTACAAAGAAAAAATAAACTGTTTGTTTCAATTTCACGCATAATTGTACTAGATATATAATATAATTTTGTTGTTATTCTTTGTTTTGCTGCGTAAAATACCATATATGTCTGTAATGGTTATTGTCTCAGTGCATATGAGCCCATACATGGTTCCGCAAAAAAAATACCAAAATACACAACTTCTTCATTATTTTTCTTATAATATGTCTTATTATAAATAAGTAAATAATTACATAAAGCTATTTTCACTGTGAAACATTATTTATTACGCCTTATTTATTCATGCAGTAAAAGGGTAACACTAGGTGCTCAGCTCTGCGTACCCTGCCATGTGCGAGATACAGCGTGAAGGTAAAAAAAAGTAACCTTACTTTAAAAACTTTCTGTATATTATTGGATAACATTAATACTTTGGTTGACGCTACGATAGCGCAGTGCATTTATACATGTCTAAAATTCGTTACTATGCTCACTAAAAAAACAAATTACATACATCTTCTTGGTGCAGCGGCACGATTATGGGTCCCACTCGAGGTTATGAATTATTTTCATTACTCCGCTCTGATAATAAGACAACGCGGCGTTGAGTTCCGACACTCAACATGCAAAAGTGGTCTGTCGATTGAGAAGATGGACAAAAATTCCTTCGAATAAAAGCTCCCCTCACTATGATTACGCCGATGCTTGCTGTTGTGATCTCCCTCAGATACTCAACAAATTGGATTGTCTGCAAAATATGGCCATTTCATATTTTCATTAATTAAAAATTGGATCCCGCTCAAATGGCTCACTATCAGACAGCGACGTAATCTCCACATACTTTCACTCCTTTACAATATCATGTTCCATCTCTGCACCACAGAATACCTCAAAACAAGAATTAGATTCATCGGCTCCAATCATTCTCTCGATCTCAGATCACAGAGCGGTAATAGATTAGAATTGTCAATGACCTGCATTGAAACATATGGAAACTCCTTTACGATTAAGGCTGCTTTCCTTTGGAATTCGCTTTCCGTGGGAAATATGTGAGGCTATATCTGTTAACATATTTAAGCGTTGTGTCAAAAAATACGCTATAATATTTACTTGTATGTATGTAATTATTGTTACGTAATTTTATATTTTATTTCTTTTTTTATTTTGTTTTATTTATATATTTATATAAGCAAATTATTATGTGATATATAACATGTAACTTTTAAGTAAGCATATTACACATACGTAGTGAACATTTGTACACCAACCAAAAATCCTATGTTCTCTGATCTTTTCATAGTAGGGGTTGCCAGGAAGAGATCACATGTGGTGATAAATAAATAAATAAATTACACAAACACGAACATAAAAGTAAAGTTCATGCCCTCCTTAAAAATATATACGCTAAAGATTGTATTAGGATTTTTATAGAGTAGTTAAAACAGTGTTTTCACAAGTTGTAGTGTTTAAAGTGGTCTAGGTAACGACACCCTGTATAAATTTCATAGATATATTTTAAAAAAAGACTTGTTTTATATTTAAATTCAAGCAATTCTATGAAATCAAAGCTTAACGAAAACCGAAACCTAAAGAGGCTAGCAATATAAGCATGGGAAAACTGAACTGACATCCAATGAAACGTTTTTGCCATGATTTGATTGCTTTTTATCTAAAGCAGTGACATTTTTTCCTTTTACGCTTAAAGTAAGGGAATTATGGGGGCTAGAATTCGTAACATTAAAGTTTATTTTCTCAATACCCATTGAAAATATCCTTATGAATTCAAACGGAACGAGAACACAACAGCAAAAAGGTTGAAACTTTATAAGAACGTATAAAAGGTGATAGGCTATCTATAGATTTTTATTATTTTAAGGTATGTTCCACCACTTAAATTTTTTGTAACTTGTGGAATAGACGGGTAACTAATAAATACTGGTAAGTGTCAATTAAAGTATTTATTTATATACGTTGCCACAGAAATAAACTTATTTTTTCCAAGTTACAATATTTCAAAAATATTGAAAAACATATGTAATAAGCTCATAGATAGTCACGTTTACTTTATATTTCATAAAAATATTATTAATAGATACCGAGGAATATATTTTAAATACAAAAAAAATAGTTGTCCCTGTTTCAAGTGAAGACAGTACAATCGTGATAAATATAATTGATTAGAAGCCAGTGCTATTTTACTTTTCCTTGGTGATTTGTTTGATTGTAGATAAAGGTATACCTTCCCTTTATCAAAAATCAAACCAATTAACACTCCTGAAAACCTCTGATATGTTTAATTTGAAAGAATAAGGAAATGAAAAAGTACCCAATTAATTTTTACCCATTCAATGAGGGGTACCGAGTGAAGTCCCCATGTATATTGTGGGTATCGAACCCACAAAGCAATTGAAAAACGGAATATCAACACATTTTTTTCGGTTTACTCTAGTATATGTGGAAAATAGCTGAAACAAATAAGTATCATGTTCCATATACTCATATATATAAATTATATATCTAATTGTCTAGTTGCTTGTTACCATGATAACTAAGTAATCCAAAAATACAGTGTTATGATCTTGATCATATTTTTTATAAGTAAATAAATCTTAACACGATTTCTTGTAAAAAAATGTTCATGCAATTATGTCTGTCATAATATAGAGGTTTATAGGGAACATAAGATAATAGGAGATGGCGCATTCACGGTGCAGGGGTGGTTACAAGCATGCGACTGTAAAAACGGCAAGTTGTGGATGTAATATTTTCATTTCCTCGCTCTGGTAACGAGGCAAAGCGCGGCGTTGAGTCCCGCCAATCAACACGCAACGCCTCCAGAATTCGGCGGAAAGTGGGAAACGAAAGTGTCTTAATGGGAGCGGAGTATTTTAACTTTAGGTTCCCACGTGGCCTCTGCCTACTTTGCTATGTGCCGGATACAGTTGAATATGAATCTAAAAAAAGAGATAATAATTTTACGTTTTTTTACACATAGAAACACAGCAGAGTGAACAGAGTTGCTATGTCGGAAATGACTCATTTTCCCCTGTGAAAATCGAACCCATAATCTTACGCTTACTGTAAGATGTCTCACTGCGCTGCAATGAGCTCTTGGTCTTGACGTATGTTAAAATTTTAAATACGTACATAAAGCTTAATTTACCTGTAGAAGTGTAAACCCAATTCATGAGCTATTTGGATATCCTCTTTCCAAAGATAATATGAATTGCAAGCAACGTCACCGTTACTACGATCTGCTATGATAGTTGGGTCCTTATGTGTCATATGATCCCATATATTTTTACCTTTATCTGCAAAAAAAAATTTATTCTTAAGGTTTTTTAAATATTTTCCTTTTTTCTCGCTCTGGTAACGATTCAAAGCCGGGGCGTTGAGTTTCACTACACAATACGCAATGCCTCCAGATTTTTTTTTTACTGTATATAGGCACACATTTGTCCGCTATCTCACCTGGTGTTAAGTGACGATGCGAACGATGGTGGAGCATGCTTACCTAGATAATGCCTATTCACTCTTGCCTTGAAAAGGGCCAAGTTATACTTGTCAGGGAACAGTTCAGCAGGCAGGGAGTTCCATTCTTTAGCAGTTCGCATTAAGAAAGTGGAGGCAAAGCGCTGCGTGCGAAAAGATGGTATATCGACGACATATGGGTGAAATCCCTGCCTATGTCTAGTGCCCCGTAGATGGAAAAAAGAAGAGGGTACTAAGTCATGCAGCGCTGCTGCACACTCTCCGAAATGTATCCTACAAAATATCGATAGGCAGGCTACTTTTCGAGGATGTTCAAGGCTTTGCAGCTTTGCCTCAACAATCACTGTGTCACCAATGATCTTCTTGGCACGATTTTCAATCGAGTCTAAGGTCGCTAGCTGATATTTAGTAGATCCGTCCCATAGGTGGCAGCAGTACTCCATGCATGATCGGATTTGAGCTTGATAAATTTGAAGAAGCTGTCCTAGAGTGAAATACTGCCTAGCTTTTGAGAGGACACCTAGTTTTTTAGCTGCAGTTGTAGCCAAAGACTCAATGTAACGTCCAAAGTTCAAATCTGACGTAAAGTTCATGTCAAGAAGCTCAAGATGGTCGGCTATCGGCAGGGGTACATCTCGGAAAGTCGGAGCAAGATCGAAGGGGCTCCACTTTGCAGAGAATAAACACGCCTGAGTTTTGGTAGCGTTAAACCTGACAAGATTGGCATCGGCCCATTCGGAGACGCCCTGAAGTGCCAGGTTTAGACGATCGATCATAGACTCTCGACAAGACTGGATTTCGTTCCGGCTGGCCTTTGCATTAGACAAATATTAGTCAACAACCGTGCTGTCATCAGCGGGTGTTAACATATCGTTTCAGGGTTGCGGACAGAACAGAATCTTGAGAAACTCCGGCATTATATAGCCTGTTGATCAGATTGCTCACCCAAGAAGTCTGATATCCATTTGCAAAGGTCAGCCGAAAGTCCGTATGTGGGAAGCTTACTTATAAGGCTTGCATGCCAGACTATGTTCCAAGGAGTAGTAGCCAGGGTAGTTGAGGTACGAAGCGTCAGCTGGACATTTAATCTGCGTCTCAGTTAAAAACAGAAGAAGCAGTCTTTCGGTCTCAAGGTGGTAGTGGACGGCGTGGATATTTGAGTGAAAGCCTCAAATATTGGTGAGGTGCACTTTCAATGGGAGGACGTGCAACCGCTGTTTAACCTTGTTTCTGTTTTTATGCTTCATAAGTTTTTTATTTAAGAAGAGGGAAGAAGTGAATAGGCAGGAGGGAGGCAGTTGTGCGAGCCATCTTGACTCGTTTAGCCAGAGGAGTGAGCAGACAGAAGAGACTGGCTTGGAGACCGCGGAGACGTCCGAATGAAGCCCATAATAGGCTTCGCCTATGGACGCGGACAACATTAGCCCCCTAATTTGGCGAAAAGTGGGGAACGGATGTAAATTAATGAGAACGAAGTGTCTTAGGACTAGGTTTCCAGGTTCCCTCTGCCTACCCTAATTCATGCAGGACAAAAATATTACTTATTTTAATTTGACTCACCGCTTACATTCCAAGCACCTTCAACTTGATACGCAGATGTCGCGGCACCAAACATAAATCCTGGGGGAAACTGCAAGTCTGAACATTCGCTAATTGTTAACAGCAAATTGAAACTGAAATAAATATATTAGATTAAACAAACACATAACAAACTATATAAAAAATTATAATTTTTAAAAGAATTATTTTTCTTTTTTTAGTGCGAAATAACACCTTAAAATGTTAAAAGCAGTGATAGTAAAACGTGAATCACTCTGTTCTTCGCTTTTCGTTTATTAATAACACTACTAAAGTTTAGTAGTCACCACAAACACACACACACAACACACACACAAACACAGGGTCACAAAGGTGCGACTATACAGGCGTTGGTTGTGGGTTCGATTCCCACCGGGGGAATGAAATATTTAATATTTGCATCTCTTCGCTCTGGTGACGAGGAAAAGCGCGGCGTTGAGTTGCGCTACGGAACACGCAATGTCCCCAAAATTCGGCGAAAAGTGGGGTACGGGTCTTAATGGGAATGGAATGACTTAACACTCATATTTCCTCTGCCTACACATAGTAGGCTATGTGTGTGCAAGCGGCACGGGTTCAAATCTCGCTGTGTTAAAATTTTAATTTATTTTCTTTATTTCAATAACATTGTGAATGATTTGGCTCAGAAAATTTTGAATTACGTCTTAAATTAGCTTGTTTTTGTGAGTGCAATGCTGAATTAATTAAATAACGCAATAATAGCAAAAATAGTAATAAAATATGTTTTAATAAGATAAAGAGGTATAATATTACATTATATAATCTTTCTGGAAATTTCGCAAATGTAAATTAACACATTGTAATTATTTAATTGTATTTATATATAAATATTTTTCACATTTTTTTTTGTTTCACGAGATATAAATCTCGCATAGCAGCGCAAGCGGAACTCAAGGCGCTTTACACACACTCTTACCAGACCAAGGAATATAATAAATACTAATATAATTCCCGATTATTATATTAGTCCACAAGGATCGAATCTACAAGCATCATGTTTAAAGTAAGACACTATCTCACTGTGCTACAACGATTTAACTTTGACGCCGTCTTGGCGCAAGGACACAAGCGTGCGACTGTAAATGCAACGGTTTTGGATTCGATTCCCCCTAGTGGGGGAATGAAATATTAACTCTCCTCGCTCTGCTAACCACGCAAATTGTGGCTTTACGTTTCAGCACTCATTATGCAATACCTCAAGAATTAGGCTGAAAGTGGGGAGCGAAAGTGTCTTAATGGGAACGGACTATCTTAGACTAGAATTTTGTAAATTCTTGTTAATATAATAAAGAATCTCATCAGAAACATAAATGTGATATGAGAGCCCAGTTAAATGTTCAATAACGCGTCGTTCTAGACTTTACCGACAAAAGAATGGGAGATCTACATCTAGATAAAATTCAAATTCTACATTTCACTCGTAATTTTTTTACATACAGGCTTTATTATACACATTTGCAAGTTAGTGTATTTCCAGCTTGTACCAACTTAATAGTTTTAAGTTGGTATTTGGTTTGGTGCCTAGTGGGAACTAGTAAGTCATTCTTGCTCAGGGGCCATGTTTATCTTTTTTGTATCATTGCAATTTTAGTATATGTACTGCTGAAGCAAGTACTTGGACGGCGTAACCGTAAGGGGTTTCCTCACGGAAAAATAGGGTACGGGTGAGTAAGTCATTCACAAAAATGACGATTTTTGAACGTTAATATATCAAAAACCGTTTGAGTTAATTTGTTGAAATTTTATATACATGAATATGAAATCCCCTAGCTTGCTAGAGTCTTTTAAGAAAAACAACATTGCGGGTTTCCAGCTTATTACCTTGGCTGAAAACGTTGGCACGGTTCTTGATGCTGCTAAATAAACTTGTCTAATTGTAATTGAAATTATTTTATATAATTTTTTGGATAACATTTACTTTACTAAGCAGGACATCATGGTGTAGTAGAAGAGCCTTTGACTGTAAGCGCGCTTGTGGGTGGTGGTGTGGGATGGGTGTGGATTTCTACGTTGGTACCGTTCTGATACGATACATTGTTTTCACTAACAGAAAGAATGATTCGAGAGGGAAGTTTATACCTATAACGTGTGCATATTATATTCATATAATCCAAGCAGCAAAAGCTATATAAAGCTATAATAAATTCATATGTAAACGGAAATTCTAACAAAAATGAAATCTCCTTGTGTTGTTCTTTCTTCGGATAATAGTAACAATTACGCTTTTAAGAAATATTCAAACAAAATTATATTTTTAAACAAATTTGAAGCAACATCCAAATATGTTCAAAAGTAAAAATATTTTTAAATAAAAACAGAAAATGCTTAAATAAAACTGTAAAATTCCCATTATTATCAGTTCAATATGTTGTATATCAGTTTTTAATAATAAACACACTGCAGCCTTTACATAAAAATGTTGGATTTTTACTAGAGTTTTTAACAAAATCAGAACCAACAGATTTTTTTTAGTTAGTTCACTCTATTCTAAGGATGTGCAATTACGCTCGTGTGCAAAACCCGTAGCCACGCGGTGATTATCTTCTCAGAGACAGAGAACCCTCTTCTCTCCCCGCCCGATATCGCTATAAAGCCAATACGACTAACAGCACTATCTAAGAGTCTTTTAGTGTAAGGAAAAATTTTATATTATATAATTTATTTGCACATGTGCATGTGCAATATAAGGAAAAAATATAATTAAAAAAAACAACATTAACCTCATGCTCGAAAAAAGATATGTATATAATTGTAAAATTAAATCATTTTACTATTGTTTGTTACAATTAATTATTGTAAAGTCAATTCACAGAGCATTATAAAAAGAACATAAGTATGTTTAAAAACAACGTAAATAAACTGAACATAAATATTATTATCAATAACAAGGCCTTTATTTCCACCATAACAGAAAACTTTGTCTTTAAAAACACGATTATAAGTTAGTATGTTATATTATTTTTCTTAGCTTCACACTTTATCCCGCATATAGCTGGATAGATAGGGAGAACCTAAAATATTTTATAAAATAATATTAGCTCTTTTATTAGCTTAGCTCGATACTAAGATGACAAATGGACCCTAAGGTCAGTAAGGTGGTCAGGGCCAAGAGGCTCTAGAGGAAGAGACCGACCAAGAGCCAGATGGGTAAACGAAATAGTAGCGAGGGCGGGCAGAAGTTGGCTGGGGACAGCTAAGGATAGAGAATCGTGGCATTTCTTGGGGGAAGCTTTTACCTAAAAGGGGTCCATACAATTAACAAACATTTAAAATAATCAATAATTTGAAACAAAATTAAATATAAGAATCTATAATATAAATTGTAACAAATGCTTATTAAATCTAATAAAATATCAATGTTGAAACTTTTTTATAAATAAGAATAAATCATTGTAATCTGTATGGAATTTAAATAAAGCTTATTATTATAACTATAATTTCTTCGTTCTAGGGTCGAAGCAAACGCCTGAAAAACTGAAAAAAACTGGGGAGAATAGTGTCTTAACACTAGGCGCCCTCTGCCTACATACTCACTACATATAAATACATGAGAATATTTTTGTCTTATGACAATAATTATTTATTTAGATTCCCTATTAAGATTGGATTTATAAGCAAACCTAGCTTTTAAGTGGAGCTTTATCCCCGTGTTCATATGGAAATAACTAAGAGACTTCTATATGTCAATATTCTACACTATTATACAGATTCCAAATGTCCGTGGTATTCCAAGTACAGTGTAGCAGTACAGTCACATAGAAACGATTAACGTTATTACAATACTTTTTCTCGTTATGTGTACAATCCAAGACAAAAACAGCTCTTCATGTACCCAGACTGAAGATATGAACTGTAACTAATAATATGTGAATATAGTACACTATAAATTTTTGGATGGGTGGACAAATCCAATGGTATGAGACTAGTTCGCAGACTACGCTCGTGTAGTTTTTTCCTTATATACATGGATAACTCTAAATGCGCCGATAGTTTTCTGTAATGTTGTGTACCACACAGGAGTGCATGCACCAGGCATTGTTAGTCCTTGGATTGGCAGCTATATATGCAATAAGAATGTTCTACTACCCCATGCTAAGGCATGGAGGATTTATGACAAGAATTTCAGGTCGAATATAAATATCACGGTAAGATTCTGTAGATCATCATAGATTTTAGTTAAATTAATTATATAGAAGGCTCTATGTTTTGTCTAGATATATATAGATAGGTAAAGAGAGTGCCTACAGTACTCCGTTATTATCCACCAATAACTATTTTTACAATCACTTGCATCGCTTGGAATATGAAAAAAGCCTTTATTGGGTGTAAGCATTTCTAATAGTGTTTTTGCCCTTTGGCACAATATAATATTGCAAAAAAATGAGTGATTTGCAATTACAACAAAAAAAACGCTTAGAATGCTGAATACTCACGGTAAATATCATGTGATGTGACCCAAAGATAATGGTGGCGTTACCGGCCCAACTTTTTTCAATATTTTAAATTTTAAAAATAAGTAAATTAATCGACTTCATGCTATATCCCGCATACAGCAGAATAGGCAAAGAAAACCTAGTTCACCTGTTAAAACACTCCGTCCCCCATTTTCCACCGAATACTGAAGGCACTGCATGTTGAGTAGCGGAACTCAACGTCGCGCTTTACCCCGACACCAGAGCGAAGAAATAAAAATATATATTTAAATGAATATGCAAAATCAGATACAGTTTTATAAATTTGTAAACCGTCAGCGCAGAGGTGGTAAGATGACGCTATATGTGGAGTCAGTGCCGGTTTTAGCATTACCAGCGCCCTGGGCGAGATTTATTCGGCGCCCTCTAATTGCAATTACATACAAAAAAGGAAATAGGTACAATGAAATAACCATCTATTAAAAAAAATATACATTTAATAGAGACAGTCGTAGCGCAGGGGCATAAGTGTGGTGCAAAATTGACTAGTTTTGGGTTCGATCCCCTCTCTAGGAAAGGAAATATTTATTTAAATTTATATTTAATTTCTCGCTCTGTTGTCGAGGCAAAGCGCAGTGTTAAGAGAATTTAGCGAAAAGTGGCGAACGGAGCGTCTTAACACGAGGAAAAATCTAATAAAATTTAACTTTTCTAGCCTTTCTATCGGCGAATTCTTGTATGAGGCAATCAAAATCTAAGTTTTCAGAAATTTCGTTTTCGATTGACAAAGTTGNTTTTTACATAACTGAAATTAATCGCAGTTTTGTTGATTTTTTCAGCCATTTTCTTATAATTCGGAAAATGATTGTAATTTCCAGAATTCAATTGTGATCTGAAAAGTGTCAGCTTGCATTGAAGGGATGATACATGAGCGTAGAGCTGGGATATCAGTTGATTTTTGCCTTGAAGCCGTGTGTTCAAGACATTCAAATGATTTGTAATGTCAACTAAAAAAGTCAAATCACACAACCAATCAGGATTTTTAAGTTCCGGGACATCCCTTTGCTTTTCCGCCAGAAATATTCCAATTTCTTCTATTAAATTTAGAAATCGTTCCAGTGTCAATCTACGACTTAGCCACCTTACTTCTGTATAATACAGTAAATCTCCGTTTGAATTGTCTGTGATTGAGTCCTCGTGATTTTATGAAATTTACAGTCGAAACTACCACTTTCATGACATTTTGAAATTAATTTTTTTTAGAACAGTGGGCTTCTTGGTGTATAATGCAGTGAAACTGCATGAGATCTTCAGCGTTTATGTTTTTTTCTTGCAGATGCTTTTTCGCATCCATGACTAATGTCAAGAAGATGATTGTGGTGGGTTACACAAAATATTGAAAAGACATTGATAGACCACACAGAAATAATGTATTTTTCCATGGTCGGGGATTCTCGAGAAATTAAACGTATTGAACACTACATTCCATTCTAGTGGTGCCTACATAACAATATTTCTATAAATTTTGGGAACATTACAAGTAAGTAGGTCTCGCTCGATTGAGTAAGGAATCTATTAGGGAAATAGGAATAGGAAATTATAAAGGATCATAGAATGGCACTGGACGAAAACGGACATCTGCGGCTCCCCTCTTTATCCGGCGCCCTGGGCGGTGGCCCTACCTCGCCCTACCCTAACGCCGCAACTGTGTGGAGTCAAAGTGTTAATAAAAATGTAGAAAGGTAAAGGAGACAGCGCACCTACTCCATATGTAAGAAAAAAAAGGCAAGATAAATGATAAAATTCTATTATTACATATTTCATTTAAATTTAAAATTTTAATCTATCTTCAATTAAACATAATTAATCTTTGAGTAGGCGCGCTCTAAAACTTTATATTAGCTCGCGCCCATCGTACTTTTTACAAGAGCAGATTTAACACTAAATATTGTCTCAGTTGATGTTTTACCAATCAACTCAACTAGGAAATGGACGAAATAAAAAAATATGTATGCATATATTTGTAACCTTTATCTATACTAGACGAAAGAGTTTGTTTGTTTACACGCTAAGATCTCTGGAACTACTGATCGGATTTACTTTTAGTTTATTTTATATGAAAGCTACGTTCTTCAGGAGTGGTATATAATAGTGGTATATTTACGGTTTAATTCTTAGTTAGCATTGAATAATGAAATAACAAACAATAATTAGGAACGCCATCGTGTTACTTTAACCGCGTGCTAGCGTGCAGAAATTGTTAAATATATCGCTGCTTAAATACAAAATGGCCACAAATCGGAAATAATCAAAAACTAAAATGGTTTTTATTCAAAAAAACGACTTTATAATAATAATCAAAAATTATAATAAAAAAAAACGCCCATGAGATTCCGACTTTTAAATACTGAAATAATTATGTACCCTTTTTGCATTTTGTAGAAAAGGGCCATATTTTGAAAAGCGTCCAGTAATATTAAGTGTATTTATAAAAAAAGGCCATTTTGTAAAATACCTCTGTCTTGCATATAAGATTCATGTGAATATGATAATAATTTTTATAATCAAAAGATTTCGATCCTGGCACTTTTCCGTAAAAAATTAAATAAATATAACGTGTATTTTATAATGAAAGGTATGAATTTAAAAACTGGCTGTTTTGTCTATAACATTTAGCTTTAGTTTAATTTGTGTTTTTTAAAGATCACTGCCTTATTTTGTAACATGGCCGTTTTGCTTATAATATTTCGGTGATTTCAATATTATTTTATTAACAAATTAATATATAATAAAAGTCATAAAATATGATAATTATTTGGTTATAGTTTATTAATTAGTAGTTTTAGTATAGTTAAAATCTGAACATCTAAAAAATTATAAACTGTAACCAAATAGTATAATTTTTAAATTATACCATAATAATCAGAAAAAAATACTTTTTATTACCCAATTCATGTGAAGGTAACGATGGTAATTTAGATATGTATGACTCATGGTAATGCTTTCACCCAAATCTAAAACATCTGCCTCTCTTCTTTTTATAGAACTTAACGGAAATACAGATTTTATGTTGGAAGTTCATTCTGCATTTAATGAACAGCCACTTGAATATTGAAATACTGCGGATTTACAGACACGAAGATAATTTATCTATAAGTAATATGGATGAAATAAGACCAATAATAAATAATAGTAAGTATCGTTATGTAAACGTTGGAAGTATTCGCAAAAATGCTACGAATAAGAGTGTGTAAAACATTTTTTTACGAACACGCTATTTTAGACAAAACTCTAATCCCTAATCCCTAAGAAGTTCAGCTTAAAGTTTTCAGAGGAAAACACAGCAATCGTTGCAAGATTGATTTTTCAATAAAAGATGAAGTCAAGGCTCATATAAATTCTATCCCGAGAATAGAACAATTCGCTAATAATGATAACTGATAAAAAGAAAGGCACCCTATACTCAGTTAATAAACTCAACCATGTTTTTATTTTTATTTGAAAGTACTGAATGTTGTTAGGCTGAATGGAGAAAGATAAAATAGACTGATATAAAAATAATCAAAATTGACTAACAAATCAAGATTTCCTTCTCTTGATTTGTTTGTCAATTTACACATTATAAATCTGTATCTACAGAGAAAAAGGCAAAGAAGAACAAATTCCCTGTTTGTAAATATTGTACTAAAAATGGTATAACTAAAAAACTACCTATTTAGCAGCCAAAGAAGCAGGGTATACTCTAAGAATATTGAATATCCTGTACAATTGGGGCACGGAGTGTCTTAACAATTACTATATTTTCCATATTTCTATACTGTTAATATGTATGTTTATGTAATTTATAATATACTAGCGGACCCGTGCGGCTTCGCCCGTTTGAACTATACGAATATTTATTAAATATATTTATGAAATTATTTTTAGTTTTCAATAGGATTAGTAAAGAATATAAATAAGCCTAAGTAATCAAAAGAAGCCGAAGAAGAATAATAAGTAGAGAAAAATCTTATTATTAGAAAAGATATCTGAGTAATTGAAATGAATAAACAAAATAAGTATTATAAAAGTAACTAAAGGAAATTCTTAATATTAGAAAAAATACCTAACTTATCAAAATGAACAAAAATAATAAGTAAACGTAAGTAAAGAAAAATATTAATAAGATTAATAATTTTCTTTACTTACGTTTATAAGATTAATAAGAAAACTGAACTAAACGTAAAATAATTTAAAATAACACGAAATATAATCTATCTCTATATATAATATAATAAAACAGTAAAAATATTTTGTCTGTACATTTAGTAATTTTGACTGAAATATATAGAGGGACACTTAAAAAGAATAGTAGAAAGCAAAAATATATTTTTTTAATTTCTTGTCTGTCTATCTGTCTACCTGTACGTATGACCATGTAAATCTCCGAAAGTACTGAACCGATTTACTTAAAACTTTCAACAATTGTTTTGTTTTAACTCAGAATAGCATTTAAAATTTGTTTCATCAAAATCGGTTAATTAACAAAAAAGTTATAACAGTCATTTGAATGAACTCAAGGCATTAGTTTGCCTGTGAAAATTATATAGCAATCTATATCTATACTTATAATAAATGTATAATTGTTTATAATAAATTTGAATTTTTAACTTGTGGGCTATGGCAGCATGTTGATGAAACGAGACCTTATAATCAACTCATTTATTCTATATTTTATTTGGTTATTTATACGCTACAAAACAATAGCGGAAAATAATTACACAATTGTATTTGTAGCGAATAAATTTAGGACGCTGATTTAGTGTGTTTACACATGTTGTTTATGAACAATATTAAGTATTGTGCAATAACCCTACAATACTCTCCCCCTTTGAAAAAAAGTTTATAAATCAGAATATAAAATAACCAAAATAAAATATATAAAATATTAAACATTATGCCTATAAACTAAATTGATCCACGGGTGTTGTTGTTCGACCGGACCTCGTAACTCGATGCGTTGTTTTGCTGTCGTCGGCTGTTGCGTTTGCGCATTGTTGTCGCTCTGCTGATGTTGTATTTTTGAGTTCGTCGACTTTGTTTTTGATGAAGGCTGGCATAAGTCGGACAATAAGCAAGTAGTAAGCCAGAATTAATCCTGCAATGCTTTCGACTAATCTATCGATTACAAATTATCCTTTTTTATCAATGCCTTCGTAAAGTTTTGTATTTTCCATTATTTCAACAGCTTTAATTGAATTTCGCGTTTGATTGCCTCTTGAAATCCTAACCGGTGAAACACGCTTGTGTGAAGCCGATTAGAATGTGCACTCACCAAACTTGTGAAGATTTGTATCAAGGTGGTGTTGGGCTGAAGTCCGGTTCACGTGGTTCCCAATATAGCACCACGGGAGTTGATTGGATCATTGCGTCGTCGTCGATTACTTCGGGCTGAAATCAACAGGATCACATCTGAAGTCTGCGGGGCCCCCCCCGATGGGGTCCCTCACGTCGGGGTCACCAATGTGGGCTATGGCAGCATGACGATGTTGATGAAACGAGACCTTATAATCAACTTATTTATTCTATATTTGATTTGGTTATTTATACGCTACAAAACAATAGCGGAAAATAATTACACAATTGTATTTGTAGCGAATAAATTTAGGACGCTGATTTAGTGAGTTTACAGATGTTGTTTATGAACAATATTAAGTATTGTGCAATACCCCTACAAACTGTATAGTATGTATTTAGTAAAACGTCGTTTTCGATGAATATAATTATATATTAAATGAAATTTAATATAAAACGCAATTTTTTAACTGTCCGAACAGTAACAATTTAACTTTAAACCTAATAGATGGCGCTGTGCATAAAACATCGTTTTCTGAATCGCGCTGGTAAGATTTTTGGCTAAAAAATGACATTCGAAACGTCCTGATTATATGACTGTTGATAAAAATATATATTTTCAAGGCACTGTTGTTTATAGTACAAACAATAAAGTAAACAAAATTTAATTGTTAGTTCACCAACTGTTATGATTTATGAAGGTAACCTTCAGGTTACCTTCATAAATCATCACAGTTAAGTTTAAGTCATAACAGTTAAGTTTAAGTAGTAATTAATTCAAGACAGATAAAGTCGTGGCGCAGGGGCACAAAGTGTGACTGTAAAACCGACTGGTTGTGGGTTCGATCCCCGCTCGAGGAGATGAAATCTTTACTTAAATTTATATTTCAAACAAAATGGTTATGGTGAGTTATTCTTAAGAGATAGATATATTATCGGCTATATAACTTTACGGTGTATTTCTTTAGTTAACGTTACATAACCAAATAACAATAATAATGAAAGCCATCGTAGGTACATAAAGAAATATTCAATTTCATTCGTTCAAATATACTAACATACGCGATACTATATATCTTATGAATAAGTCGCAATATGGCATTTTGAGGCTAAAATAAATGATAATTGCAAGATTTCCGTTCCTTTGACCGTTTCTTATAAATAATATTGAAATATTTGTTTGTATTAATATTGAAGTTTCAAAATAATTATATTTTTGCAAGTGCATGTGTTTTTTTGCATAATACACAAAAAAAACTATTTTATAATTTGTGCCTCTGTCTGTCTTTCTATTTCCCCGAGCTAATATCCAAAACAGCTTAAATCAATTTTATGGGACTTTCAGTGACTATACTTTTTATACCGGAATTTCCACTTGATTTACCCAGGAAAAATGTATTCACGTTTTCCGTGGGCCCGTTTTTCTATATTAACTAAGCATTTCTTCTATATTAATACGATATTTTTTGCGAGCAATATGAAATAAAATCCCAAAAGATTAAAATAACGATTTCTTATAGTGATATCCAACCGAGATTAAATAACCAACAATTCATTATTTCATTACATACAAATGCTTAAATAACATTAAATAAAAGGTAGCGAGCGATGCCGCGCAAGGCCAAAACTTATACCACACCAAAAAATACTTGAATAAGCGAACCAATGAAAAATATGAAATAATAATAACCACAAAAAAAATTAACTGTAAATCGAAAATGTATGAAAATTTACAAAACCGTCAACGTCGTCTGCCCGTTCAGGTCAGTCATACCGTACGGCTCGTAGGGCCAGGTCATTTTAAATCAGTGATATCTTCTCAATTATTTATTAGTATGTTATACAGTAAACTATAATTTCAATCTAGTTGAAATGCTAAAGGTCATCACAATAATTTATTTTGGCCTTAAGCGAGAAAAACCAAATGGTAATATCTTTTTAACTATCCTGTTATATAATTAAAAAATAAGAAGAAAAGAAAAGAAGAAATTGGTCTCAGACAAATAAATAAAATATAATGATATAAAAGACTTACCTCAAAATGTACCACAGCATTCCGAAATTTTTAACACTAACTCTACATGTACAAGTAATCGTTTGTAAATGCCTTGGAAGTTATCTTTTTTTGGCCAAAAAAATACAACGATAATATAAGAGTCGTGTGAATAACGCGATTTTTAGACACAGAATGGCGTAGAGTTAATCAGATGACTGATAAAATACCCAGTACAACGAAGTTTATACGTAGATCTGTTAAATTTAATTTATTTTTATTGTTCAAGGTTTAAATTATATATTTAATGGTTATTTATAATATAAAATTAAATTAATAGAAGGTTTTTTTTATTATATTAAAAATAATAATCGCTAATTGCGTTTAATTAAAACGATAAAAAAATTGCACAAAAAGTCCTTGATATTACGAAACTATATCACGACTTTTATATAAATGAGAAACAAATTTTCACAAAATCTTTTCACTCAGTAGCTACTATTACTTAGTACCTACTTTATACGCGTCAAGTAAAATATTTCTTAGTAAAAATGACCATTTACTAAAGTCTACACGACACTAAATACAATTTTTGTTATAAACATCATCATTAACAATCACTCTATTCCTAATGAAGTTATTAACCCCATATCTTTAAACAATAATCATATCAACAAATAAATAATAATCATATTAACAAAATGGTCAAATCCGAATCGGACTCACCCAGCGATGGTTCCGTATGAATTTCAGTAATGTAGGTCGCTCATAGCAGTGTAGACAGAAGGAACCTAGCCACCTAGTGTTAAGACGCTTCCGTTTTCCATACTCCGTTGAGTTCTGTAGGTATTGCGAGTTGAGTGGCAGAACTCAAAGCCGCTCTTTTGCCTCGTTACCAGATCGAAGAAATAAAAATATTAAAAATTTAATTTCCCCCGACTGCGAATTGAACCCACAAGCGTCGTACACACAAAAGCACAACAGTGTATCCTTGTGTCCCTGCGCCATGACGTCCTCATATTTGTATGAATTGTACTACAAAACTAATCTTCTTATATAATACATATATATTGTAAATAAGCCACACGCTTGTATCACTGCGCCACGATTGGCCTTATGTAGGTATATAGGCCTTATGTAGGCGAATTTCATACAAAATGCAACAAAAACGAACGATATAGAATCATTCATATATATATCACTTTTAATTATATACGTAGACTCAGTAATTTCAGTTTGATACCTGCACACAATCTTGAGATAAATGATCTTGATAGGCGGACAATATACATACGGACAACAAAGCGATACTATAAGGGTTTAAATTTTTAAGATACGGATTCCTAAATATATGAGACCATTGTGGTGCAGCGTTTGACTATCAACGCGACAGTTATGGCTTCGTTACCTACTCAGGGGAATGAATTATAATCATTTAAAATTTTCCTCAATCTGCTAACAAACTATAGCGAGGAGTTGATTGCCACCATTTAGTAAGCAATTTTTCGAAAATTGCTCTAAATATGGGTAAACAGAGTTTTTAGGAACAGCGTGGAGATAAAAAAAACAAAATCTTAATATGCATTTAAATATATATTTAAATATTTGTAATATCTTAATACCTATATAATTAATAAATTATGTAGAGTAATTAGTTTAAGCATTAAGGGTATTATTTATTTTATACTTACTAGTACCATTATGAATTATAATTTATGTACCTAAAGATACAAAGGGGCAAACGAACGAAAGAATAAAAAAAATATCAAGAAATCACGAAAGGTTAGTTTTGCATTACTTTAATGATTTTTAAAAAGCTTTACTCTAAACTACCTAAAGCTAAAACTAAAAATTATGATATTTATCTCTCGCAAAAATTATGGTATTTAATAGACAAATATTTAGTTATTTTAAATCTATCTAGACAGGCGGCAGTTTTACGTGCGTAATTTCCAATCCCGATCTCTCGATCGATCTCAATAGAAATCTCGCTGATTCATCATCATACAATCTCGATTTTTTTTATATCATCATAGTACAAATATTAATTTTACAAACAATATCAAACAACAAATTATTGATAACTCAAGATTCAGCCAATTCAATAAAACAGTTGTATAAAATAATTATTTTTAGCAATTACTATTTTTGTCCAATAACATACTTTAGAGGCCAGTCGTGGCGCAGAGGCACAAAGTGTGCCTGTAAATCGACTGGTTGTGAGTTCGATCCCCATTCGAGGAGATGAAATATTTATTTACATTTATATTTTCATTTTTGCGCTCTGGTGTCGAGGGGAAAACGCGGCGTTGAGTTCTACCACTCAACATACAATGCCTCCAGAAATTGGCGGAAAGTGGGGAACGGAGTGTTTTAACACTAGGTTCCCTCTGTTCTCTCTCTATCCTGCTGGGTGCAGCATACAATGTGAAGCTGAAAAAAAAACATACTTTAAATTTGTATTTTTTTTATTTATAAACTGATAGTAATAAAATAAACACTACATGTTAAGTGACGCATAATCCAATAGTGAAAACGTCATTTTGATCGGTTAAGCAAATAAACAATCAAACAGGCAAACACACTTACTTACTTACTTACTTAGCTTCACGCTTTATCCTTTGCGGGGTAGTCAGAGATAACGGAGCGCCAAACGCTACGGTCTCTACATACCTCTTTCGCCTCGTCCACTGTCATCAACCTCTTCATACATGCCCTTCGGGGGGTCCTCATGCTTTTTACGTGACCTTCCTCCAGTATCTTTGATACTGTGTTTTCGAAGGTCAACCGAGGTCTCCCCCTACCTCTCTTACCGCTCACTTTTCCATCATAAATCTTTTTTGCCATTCTTTCATCACTCATTCGTTCGACGTGCCCAAACCAGCTGAGCACGTTCTTCTTCATTCTCACTGTGACATCCTCGCTAGTACCTGCCATTCTGTGTACCTCTTCATTGCGGATTCGATCAGCTAAGCTGACTCCGCATATCCTACGAAGAGATCGCATCTCCACAGCATTCATCTTTCTTTCATTCTTCTTCTGTAATACCCACGTTTCGCTGCCGTATAACAGAGTCGGTACCAAAACTGCATTGTGTACGGCCAAACGCGCAGCTGTGCTGACGTTTCGCCGTCTCATCAATGCAGCTAAGGCTCCGTTAACCTTGTTACCGGCAGCAATACGCCTTTCCACATCCATCTCGTATCTTCCATCTCTACTGAACATACTTCCCAAGTATACCACTTCAGTCACTTGTTCTAATATCTTACTATTTACACTGATCTTGCATTCCGTCCTTTCTTCATGTCTTTCAAAAACACACAAACAGACAAAATTTTTAAGAATTATTGGCTTGAGTTCTATTACATTAATAAATGCTCTCAGTAATAGTTTTTTTAGATTTCCATTTCCTCACTCTGGTAACGAAACAAAGCGCGATGTTGTGTTCCGCCACTCAACACAATGCTTCCAGAATTCGGTGGAAAGTGGGGAACAAAAGTGTCTTCACTCTAGGTTCCCTTTGCCAATCCTGCTATATGGCGGATACAATGTGAAGCCGAAAAAAAGTGGAAATTAGGGTGTGTCTAGACTTTGAATGGCAGTCACCTACTTCTTCTTCTATTAGCCCCCGCTTTTGTTACCAGGTTAGTTATTCACGATTTGGCTTTGACTTTCACCGGTCGGAACGTATGGCTCTTGCATCAGCCTCTTAAACTTAGGCGATTTTCTGCTATCGCAGACCAACCACACTAGATTAGGAATGGTAGTATGGATTACTAAATTTTAAATTGACGAGACTTCGTTGGATTTGTCTTGATGGTGCGAGTGTTATTAGATTAAAATATACATTAAAATAAAAATTGTTAATTTTGAGGGCCATATTATGGAGGTGAATTATATTTTATGTTTTGAACCCATTGAGTGTATTTGATTATAAAAGTATTTGCAACTTATAGTCTTAAAAGCAATTTAGAATGATAAATCTTAAATGAGGACCATAAACGGACTTGCTGTTTATTATTCTTACAACATTTTTTTTATGAAAAAGGACAAGGCAAACGAGCGTACGGGTCACCTGATGATCAGTGATCACCGCCGCCCAATGACCCCATGCAACACTAGAGCTCGCTCGCTTGTAGCTCACAAGTGCGTTGCTGGCCTTAAGGTGGAGATAGACGCGCTTTTTGAAGGTACAAGGTATGTCAAATCTAACTGGAAATACTTTCACAGTTATACTTCAGTATTTTGTTGATCTGTTCTTATAATGGGGGAACAGCAACAATGATAGTCTACTGTTGCAGACTGAAAGCGGACTCAAATCCCCATGACATTAGCTCCCGCAATGAAATAATATTATAATAGTTTATAACTTTTCCGTCTTACAATCCTAATAATCTAAAAAGAAACAGTGTAAAATAAAAAAAAAACATAAAATAAAACAAAAAATCAACTGTTAAATATTTTTTTGACTGCTAAATATCATTGGCATTCAATTAAATTTTCTTGGGAAAACACAAGTAATTTATTTGTTCTAAAACATTTTTTATATATTACTTATGTCATCTATCGTCATATGTCATGTCCATCATCGTAAGGCCAGTCGTGACGCAGGGGCTCAAAGTGTGACTAATACAATAAATAATTAAAATTAAAATAAAAATTAAATTAGCTTCACGCTGTATCCCGCACACAGCAGGGTAGGCAGAAGGAACCTAGTGTTAAGACACTCCGTTCCCCACTTTCTGCCGAATTCTGGAGGCATTGCGTGTTGAGTGGCAGAACTCAACGCCGCGCTTAACCTCGACACCAGAGCGAAGAAATGGAAATATAAATTTAAGTAAATATTTCATCTCCTCGAGTGGGGATCGAACCCACAACCAGTCGGTTTTGCAGTCACACCTCGTGCCGCTGCGCCACGACCGGCCTCACAGTAGGAATACAATAAATAATTAATCTATAATTATTTGATTCTGTATATTCATTGGTCATGAGTGAAATATATATATTAGGTCGATAATATATCGATTATAGAGCTATAAAATCCACTCAGCAGAATTCTTGTCTGTCTATCTGACTGTCCCAAAAAATACCAGACGGAAATGGATGAATTTTTGTATGGTGATATGGTGACCTAGGGTCTGAAAGTACATTTTTTTGGGTTTCATCCTAGTTTTCATTATACTTTCCTCAGAAATAATTAAAAACCGAAAAACCTAAATTATCTAAAATAGATAACTGCTAAATGGAAGTAAATGAATTTTGGCATGGTATTATAATATCTCAAAGCCTAAAGCAATTTATAGAATAGTTTTCATCATAGAGTATACAATTTTTTTTGTAGGAAAATATAACATAATTATATTTTTATAAAAAAAAAACTACTTCTTCAATTTCAACCGGATATCATAATAAGAACTTAACCAAACTTTCATTAAACTACCCTTCAAGTGTACCCTTTCCAATAAAAATAAGAATAATCGAAATCGGTTGGGTTCATATTGAGTTATTCGTCCATTTGTCGCGCTATTTGCGCAAATTTAAGACTTATGTGATTTTCTCATAGATACCATCGTTACAAATGGACCATGGAACAGAATCACGTGGGATATGCTAGCTTTCAAAGAAAAAAAGAATCATCAAAATCGGTTCACTCAGTCAAAAGTTCTGCGGCAACAAACATAAAAAAATACAGTCGAATATAAAAATCTGACACAATCAAATTACCTTGATAGCTCGCACATAAAGTTAAATTATATAATTTTAATGAAAAATATTTATGAAATTAGAACTTATCTTCCTCTTTAATTTAACCACAATTTAAAAAAAAGAATTCAGGCCAGCCGTGGCACAGCGGCACGAAGTGTGACTGTAAAATCGACTCGGTTGTAGGTTCGATCCCCACTCGAGGAGATGAAATATTTACTTAAATTAATATTTTTATTTCTTCGCTCTGGTGTCAAGGCTAAGCACGGCGTTGAGTTCTGCCACTCAACACGCAATTCCTCCAGAATTCGCCAGAAAATGGGTAACAGAGTGTCTTAACACTAGGTTCCCTCTGCCTACCCCGCTATGTGCGGGATAGCGTGAAGCTGATTTTTTTTTAAAAGAAGATAGTAAATTGAGAGCAGTCGTGGCGCAGTAGCACAAAGTGTGCCTGTAAACTAATTGTGGATTCGATTCCGACTTGATAAAATTAAATATTTACTTAAATTTATATTTCCATTTCTTCGCTCTGGTGTCGAGGCAAAGCGCGGCGTTGAGTTCTGCCACTCAACACGCATCTCCTCGAGTGGGGATCGAACCCACAACCAGTCGGTTTTACAGTCACACTGTGTGCCCCTGCGCCACGTTAATTCATTTTATATTTTACTATGAATTTTACTATTTATTTATAGTTTATGGCACAAGCAAACAGAACATTATAAAAAAACATTTTAATATCCAGATGTTCACAATATGAATAATATGAAAAAAAATTACCCAGCAGCATGTATGCGGAATTGTCTACCAACAAAGTAGATATTGTGGATAATTGAAATGAATTTTCCAAGTGATAATAATTTTCAATTATTATTAACTACTACTTGATTCGCAAGTTCTCCTTAAAGAACGGTAAGAAGAGATCTGACTGCTAAATTAACACTCACTTAGTTTAAGTTTATTTATAATAAATCATTTCAATAACAGTTAGTCAGTCGTAGGTCAGTCGTGGCGTAGGGACACCACTCGAAGAAATGAAATAATTAATATTTTCATTTCTTCGCTTTTTTAACGAGGCAAAAGCGCGGTGTTGAGTTCCGCCACACAACACGCAACCTCCAGAATTCGGTGGAAAGTGGTGAACGGAAGTATAAGACTCTTCCGTTCCCCACTGCCATTTGTAATTTGCCAGCAAATCAAAAAAAATATTTCACAATTTGTGTAATCGATAAAAAAATAATATACAGAAACCATTATTGTGACTGATCTATGTACCTAATCGGGTGAAAATTATTTTGAAATAATTCCGAATTTTCATAAAATCATTTAATGGGTGAATTTAAAATGACATTTCGAAAGGTGCAGGTTTAAATATTTTTAATAAATATATATTATTTTTGATGAATTTCACTATTTTTGTAATTCAAACTATGTAAGTTAATATTTACTAAACAAAACAGACAGGAAAAAATTTAATAAAAAAAAAACAAATAATAATTTCGTAACTTAAATTTAATGTTATTAGAATCAAAACATCCTAATTATACATAATTTCATAACAATATAACTTATAATAATAACAAATGATGAAGTTTTTAACCTATTAGTGTTGCTGGTCGACAATTTTGCTGTACGAGGAATCTTTCTTGAAATATCTAAAGAATGATGCTTAATTAAACTCGCATAATAGTAGGCTGAAGCTCGCGGCGTGCGTTTTCTAAGAGGATCGTTGAAGTCCACGTGGAAAAGTCCGAATTTTACCCTGAAATTATCAAGTTATATAAAAAAAATGAGGTATAATGTGATAGTTTCACGTACATAAATAAATACGTTTAAATTATTTTCTTTTACTCGCTTCTCAAAATTTCAAGACTTAGTCCGTGTGGCACAAAAGTTTGTTGCTCAAAATCAAAAACTCTCTATCCGAATACTTGTTTGAAGTTTTCAAATCCTTCTTTATCACCAACGCCACTTTATCGTAAAACCCATACCATAATAATATGGGCCCAAGGGCAGCGTACAGGATCCACTTTTTCCTTATTTTTTACTGCAGATCTGCTCACGTCCCCATTCTTAACTAATGGTAACTTTGCAGACGATACCACTATTCTCTATTCATTTATCGATCCTTTTCACGATTATAGCATCAGAATATTGCAAAAAAGACTTAACAATCCATTTGAGTCAAAATAAGGGCAAATCAGTAAAGGTTACATTCACATTAAGGAGAGGCACTTGTTCCCCAGTCAAACTAAATGGCATAGAATCCCACAAGCAAATCAGGTAATATACCTTGGGATGCATTTAGACAAAAGATTTTATAAAAAAGAAACCAATTTAATTTTCTCTAAAACAGAAGTAGGTGTTAGCAACCAACATGCAGGTGAATGTCCCAAAGAAAGAGACAAATTATAGTAGGATGGGGCAAAGAATCTCCGCGTAAGTAGAGAGTAAAAGTGTAAATGAAGAACTTCAATTTCCCCATTTAACACCTAAAGAATCGAACTCATGCAAGTTCTTTGTGTCAATAAGATATATTATCTTTTCATTTAATTTTTCGCTTTATCCTACATATATGGCAGATCCGGACGTCACGCTATGTTTATTCGCTGCATATATTAACATTTTATATTGTTTTGTTTATTTTTTTTTATTTATTAATATCTCTTACGTGTGTCCTGAAGTCCATTCGTAGTTGTCCATTAACGACCAAGCAGTATATCCCATTATATTAGCACCATCTTCTTGTATTGAGAGGAGGATCTGAAACATTTAAAGAAACTTATATTATACCTACGACTATATATTATCAGATAAAGTTTTTTTCTGTAATTTCGCATTTTACTGTAAACGTAAAGGTTGTGTATTCGACCCTCACTTGAGTATGGGGTGTGATAATATTTTTAGCTTCATGCTGTATTCTACACTACAAGGTAGATCAGTAAGAGTAATGAGAATATTTAAATTATTTAAATTTCCATCCTCTGGTAATACAAAACAAGGTAATTCAGTTCCGCCAACCTTGCTGATAAACTGGCAGGTAAGGGTATTGTATTTTTTCTAATACTTTTGAATCTTACCTTTTGTGTTTATTTCCCTAATAAAAATAAATAAATAATTACGACGTACCTGTTTCAAGTTATCATGAAGGAATGATATGCGTAAAGTGTCATACTGTTCCACATTCTTTGACGGGAGGCCGTTTTCAGATATCAATATGGACACATTGCCGTATCTTTTCACTATCCAAGCAATTTGACGACGAATGCCTTCTGGATTGATCTGAAATACGTATATAACGAATTTAAACGGACAATATTATTTATTCAAGTAGACGTTTGAAAATTTTTGTCGAAAGAATGAAGCTTCCGCCAGGAGTTTTCTCATTTTATTATCTAATTGTTTATAAATTTAATTATGTTATTAAACGTATATAATCAATTGAACTGAAATTTGAGACATAAATAATTGAACTTTTTTGAATTAACTAAATAATTTTGACTCATTTTCATTTCATATGCAACTATTATATAGACTTTAAATAAAATCATAAGTGATCGCTCAGAAGACTGTATGTATTTTATATGTGTATAGTAAATATATCTAATAAAAATCAACTTACAGTGATAAGATTGAAGTCAGTTTTCTGCCATGATGGATGAGTGTCCAATACAACATTCAGTTCTTTGGAACCTTCGAAAAACCACGGCCCTGGGACTTCCCCATCTCGCGGCTTACGAACCACTCTGCTAGTGTAATGATTAAGACTGTAGAAATCATATGTACCTATAAAATGTACCCAGAATAGTTAAGGGGGTTCAAAAAAACAACAAAACGTTTCGAGACAAGTTTCCCCTTGAATTTCGGTTACCTCGTCTTGGCGGGCCCCAAGATATAGATATAATATACTATATTATATTTGGGACAAAAAATATATAATATAAAATATTTTCTTTTTAATGCTTGGTGGCATAGTCGGAAAGTAATTGACTCTAAAGGCAATTATTTTGGGTTCCATTCCCACTAGATGAAATGATTTTATTTAAGTTATTTTTATTTCCTCACTCTTTCACTTTTTGTTTAAATTAACGGTTTTCGTTATTGAGTTGAAAATAAAATCGTTTTCATCTTTATTTTTATGTTTACATAACAACAAAATGTATATGAAAAACGGATTGATACAAATATATTTAATAATAAATATATTTTATATGCAGTCGTGTCGCAGTAGAACAGCGTCTGACTTCAAACGCCAGGGTTGTGTTAGTTTCCTCTCTGAAAGAGAACAAAACATGGCGTTGAGTTCCTTCACTCAACACGCAATGTCTCGAAAATTCAATGGGATGTGGGTAACGCAGTGTCTTAACACTCCCCCCCTCTGTCTTTTCTGAAATGCAAAAAAAATACCTTCTTATTTTATTTAACATTATATTCCATAAATGTCTACGGTGAAATTTTACGGTAATTTAAATGTCGGTATATTCTTTAACCTAATATTAGATATAAATTATAAATATATATAATATTAGTAAATCATATAAAAAACTAGCCTAAAACCAGTTTTTTTTCTTCTTCGGTAAAAGATGGCAGTCTTGAATAAGGGAAACCTTGATTCTTACTATATTCTGCCATAAATTTTTCCACTGATGGAGGCCATCCTCCTTCCTTGGAGTATATGGGGTGTGAGTAACGTCCAACCTAAAAAAAAAAACTGAATTGAATCCACAACAGTCTCTTTTGAAACTCACACTGTGCCTTATTTGTGGGCACTGGCTTTGCTTCTCTTATCAGCAACAATTCGCTATAATTTTGATTTATTTTATTTCTATAAACGGCAACAATGTATATTTCTTGTATACAAAAATGCACTTACAACAATGATTTCTCATAGACTAAAATCAGGATTTTACATTGCTTTATATATTATAAAATTTATAAAGTAATAATAATAATGCTCAAAGCTTAGGACAGAGCAGACAAATCTATGAATGTTTATAATGTTTTTTAAGTTTCACGCTGTATCTCGCACATACCACCTGGTAAGTAGAACCTAGGAACCTAATGTTATGACACACCGTTTCCAATTTTTGACGGAATTCTCGAGGCATCACTGAGTATTGAGTAGCAAGACTCAACGCCGCGCTTTGCTTTGTCAAGAGAGCGAGGAAATGAAAATATTATAATAAATATTTAACTTCTCCGAGTAAGAATCGAATCCACAGCCGTCGCATTTACGTTGAGCCACGTGGTCTCAAATATAAAATAATTTAAATACGTACTCCAAATTCCCTTGCTAGTTCTAATAGGTTATGATCAACACCGGGTCCAGCTTCAAGCCACACTGGGTTATTTGCTAAAGATACTTTTCCTGTAAATATTTTTTTATATGGTTGTATTAATAGATTACGTTAAAGTCGTTGTGAGTTCAAATATAGATCCTACTTAATAATTACAATAAGATTCCTGCTTTCTATTTCTTGTAACGAATTTCTTACCGAAATCCAAAAATTACTAAAGACTATATCAGAGAACGCTTATTTTTAAATATTTTCGTGTATACATAATAATTTAAGTTTCAGTATTAATAAAATGAGTAGAGTTTAGCAGTGTAACAGTAAAATTTCAGAGAGTTTTCTTATTCTTTAGGTACGAAAGACCAAACTATAGAGTTCTATACTTAATAAAAATAGATTGCATAAATATATAATTAATGCCTTTGGAAAAATATAATATTACTTTTAAGTATTAAGAATCCTTTTTTCCTTTTTTTCGTTTCGCCCTCTATCCCACATAAAGTAGGATAGGCAGAAGGTACTTAGTATTAAGACACACACAGTTCAACAACGACCGGCCAGTTTTCGAGACATTGTGTGTTGAGTTGCATAATTTAACACCGCGTTTTGTTTTATAACCATATCGAGAAAATTATACACCAAATACTGTGATGCGGCACCGCCATGGCTCTAAATTAAGATTAAAAATATATAAAATTAGCGGGTTTCAATCCCTACATGATTTGCGCACCAGTTAACTTCGCCTCGCTCACCGAAGGTTCCGTATCAATTTTAGGATTGTAGATCAACTTCACTTCACTACACTTCAAGCTATTTCTAGGTAATGATCTTGACAGACGTACAAATTAACAATAAAGTGATCCTACAATGGTTTCGTTTTTTTCCTTTCAGATACGGAGCTACAAACCCTAAAGATAGCTAGATGACACCACACTAATATTTTGTCACCTAACGTATAACTAGTAAGATTAGTGATGATACAATTATTACTAATAGGTCAAACAACAAGTGCACCTAATAAAAGCATGTTAAAAACCAATAAAAATACCATGATATTTTTCTTTAAAGTCTTCATCATATATCCTCCAAGCTTTGGCATGGGCCAGTAGAACATTTTTATTACACAAGTATGGTCCAAAAATTTGTTCTTGTACCACCGGTAAGAAATCCCCACCATATACATAGTCACATATAATAAGTGGTTCGTTAATAGTAATGAAAATTTGGACTCTATCAGCAAAAGACGAATATATTACTCTAGCGTAATCCGCGAACCAGTCAGCTATCAACGGATTAGTCCATCCACCTGAAATTCGTTGAAAAATATTGTATTTAGAAAATTGTTACAACTTTAGGTACTATAAACGTTTTTTGTTAGTTTTATAGCCCGACAAATATTCTATGAAGTTTGTGAACAGACATGAGTCAAATTCACGCATGTACAGTCGTGTACATAATATTCAATATGCTGAGTTCGACTACATTTTGTATCATATACAAGGTGTAGCTAGCTAACTAGCGCAGTAAATGACGCTTAGTGTCGCGTTCTGCTGTACTTTAGCGTATGCAATCAGATCCTGTGTGTGATGTATTCTCATAATCTATATTGTTTAAACGCTAAGATCTCCGGATCTACTGATCCGATTTACTTTCTTTTTCATTTTTACTTTCCGATTTACTAGATTTTAAGGAACGCCATCAAATTGCTTTAATATCGCTTTAAGCGCGTGCGCTGCACACGTAGTTAATTATACGTCACTACATTGTTGGGCAAAAATATTCTATTCTTTTAGATCTAAAAAAAAGTCCGCGACACCATATATCTATTTCTTATAAATAAGTGACAATAAGACATTTTGTGACAAATAATAAATGAAAATCGTAAAGGGATATTTCATCGATTTTTATTTCACATTTATATAAAAAACTTACGAGCGACAGTTATTTCATCATCAAGTAGATTTTATGAAGATAATCTTCGGTTTTTATAGCAAGTAAACTGGACGTGAACTTTTTGAGAAAATGTAAAATTAATATAATTCAACGCTCTGTTTACGGCCACAAGTCAACTAGGCTCGAGTCCAGCGAGGGGTGCCCTTGCCGCCGATTTCGTCCTAGCAAGCAGCGACGTAGTGCTTGCACTTTCTCAAAATTATGAAAAATGATTAAAAGTATAAATTATATAATCAATCTTATGGCAAATGTAGCATTATAAATTACTTATCAGTAGTATGCGGGCGAAACCGCGAATGGCCCGCTAGTATATTATATTAATAAATTAATGTATAGGATCATTTTAAATAATACATATGTACATTGTGACTGTAATTATGATAACTAAGATTGTCATGATATAAATTAAAATCCAGTAAACATCTTAACTACGAACATATGTGCTTTTTTTAGTATTTTTCATTATAGTAATAAAATTTTTCAGCTGCTTAACTCCGCATATAGCCATATAGACTAAGAGAAAAAAATAATGTTGAGATACTCATTTTTCACTTTCTGCCTACATTCTATATATTGCGGTTTAAGAGGCGAAATTCAACGCCGTGTCTTGTGTTAACAGAGTGATAATTAATTAATTCCGAATGGAGAACACACAATCACGTCAAGTGACGTCCCATTGTTAACGATAGATTAATAATAATCATAAATATAAACATGTAATTACTTTTATAATTTGACTACTTACTTTACTAACATATTAGGTTTCATTAAGAAAATCTCAAAATTGATAAAAAAAATAATGTCAAAAGTCTTACCAAGATTCTGTATACTCTGTGGAAGATCGAAATGATAAAGCGTTATCATTGGTTCAATTCCTTTATCTAATAATCTATTGATCAGTTTGTTGTAATATCTGATGCCGTCCTTGCTTATTTTGTCGGGGAATCCCGATGGCATTATTCTAGTCCAAGATATGGAAAACCTGAAAATATTAGTTAATTTGATATTAATAGAAATAAAGTAAGTGCATACGCCCTTAAATTTAAGTTTAACTACTTTTATTATAGACTAGCGACCCGCTCGCGGCTTCGCCCGCTTAAATTATTTAATTAACACACTGAATTATGTTCGTGTTTTGATATACCTATAATGTATGCTTGCAACGCAATGAAGATTTTTAGTGAGAAAGTTATTAAAACTTTAGGTCGCATTTTCGTACCTCCCATAAGAATCTTTAATTGNTTTAACTACTTTTATTATAGATTAACAATAAATATTTATTTTTTAAAATTTACTCAATATTACACTTTTATTAATATGTTACCTGCCCTCTAAGTAATTATATATGTACGTAAAATTGAAATATTTACCTATAAAAATGTAAGCCCAGCTCTTCCACCATCCTAACGTCTTCTTTCCAAAGGTAGTAAGAGTTGCAGGCAACATCTCCACTAGTACCGTCTGCTATTACACTTAAGTCCTTATGTATCGCCGTGTCCCATACACTCACACCTTTGTCTAAATTATAAAATAAATTGATTTATAATTAAACCAAACTGCAGAAAGTCTTTACATAAATTGTAGCCTAAGTTTCATCTAAATCTGTTCAGTAGCTTCTGTGTGAAAGTGGAACAAACATTCGAATTTATAATATTAGTAGAATTCATTTACATGTAAACTAATGCAGATATTAAAATAAAAAAAATGTTCCAAACCATACAGTAGAGAAGATCGAGGAATTTTAAAACAAAAGTGACTTCAAACAACATCTGACTTCTCCAAATAAAAAGCGTTTACAAGTTGGCAATGTCCCATATGGATTGCCTACCCTTCGCAGGCGCTCTCGGTACACCACTGTGGCTGTGACTATGCGTTTGTGACGTTTCAGCGAGAATCCACTCTATTGTGCCGGTCACAGTTCGTTCCCAGTCCGATTTCATATTCTTGTATAAGAACTACTAGCACATGTGATTGGACCGAAGCTTTAGGGAAACAATAGAAAGAATGCTATGATTGTTCTCAAATCTTAATATTCTTATATGAGATAAAAATATTATAACAATCTGAGATTAGGCCGAGAACAAACCATCACTGACACTATAGTGTGAATCCTCCCTTAAACTGTTTGTCCTGCGCGCGTAATACACCTAAAGATAAGTATCTAATAATCAAACATTTTTCTATAGAATATAACAAATTTTGCAACCAAAATCAAATAAAATTCCTTGATTAATAATTTATTAAGTGTATTTAACTATAGAAAAATAATCAATTAATTTTCAATGAGATCACTTCCATATTTTTAAATAACAGATAGTTCAAGCGGGCAAAGCCGCGCGGAGGCCGCTAATTTAAACTATAATCGTTCCCTTGAGTTTCAATCAAACCGACAACGTCCTTAGAGTACGTATTTATTATATGAAGAATATTATGAAACTTACCGCTTACATTCCAACCCCCTTCTATTTGGTACGCTGACGTCGCTGCACCAAATTTAAAATGCGAAGGAAATTTTAAATTTAGACAAGCACAGCCCGTCCATATAGAACTGAAATTAAAATATAATAATATATTATTATATGTAACCCTAATTAATTATTAGGCTTATTTTTTTCCTCAAGGGGGTCCTCGCTCCTCATGTACATTATATAAATAAATAAAATAAATGAGCTTCACACTGTATCCCTCACACAGCAGGATAGGCAGAGGGAACCTAATGTTAAGACATTCCTTTCCGCATGTTTATTTATTCATAGCAATGTACAATTTAAATCTAATAAAATAAGTTTTATCTAATAAAAGACGTACAATACTAATAAGGACTATCTGATACAGTATTGCTAGTACTATATTAAATATAAGAGAGGTTCAGTTTAAGATGAAAAAAAAGTTACTTCGCGCTATATTCCATATAAACTTATTGTTAATACTCTTTCTTGTCACCAAACCGAGGAAGTTCGAATTGTTTAGAGTGGAAATCGAACCCATAAACGTCACGTTTACATTCAAGCACAGTGCTACGAATGATAAAAGTTCTGTATAAAATATGTTATACTGCAAAAATGCTAAAAAATTCCCTTTTTTATTAGAATAGCAATATCAAGGTAAACAAAATTATGGAAAAAAATTAAATCAGGGACAAAGTTAAAATCTTGCAACATTTTTAAATAATATAGGCACACTGGTTGGTTGTGGACTGATATGTGGATGGGGCTTATATTTAAATTATTTTAATTTCTCTTTGACGTTGAGTTCTGAAACTCAAAGAGCAGTATCTCTAGCAATGGGCAGTAAGACGGATCGCGGTTTTTTAACTCTAGATTAACATAAAATATATAAATCATAGTTCAAATTATAAAGTTGAAAATAAAACGCTAAAACTAAAAATAGATAATGTTGTGAGAAGTTGAATTTGGAAGTGTTTTGCATATTATTTCAAAATTATTTTGCAGGTGAGGCCAGTTGTGGCGCAGGGGCATAAAGTGTGACTGTAAATCGACTGGTTGTGGATTCGATCCCCACTCGAGGAGATGAAATATTTACTTAAATTTATATTTCAATTTTCTTCGCTGGTGTCGAGGCACTGCGCAGCGTTGAATTCTGCCACTCAACACGCAATGCCTCCAGAATTCGGCATAAAGTGGGGAACGGAGTGTATTAACACTAGGTTCCCTCTGCCTACCTTGCTGTGTGCGGGATACAGCGTGAAGCTGATTAATTATTTTGCAAAAACACCGGTTGAGGTGGCTTCTTCATTAAAATCATATCTGTCAATTATATTTTTTTTAGCGTCACATTATATCCCACACATACAACGTAGACAGAGGGAACTCGGTAATGTAGTGTTCAGACACTCCATTCCCACTGAGACACTTTCCGCCGAATACTGGAGCTATTCTTATTTTCCAGTTGACTATTATGTTTTTGAAAGAGACGAAGAAAGGACGGAATGCAAGCTCAGTTTAAATGGTGAGATATTATATTAGAACAAGTGAACGAAGTGGTATACTTGGGAAATATGTTCAGTAGAGATGGAAGATACGAGATGGATGTGGAAAGGCATATTGCTGCCGGTAACAAGGTTAAGAAAGCCTTAGCTGCATTGATGAGACGGCGAAACGTCAGCACAGCTGCGCGTTTGGCCGTACACAATGCAGTTTTGGTAGAAGAATGAAAGAAAGATGAATGCTGTGGAGATACGATCTCTTCGTAGGATATGCGGAGTCAGCTTAGCTGATCGAATCCGCAATGAAGAGGTACACAGAATGGCAGGTACTAGCGAGGATGTCACGGTGAGAATGAAGAAGAACGTGCTCAGCTGGTTTGGGCACGTCGAACGAATGAGTGATGAAAGAATGGCAAAAAAGATTTATGATGGAAAAGTGAGCGGTAAGAGAGGTAGGGGGAGACCTCGGTTGACCTTCGAAAACACAGTATCAAAGATACTGGAGGAAGGTCACGTAAAAAGCATGAGGACCCCCCGAAGGGCATGTATGAAGAGGTTGATGACAGTGGACGAGGCGAAAGAGGTATGTAGAAACCGTAGCGTTTGGCGCTCCGTTCTCTCTGACTACCCCGCTAGGGATAAAGCGTGAAGCTAGTAGTAGTAGTAGTAGTAGTAGTATTATGTTTTAAGAGGCGGAATTCATCGACGCGCTTTGTCTGTTACCAGATCGAGGAAATGAAAATATTAAATATTTTATTTGTCATTTCTTCGATTCGGAATCGAATTCACAGCTTTTACAACTGAGCCACGACTGATCTCAAATTGATCTTTTGATTCGTGTAAATGCTTTTTTCCAAAGAAACATTGTTTAGTCCTAGGATCATCAACGTTTAAAAAAAGCGTGATAATAATCACTTTTTTATCTAATGAGCACTATCACTAATATTTATCTATCGCTAATATTTGTCTGGAATACATTTTCAATAAACAATCTAAATGCTAATTACACTACATAAGTTAGTGTGTATTGTTAAAAATTTAAGCAAAAAAAACACGTTGCTACCCATACATACCGTCATGCAGCTAAGACGAAGATTATTATAACTATTGCTAACCGATTTCAATAAAAAGAGGTTGTCAGTTTGACGTTTAAATGTAATATAATTGGAATTAGATATTATTTTAGTATGATTATCTATTCCATGCACTTGTCAAGCGCGGCGTTGAGCTCCGCCACTCAACACGAAATGTCTCTTGAACTCGGCGGAAAGTGGAGAACGGAGTGTTTTAACACTAGGTTCCCTATGACTACCCTGCTGTGTGCGGAATACAGCGTGAAGCTGAAAAATGAATATAATTGGTAAGTATGAGAATTTGGCTATATTTAAGGAGAAAAAACGCAACCCTCATAATTATTATTAATTTTGTTGTTAGTCTGTTCGAATTTGACAATTCGAAAAACAATGTTGTCAAAACAATTTTTGTAGAGATCAATATCCAAATCTACAGACCCTTGGAGCACAAAAAAAATTGAGCATTTATGCATCATTTTTGCTGCATTTTATGTGAAAGTAGATATACAGTTATGAAATTGGTAAGTAGTTAGACCTTGCAGTATAAGTAAAGTACGAAAAACGAAAAAAAAAAAATTAAAAATGTATTTTACATAATATTGATATTTTAAAATAACAGAAACGACAAACTGTATTAGGTTTCAATAACTGAAGAGTTATGTTGGAAACATAACAAAAGCAAAGTATATCGCTAACATTAAATTACTACCTTCTCTTAAATAACGATTATTGATATCTTTTTCTATCATAGAATAAAAATTTCAAACTCCCTTTTAACACTAAAATATAAAGATAAATAAATAGTTAGTATAAAATATAAGAACATACCTAACAAATAATATCCAAAGCATTTTGAGTCCTTTTGCAAATACTTCAGCAAGTAGCTCTTTCCACTCCAAAATCTAGATTTAAAATAATAAAAATTTTAGTGGGGTACAAATAATAAAACATTTGCGCTTAATTATATTTGTACTAAGAACGATAAGTTTCAGAAGTGATATCAATTTACGTTAACGATTAAAGTTACTTTAACGGACCACAGTATAATATTGTGGATAGAAAGAGTTATTTCAGTTAAAAGTAGACAGGCAAAGCATCTGACTGTAAACGTGACGTGTATTTATTAAGAAATCGTATAAAAAAAATTGTCGTAGCGGAATTTGAACTTGCGCCTCTATTGAAACCGTCCGTTTTCTTAATAAGTATTTTTCTTTCCAAAGTGTGGAATAACACTTTAAAAATGTTAAAAAATATAAAAAAAATAGTATTCTCCTAGTAGAGGGGCCAGTCGTGGCGCAGCGGCACGAGGTGTGACTGTAAAACCGACTGGTTGTGGGTTCGACCCCCACTCGAGGAGATGAAATATTTACTTAAATTTATATTTCCATTTCTTCGCTCTGGTGTCGAGGTTAAGCGCGGCGTTGAGTTCTGCCACTCAACACGCAATGCCTCCAGAATTCGGCAGAAAGTGGGGAACGGAGTGTCTTAACACTAGGTTCCCTCTGCCTACCCTGCTGTGTGCGGGATACAGCGTGAAGCTGATTTAATTTTTTTTTTTAGTATTCTCCCTTGCCAAACGATAATTCTAAGTTATTATCTTTGGGTAGCGGAAACTTGTAAAAATCTCCCTACAAAAATGCTCACAACATAAATAAGTTGTAACAAGCTTATAAGAATTTCGATGTAGCTTGATGAAAACGTATGGCTTAGTTGGTAAGAGCGCTTGGACGGTTTCCAAAGAGGCGCGGGCTTAAGGCCGTTCGTTCAATTTTTTATACGTTTTTTTAATAAGTATTTTTCTTTCCTAAGTGTGGAATAACACTTTAAAAATATGTAAACGTAACGGTTGTGGGTTCGATTCTCAATCGGCTGGAATGAATTATTTTTATTTCCTCGCTCTGGAAACGTGAAAGATCGGTTGAATTGTTGGATTCAGTCGTTCAATATGTAATATCTCGAAAATTCCGCGGAAGGTTTGAAACAGAGCGACTTTAAACTAGGTTCCCTCTGCCTACCTACCGATTACAGCTTAAAAAAAATAGAAAATGGACAACGTAGTATCTTAACAATAGACTTTATATGCCAATCTGTGAAATGTGAAAGAATGTCGCTTCATTTGCTTAATAATAAAAAAACCGGTCAAGTGAGAGTTTTGTACCAAGTGCAGGATTGTAAGTATGCATTTATTTTATACTAGCGGCCCGCCCGCGGCTTCGCCCGCTTGAACTACATGCTTATTTATTTAGTAAGCCGAATTGACTGACAACTATAATGACGTCTAATATGATTTTTAATTACTTTAATCTGTAATCTTCAAATATATATTCAATACCGTAATTTCTTTTTTGTTTTTTTATTTTAATTTTAATTAATACATAAAGCTAATTATAATATTTATTATGCGTGTATATTTTCGTAATATTACGTTTTTTTAACCTATGCTATGTACGTCTTATCATAATTTTAAAACTCTGTTAAATGTGCTGATGTCAGTGAATAATTTAATTTACTCTTTCAGAAACGGCCTTAAATATTAAATTATTGATTTGGGTATTTCCAGCCCGATGACGCTGTCAAGACCAACCCAGGTCAACAGCATTAAAGTCCATCCGAAAAAAAAATATTTGGGTAAGGATTCATAATATTCGTTGTAAAATGATTACATATTAACTCTTGTACAGTTTTTAAATTAGTTACATATATTATTAGCAAATGTACAATTGGTAAATATGTAGTTACTACAGAGTACACGTAAACGACGTTTTACTAAATAAATACTATACAGTTAAAAATATAGATTTATTACACACAATTATACATTTATTATAAGTATACTCACTGGGTTATATTAACACTTTGAAATAATTTTGGAACAAGTACTTGTAAAATTATCTGGATATAAGAAATTGATAGTTGTATGTGGTGACTTTAATATAAATTTACTAGATAATTCCACCACTTGTATCAGATTCAGGTCAGTGCTAAATTCATATAATCTAGATAATCTATTTCTAGAGCCAACAAGAATCACTCATTGTACTGCAACTTATATTGATAATATTTTTACAAACTCCATACCATGTAAAAAGTCAATAATTAATATGTTAAGCTCAGATCATTGAGGACAGTTGGCTTCCTTTCACTTTGGTAAAAATATAATTAATATTTAAAAATAAAAAAAATCTTTGTATACCGATGACAACTGGTCGTGTAGAAAAATTTTGAAGTAATAATATAATAGCAAAACTTAAATACCTAAAATATAAAAATAAACTCAATTTACTATATGGGAAATTTTTCAATATTATTAAAAGTGAGTTCAATGCTATATTTACTTCTAAAACTGTCAATTCCAGGAATTTCTTGTCATTTAATGATTGGTCGACTGAGAAGATTCACAAGAGTAGACAATAGTTATATGAACTTTATAGTGCGAAAACATATAACCATAGTGAATCATTTAATCATTATGTTATATAGACCCATAGACCCTCTATTCTAAATTGTTTAAAAAAGTATGTGCCATGGCAAAATCTTTACACATTAAAAATAAAATTAAAAATTCTTTTGATAAAATTAAAATGACATGGGACATAATAAATTGTGAAACTGGAAAAGCTAAGAATCATAACTTTGAATTTAAATTAAAAATTGACAATGGTTTAACCAGCTCAGATCAAGAAGTTGCATGTGTATTTGAAAAATTCTTTGCTGATATTCCAGTTTCAACAGCCGATAAACTTATATCCGTCCACAACCGTCGCTGAATCATTACTTAAGGAGAGCGTACACAAATATAATGTAGATTTTAAATTTCAACACACACAAATATAATGTAGATTTTAAAATCAGTCAATTCAAGGGACATCATTAAGACATTTAAGTCTGTTGATATCAAGAAAACGTCAGATCTATGGGGTATTTTTGTCAAATTGATTAGTTATATAATAGACGCTGTTGCTCCTCACCTCGCAACTATCTCTTCTCTATCTCTATCTCTATATATAATAAAAGGATAGAAAAGTCAATTCTGTACATGAAAGATAAAAAAAAATAAAAATTAGGTCGGTTAATATGTTGAGGCCGGTCGTGGCGCAGCGGCACGAGGTGTGACTGCAAAACCGACTGGTTGTGGGTTCGATCCCCACTCGAGGAGATGAAATATTTACTTAAATTTATATTTCCATTTCTTCGCTCTGGTGTC
>JAAIXJ010000181.1:103591-178184 GCA_013403705.1 Heliconius hermathena | reverse complement strand
GAGATGAAATATTTACTTAAATTTATATTTCCATTTCTTCGCTCTGGTGTCGAGGTTAAGCGCGGCGTTGAGTTCTGCCACTCAACACGCAATGCCTCCAGAATTCGGCAGAAAGTGGGGAACGGAGTGTCTTAATACTAGGTTTAGGGTTTTATTTTTTTTTTATTATTATATATCTTCGACACATTTAATTTCAGACCGCATTTCTCAAGCGTACTCTTCCAGAGGTTCACTTTACGCTCCAGCATCAGTCGATTCTCGTCAATGAGTGCTATGTTATCGACGTACATCATCAGCCATGGAGGCTGATCCTAGATATGGGCCGAGACAGTATATTAAATACGAGCACTACATTAAATACGAGCACTACATTAAATACGAGCACTACATTTATAAACCCCTACTGTAATCTGGAAGGGTTTAGTGTCGCCAACAGCAGTCCTAACCATAGAAGAACATATCTCTGATAATCTCAATATAGGCCTCAGGGATCCCTTTGGATCACAGTGCCCACCATATGCACTGACGATGCACACAGTCAAAGGCCTTCTGCAGCTCTAAAAAGCCACATGCAGAGCTCTCCTTTTTTTCCTGTATGCCTCCATCAAAGTTCTGAGAGCAAAAATGGCGTTATAGTGCCCGATCCTGGCTGAAATCCATATTGAGACTTAGAGATAGTACACACTCGGCGGAGCCTGAGGTTGCTTAATGCTCCTATAACTACCACAATCTTGAACACTGCTCCTACCCTTGTAAATAGGAGTAATGAAGCTAAGCCGCCACTGGTGTGGCATTTTTTCAGTGTTCAAGATATGGTTAAAAAGTTCAAGTAAGCATAAGCACACCAAGAGAGCCCAGCGATTTAGACGCTTCGATCGGAATGTCGTCAGGTCCCACCGTTTTTCCGTTCTTCATTTGTCGAAGGGAATTACGAGATTCGTCAAGAGTTATTGGGGCAATAAGTCCGAGGTTAGGCGGTGGGTCGTGATGAAGGCAGCGTGGGTGGTGAGTTCAGCAATATTCAGCAACTCTTGGAAGTAGCTTCGCCACCTCTCCATCACAGAGGCATGACTACAGAGCAGCGTTCGCTGGGAATCTCTGGCGCAAGGATATTTTGCTATATCTTGCGTTGCTTTATCCCGGGAACGCGCCAGTTTGTAAATGAGCTTCTGCCCCTCTACAGTTTCAAGTTTATCATATAATGGTGACAAACTCTCACTGCGGGCTCTGGCTACAGCTCTTTTACTGGCACGTTTAGCTACTATGTTCTCCAGTCTGTCTTCAGGAGAGTTGGATTGCTGCCACTTCTTAAAGGCCTCCTTCTTTTCACGAATCACCTCCTTCACCTTGTCATTCCACCACCATGTCTCCCTGCCGATGACACGTCCACCCCTAGAAACGCCAAGAACTCGCCTGTCCGCCGCAACGATTGCCGACTGAGTTCGATCCCAAGCATCTTGGGCAGTCTCGGCGTTAGTCGAAAGATTATGACTTTTCACCTCTGCCAGTAAGTCGGTCTGCATCGGTCCATTTAGCAACCACCACTCGATCCGAGGCCTGCGTTTCTCGGCTACTTTCTTCTTTGGAGTGACGTTAAAGTCCATGACAAGAAAACGATGTCTGGCCGTAAGGTTTTAGCCTGGAATGATTTTACAGTTAGTTACCCTGCCTATATGACACCGTCTGGTCAATAAGTAATCAATTTGAATTGAATGGGACCCGCTCTTATACATGATAAGCTGCAGAGGATTCTTTTGGAAGAACATATCCACGACGGCCAGATCAAACGCAATACAGGTTCTCAGAATATTATCATCATATCACACACAAACGTCTCGGAGAGACGTACGTGACTGTAAAGCTGCGGTCTGGTCGGAATTCACGGTGCAGGGGCGGGGCGGTGCCCTTACTCTTTCACCCTTTTATTATAACTAGTTAATATTGTTACTGACATGTACTCTGTTAGCATTTTACTCTGAATCTCTAAAAGATTTTGGGTTCTTCACGATCACAACTATAAACGATTCTAACCACTAGACACATCACGAGCCAAGGCATTATTTATTAAATAATATTTTTAAAGGTGCTTGGGATATCAGTTACAACACGTTTGTGTCCCTGCGCCACGACTGGCCTGACAAAGTAAATATATTTTTCCAGGTAGTTTTTATTTCCTTATGTTTAACTAATTAACATTTTAGAATCTACATTTAAAAATGTACATTTTATTTTACAGTTTTAGAATGAATATATAAAATACTTTCTTAAATTAATAATAGGCTATGTTATTATTATGTATACCAATGAAGAGCACCACTAGATAACAAAAAAAGGCGACGGTCCCGATCCAACTAACAACAAGCCCGTCGCTGTCATTTCTCTGGTCTCCAAAGTGATGGAGAGCTTAATAAATAGCTAGCTCCTAGTTTATCTGAAGGATCATCAGTGGGCTTTTGCCATGGCCGCTTAACTGGTGATATTTTGGTTTACTTAACCTACCGCTGGGATGCGGCTATTGAAATCAAGTGAGATGGCCTGGCTAACTGCCAGGCCATCTCACTTGATTTCAATTTCAAATTTCGGAAATATTTAAAAAGGTATGTCCAGGCTAAGTGCAAAAATTTTGAAATCTAGTGATAGAATTAAAGCTACATGGGATGCTATTGCGACTGTAACTGGGAGATCTAGAGCTGACAGTGAACTTAATAAATGAAAGTTTTCAATTTATTTAAATTCAGAAATAGAAATCGCAAATACTTTTGATTTTTTTTTCGAAATATCTATTGAAGTAACACGTTAACTGCTATCATCTCTTTCGGAACCTGTATTGATACTAAAAAATCATATAATAATTGTAGATAACATTTTGTATTTAAGAACCTGATAGTGGATTGAATTGAATTATAATAATTATTTCCAACATTACAGTTTTTTCGATAAATTATCATTTATTTGTACTCGTTCCTTCAAATATTTTTTACTTATTTTTTTTAGCATCACGCTACATCCCCCAATTAGCAGAATAGGGAACTTCAGGTCCTAGTATTAAAACACTACGTTCCCATTAAGACATTTCTGTTCCACTCTTTCCGCCTTTCTTAGGGTTCCCTACCTCGAACGATAAAAACGGAACCTATTTAGAAATGTTTGTTGTCCGTCTAACAAGACCATTTATCTCAAGATTACGTGGAGATATCAATTTGAAATTAATATCAAATATTTAGCTATAATCTCTTGAAGCACAGAAACCCAAGCTTCTAAGTCAACTCAATCAAAATATACAATTTATACATTGATTTTGTTGCAATTTGTACGAAATTCGCCGCGTAATCTAAACTTATACAAAACTTCCCGTGGACCGTTAGTTGTGAAATTTGGCATGTAGTGAGAATTGTAATACAAATAACGAAAAGAATCCGAAAAGTGTGAAAAATTGTAGAAAAAAATATTAAATACTTGTATTTGTAGTTTATTTCAAACTAAATGAAATACGTGAATGAATGAATGCAAATATAACTTGTACTTCCTGTTAATCTACAATCCTGAAATTAGCACGGAATGCACGGTCGTCTGACTGGCGCGTGACTGGTTTTTTTATTTAATTTTGCAAATTAGGAGATCTTGAAAGCAGTCTTGCGTACACTGCGTAAATGGTTAATGAAGATCATAATTACATATAATATTACTACATTAATATCTTAGAAATTACCGGCAATTTCAAATGCAGGAAAGCTGCAATCGTGTCTATAGTACTCTTTTAAACACTATATTTACAGCTGTCTAAAGAAAAGAAATATCTAAAAAATATCAACAGGCTATTTGCAGGTTTCCGGAACCCATATACGATCACTTGGTTGTCCATCTGTCAAGGCCATTTTTGGCTTTTCCACGGAAGAGCTTCGAGTTATGACAATGTTATATTGTCGAGTTTCAGTTATTTGAATAAAATTCTGATGGCAAATATTTTATTAAAGCGGTACCTCCTAATGGCATAAATAAAGTTCTTAACACCTCTGAATCTCTAAAATATTTTGGGTTCTTCACGAGCACAACTATAAACGATTCTAACCACGACATATCACGAGCCAAGGCATATTTGTTATATTAAATAATATTTTTAAGGGTGTTGGGATATCAGTTACAATGTGTATAAAGCAAAAACTGGCGCATACCTTCAAAAAATTACCCCAAAGCAGGGTAGGCAGAGTGAAATTAATATCAAGATACTCTATCTCCTTTTTAACGAATTCGAGATATTGCGTGTTGTGTAACGAAATTCAACACTGCGCTTCATCTTACCAGAGCAGAATAACAAATGTTATTCATTATCGAAAAGAAAATTGAACCTACAATCATCGAGTTCACAGCTAGAAGCTGGCCCACTGCGCCACAACGTCTTAAGTATATATCGTCTTAAGTATATATCTTTAGGGACTTCCTGCTAAATATGTCAAGGGGATTTTCCTTTTTCTATTATAATACATACTAATACCTATAGGATACTGAACTATTTTTAAAAACAATGGTGTTAATATTCTTCAAAAGAAGCGACTAAAAGATATAATATTCATTGAAGTTGTACTACAATGTAACAAATGATGCTACTTTATAATATTAATATTTTGCCTTAAACAAAATCTTTAATATGAATTTTGCTAGTTTGAAAAGTATATTTAGGAGATTAAAATTATAATAATATTTTTTATGTCCTATCTATATCTTTATAGCAGGCGAAGGGAACCTAGTGTTAAAACACTCCGTGCCTTACTTTCCATCCAGAAATTGCGTGTTGTGTAGCGGAACTCAATGCTGCGCTTTATCTTATATTCTAGAGCGAGGAAATAAAAATATTCATGACTGGAGCGAAAATCGAACCTAGAACTGTCGTGTTTAGTCAGATGCTATAAAGCTGTCCCACGTCGATCTCAATAAATATTCTTTTTCCATACTTTATATTATTTCATCTTTAGTACGAATTGAACCCAATACCACCACCAATGGTGGTGTAGACGACACTACCATGACAAAATTCGAATTCTTAATTTAAATAAACATGCACTTTTGAATCGCCAAATTAACATAAGGATACTAACGGTCTTGTGAATAAATGAGGCTTCCATTAAAAATTGATAGATATCATTTTTCTTGATCAAATCTTAATGAAAAATTGTCATCTCTGCATTCATGAAAACGAAATAAAAAATAATTTTAAAAAACAAAAACTTCGACTGCATAAAACTAAAAAGAAAAAAAAACAAGCCCGGGACTCCTTTAAATTTTGCGGGGTTCCTGGTAAAGACTTAATTGGTTAAAGAATTACTTATAGGTCCCGACTGTTAGAGGTCGGGAAAAAATATATGTTTATTAAGAATCAAAATTATTGTGAATCTTCCCTTATGCATGCATGCGTGCCCTGGCACGTGTGCATTCTTTTCCTTATTTATATATGACGTACATCACGTTGTTGTGATGGCGTAACGCGACTGGGCGTGTCTAACCGCACGATGATATTTACAAAACCCATGGGTAATATTTATATTTAAAATATAGGCGTTTCCCTGTCTAGTCAGGCTCTTGTTGTCGTTTCACGTCTGCCTTTATGTGAATGGAAGATTCTTAATAAAAAGAATATGGTAAATTTCACAGTTGCAAGATTATGTTGTGCCATGTTTATAAATATTATTGATTTATTCTTATGTATACATATATAACATCTTCGTCATCTTCGCCTTTTCTCTTATAGCGGAATAGAAAAAGAGACCCTAGTGTTAGGACACTACGTTCTTCGCTTTCTACCCGAGATATATTATGGTAGTCTTTCTTTTATTTTGTTGTGTACTAAGAAACTTGGTCCTTATTGAGTACTAAGAAACTCATCATTTTGTATAGACTACGATACAAAATGATGTAATAAATGTAGTATTTATTTTAGGCGATTACACGATATAATTGGCAACATGCTCAATCTTTAAAAAGATTATTTTACTCGTATACTTGCGACGTAAGACGCAAGTATAAGCTTTACTAATACTTTATTGGAATTAAAAAAGTGTCAGTAATGTTGATATCTAGTTTTTTATATATCGACGATTGTAATGCTAATTGCTCTAAACGCCATTTTTGCCATATTGGGTTATTTATATATTTAAAATCAGCAGTTTTTCTCCGTCTTTTGAGCTCGGTTTTATAATTTTCTGAACACTATTTTGGCGCTTGAACTACAGTTACTTTACTCTCATTCTTGAGTCCATTGTATCAACCGACATAGAAATTATCATATTTTATCACTAAGTCTTAGCGACTTAGTATAACCACTCATTTTTTTTGTCTCTTAGCGGATTTTCAAAACACTATTTTTAGCATTCTGTGCTTGTTTACACATGACACATTCATCCTATTTCTTAAATTTTAAGATTAGTCGCAAAAATCGCCGTAATATATTAATATTTTGCCTTTCATCAAAATAATAAACTGTGTCGTTTGAGTCAATTTGAACCTTACATATTATGATAAGCTCTGTCATTTGAACCATTATATTTGCTTATTTTTTAAAACAAAGGCAGCTTAAACATATTGCAATTACAAAAAAAAAATATGATGGTGGTTGACATATTTTAATGAATCAAAATCGACCGTACACAGATAAAAAGACCACCAGGAAATAAAAAGAAAAAACGATATAAATAATTTAGAACATAGATCATTTCTTTGTGTACACCGTACAAAACCGTTACACATTGTACTCAATTAAATGTATTTCTTTTTTTTTAAATACTTATTTTCTTTGAAAGTATAATATTTAATTCTGTAAAGAATTTTAATCGGAGCAAAATAATCAAAAAGAACAATGTAAAAAAACTACGGTCCCTACATACATCTTCTGCCTCGCGTACAACCATATTCCCTTCGGGAGGTCCTCTTTCACTGATATTCTTTCATTTCAATGCATTCTTGAAAATCTATCGAAGTTTCCCTGTACCTTTCCCAATTCTCACTCTTGAATCATAATTTTATTCCATTATTATTCTTGATTAACTTGTCCTTTTAATGCACCTAAATAACATTCCCAAGCACCTTCCTCTTAAGTTCTATAGTACAATGGAGGTCGTACTTCCTATTCTATGAAACCATTCATAGCAGTTTTCATTAGCTAAGCCATATATCAATATCTTTCTTTCATTCTTCTTCTACCGTTTCGTGTTGGTATAAAGTCAGTATTAGCAATGCGTTGTATATTGTTGATGTTCCGCCGTTCCTTCTATGCAGATTGAACAAAATTAATCCATTTTAAAATGTATCTGAAAAGTCGTGACGTAGATAAATGAATCGATTTTTTTAATTCATTTATCTACATCACGAATTTTCACTCATTTTTTATCTTTGTTTATCGGTAAACCGTATATAATAAATAAACTTAGATATATTCCTCCATTAATTTGTCCTATTATCTTTCCATTTACACTGCTCCTTGTCCTTATTCTTCGACGTATTCCAAATATTTCAAGTGTCTTTAACAATGATGACCAAAACCTGTAACTTTAATTATTCCCTTAAAGTCATGACTCAACTCTCACCAAATTTTTAAATTATTCTTCATATCTTAATTAATATATATATTTTTTAATTCTGCTAATATCACTTCATTTTACCATTTCCACGTGACCTTTTCGTATACTTAATTAAAAAACTGATTCTTTATGATTTTAGTCATCATTCAATCTATTCTAGAAAAGACGCGTCTTGGAAGCAGAAGACTTAACTTCTTAAGCTGGTCGTTAATATGTATTTTTATGATTATTGGTGGAATTGATCTTTCCATTTCATCGGATAATCAATGTGCTAATATGGGCTATATTAGCACATTGATTATCTAGGGTTCTTAGAGATGCATTATGTAGTTATTTGTTTTAATTATTTTAGATTATATACTCTCGTCAAAATAAAATTTTAATGAATAAAAAAATATTAAAAATATTATTCAGTTAAAAGATATTCAACGTGAATATTTAAGTACTTGTCTTGCAATTTATTCAATGAAAAGGTTCAAATCTCGCTACGTTCCTGTTTTTATAAGTTTTCTTATTATGTATCAAGCTACAATCAAATCAAATAACATATTTCATCTTTATTTTATGGTATATTTTTGACAATACAAGTTTTGCTATTAAATTATTATTATTTCCTCATGTGCACTTTGAATTCACTTGTATTGTTTTTTTGTTGTTTTCGTTATCTTTATTTATTATGCATAGAAATATATATTATATTCATGATATTTACACAGATTTGCATATTTTATAATAACAGAATACTGCTCATACATCCAAGTATGTACCATAATGTTTTTTTGAGTCTTAAGCTATTTATTAGAGTTCCTTATTGTAAACTTGACGGTTGTGGATTTGATTTCTTCTGGGGCTAATGGATTATTTTCACATTCTTACTCTGATAACAAAACAGAGCGTGAAGTTGAATTCCGCTACTCATCAATGTCAGGAAGCTACTGCTTACTGTAAAAGTATTTTTTTCGATAAGAACATCGTTTATTTAACATAGTATAATTATTGCACAAATTTACTTAATTTATGTTTTAGTGATATAATTAACAAAAATCGTTATCGCGCAACATCCCGAAAATGGGACGAAAAGTACGGAACTTGTTCTATGGGATACGGTGTGAAGCTAAAAAAAATAAAACAAGGTTCACGCAAAACCACAGCACATTATTAGTACAGTAAAGCAGCTGCACTTTGATCTTTAAGAATTAGCCGTTCAAAAACCGCAGGAACCTTAAAGGAAAAATATCGTAATTATTGCAACATATACATACATACATATATAAATAATATAAGCTTCATAACTTTTATGTTTCTCGCTATTAAGGAACTTGTTGTACTTCATCAATTATTATTGTTGCTTGGGTTTTTTTTCTCTTTGTTGTGACGACGACGCAACGGTGAATGTACATACGAGTACATTTGTATCATTCATTAATGGTTTGTAAACAAACAATTCTCATGATTCATCTTTGGCTTACGAAATCATTTTTTTTTATTGACCTATTGACCTTAAGACACCAATTTCCACTTTTTGCCAAATAAATTATATCGACATCTCTCTAATGAATTGAGGCCAGTCGTGGGGCAGGTTCTCAAAATGTGACTGTAAACGCGACCGGTTGTGGGTTCGATCCTCATTTGAGGAAATGAAGTTAAATTTTTATTTCGATTTCTTCGCTCTGGTGTAAAGGCAAAGCGCGGCGTTGAGTTGAGTAAGTGGGGAATGGAGTTTTTTAACACTAGGTTCCCTCTGCCTACCCTGCTGTGTACGGGATACTGCGGGAAGCTGTTTTAATTTTAAATTATAATTTACATTTCTTTAATGGGATATATTTTTTGAAATATACATATATATGTCTACATGTCTGTCCACTCCAGAAATATGTGAAAACATCAGTTGAGTAGTTTTAAAGAGATGGACATCCACGTATTTCTGTAGAGAACATGGGAAACATACCTAGGTAATTGACCTAAGTATTCGATAGACATTTAAGATCTGTTTCTTTTTTAAAAGTGGTCAAATCTTAGACTTTATTTATATTTACTTCTTCAAGTTGTATTAATAGAAATAGTCTGCATACTTATACTCGATTCACGAAGGCATGAGATAAAAGGTAAACATGTCAAAAAAAAGTTCTTTTACATGACAGGTTTGATGGAGTTTTATATTAATTAAAACATATATATTTTAAGAATTAATACGCTAATAACACTGTAAATAGCCATAAAATTTATTATAATATTATCTTATAATTGAAATAATATAGAATACCAGTAAAACGGGGAGAATTTGTTTTTTACAAAATTCACAATTTTTTTCTATCCTGTAATATTCAATTATTTTCGTTAGTAAATTCTGAACGGTTAGGGAAAGGTAAAATAAATGCCAAACGTATGTCACATTTGAATGTCGTCGGTTGAATTGTTGGTATGCACCCGGTTTTTTTTATTTTCAATAATATTTTTTAAATATGTCATGTATATGTAAAAACACCTAAAAGTCAACTTCTTCTCAAACTTCTCAAACACATTTTAATACTATAAAAATAAATTATATCTCGTAATTAATATTTAAATTTATATTTCCATTTCTTCGCTCTGGTGTTGAGGTTAAGTGCGGCGTTGAGTTCTGCCACTCAACACGCAATGCCTCCAGAATTCGGCAGAAAGAGAGGAACGGAGTGTCTTAAAAACTAGGTTCCCTCTGCCTACCCTGCTGTGTGCGAGGTACAGCGTGAAGCTGATTAATGTTTATATTGAAACATTATTGTTGTAATATTATTAATATTAGAACATTTTGCTATCAGTCAGATTATATCCACCATTTTCAGTTATTTTCATTGAATTTTCATGATTCCGTTGTTATTTTTATTTTTGTTATTTTTTAAGTAAGAAACTTAAAAGTTTTGTTAAGTTTAAAATTATTTTCTGGTTGTTCTATTTTTGTTATATTTTGTATTGTTTTTGTTATTCTGATATTTTCATATAATACTTTAGAAAATGAACAAACCTGGACCAAGCAACGCTTGCACTTTTTCTTCACCGAAGAAAAAGCGATCATTGAAATGTCCAATGAATTCATTGGAAAAAAAGACTGTTATTAATGTGCTTAAACGCGTAGAAGAAACGTGGCCGAAAAATTTGTATCCATATAATAAATGCGATACTATCAATAAAACTGGTGAAATTATGTGATTATCACGAGCCACTGTAAATAGAATTATAAAGGAAAAGAAAACAACAAGCCGTTTGAGATCACCTCCATTACCATCGCCATCGATTGCTAATAAATAATTGAATAAAAGATATATTAAGTTTTACTATCCTAGTAGTTAAGTAACTTTTAGTAAAACTTGTACATTTTAATTTAATCTTTTTTTGCTATTCTTATTTTATACAAATATATTTTATAGATAACATTAAGGCACAACAAGCAATATAGAAAACTCCACGTTAAATAAATTAAATACTAATAAAAAAATACAATAAAGTTTGAGAAACAGAATTTTTTTGTTTACATTTTGTCTCATGCCATAATGAATCGAGTATAGGTATTCGAATGACGTTAAACAATCACTCATCCGCACTTAAACCATGAAAAATTATCAAAACAACAAACATTTAAATATTACGTCATAAAGCTACATTTTGAAGATTTAACCTAAAAATTAATAAGCTTACATGTATGGCCTCATACAATCAATTTGTTATTCCAATTGTGCAATTACAATATATTTATTAGTGTTTCACATTTTCCTTTTATTGATTAATAAATATATTTTTTGGTAGCTCTCACTGAATGACGGTATAAACTTCACGCTTTACCCTATCTATAGTAATATACCCAGAAAGAACCTATTGCCAAAGATACCCTGTTATAAAGGTAATTTTCTCTTTCAGCTACACATTTTATTCCTTATATCAAGTTAAACAGAGAGAAAATAGTGTTAAGACACACCTTTCTTTCCTCCGAGTTATGTGTCGAGAGGCAGAAGTCCACGCCGCATTAAGCAAATTGGGACTTCGCGTACCTCTAACCAATTATGTTCACTTTATTTGGAAACATATTACTGAAAATATTAAAAAAAAGAAGAATATTTCCAAAATGTCAACATTATGGTAGAATCAAATGAATGTTACGATCAGAATTGTTAAAAAAGTTTAGAAAATTCGCCCAGTCATTACTTTGGTTACAACGGCACAATAATGACAATAATCTCAGTTATACAGACTGATTAAAATATTATTGATTATACGAATATGATTGATATACTGATTAGAAATAGAATCCTAAACGTCTCTAAGCTTAGCATTGAATCCTTTTATTAAACTTTTTTAGCTTCACGTTGTATCCCGCATATAGCAAAGTAGGCAGAGGGAACCTGGGACCTAGTGTTAATAAACTTCTTTCCGATTAAGACACTTTTGCTCTACTTTTTCCGCGGAGTTTTGGAGACATTGTGTGTTGAGTAGCTGAACTGAACGCCGCGCTTTGCCCCAATACCAGAGCGAGCAAAACTAAAATAATAAATATTTCATTTCCTCTATTGGGTATCGAAACCACAACCTGTCGGGTAATACAGTCGCACGCTTATGCATCTGTGCCACAACTGGCCTCTTTAATTTAATTTTCAGTCATATAAAACGAATGTAAAGTATTTTTAAGCAGTACCTAAATATGGCATTATTTATTAATTAAAAAAAATTGAGGCCGGTCGTGGCGCAGCGGCACGAGGTGTGACTGCCAAACAGACTGGTTGTGGGTTCGATCCCCACTCGAGGAGATGAAATATTTACTTAAATTTATATTTCCATTTCTTCGCTCTGGTGTCGAGGTTAAGCGCGGCGTTGAGTTCTGCCACTCAACACGCAATGCCTCCAGAATTCGGCAGAAAGTGGGGAACGGAGTGTCTTAACACTAGGTTCCCTCTGCCTACCCTGCTGTGTGCGGGATACAGCGTGAAGCTAATTTAATTTTTTTTTTTTTTTTAAATTAATACAATTGTAAAATTCACCTCCACCACGAGTCATACCTAGCTATCTATAAAAAAATATATTGAATAAAAATTGGACGTAACTTTTTATAGATCAAAGACGATCATGAAAATTCTCAGCACTTATTAACAGGAAAAAGATGGGAATTTTAGATTTTTCGAAATGAGGTGAATTTACCTCATGAGGATAAAGTCAAATGAATTATAAATAAGGAACTATTCAGCCGTAATACTTGTCATGTTTGAGACGCGTTTGGGTGCGCTTCGCCAGAGTCAAATGAGAAAAAGCTCCGTAATGTGGCCGAAGACGCTAGTGTTGTAGTTAGTAAAATATATTAAAGTAAATTTAATAACAAGAAAATAGATAACTATTATAATTTCAATATGAAAATGTATTTTTAATAAATTTACCTATAAATTTTATATTTCATTTAACCGTAAATAGTTGCAAAAAGCTTATTGTATAATAATAATGTCACTTTACAGTGTTTTAATCAGCGTCATCGCTGTAAAGAGCTACAAGTTTCCTCCAGGCTTTAAGTTTGGTGCCGCAACGTCGGCTTACCAAATAGAAGGCAGTTGGAACATTAGCGGTAAGTCAAACGTCATAATCGTTTTTAGGGTTCCGTACCTCAAAAGAAAAATAAAAAAAAACAACAAAGTGATCCTATAAGAGGATCACTTCGTTGTCCGTCTGACCGTCTGTCGAGATCGTGTGGTATCAAGCTGAAGTTAATATCAAATCGTTTAATATAATCTCTTAAAGCGCAGTAAAAATAAAACTTCTAAATCTGCGCAATCAATAGATATGAGCACTTTGCTTTGCTGCATTTTGTATCTACAGTTATGAAAATTGATACCAAGTAAGAATTTACAATACAAATAATAGAAAAAAATCGAAAAATGAAATGAATATTAGGTGTTTTATTAAAAAATAATAATTACAAATTTATATCTGTATAATAGTTCATTTCATACAAAATGAGAGCAAACTTAAGTTTGTAAATTTTTATAAGTTGTACATCCCGATGATCTACAATCATGAAATTGTTACAGAAGCCTCGGTGGGCGAGTCCGATTCACACTTAACCAATTTTTTATATATTAAAAATAATTCTACTAAGTTCTCTCTGCCTACCCTGATGTGTACTACAGCGTGAAGCTGAAAAAAAAAATATCCGTTCTTAATTTTAATAACAGTAATAATAATAATGTCAACAGATAAATCCTATTCCATTCAAAATAATAATGTCAACAGATAAATCCCCAAGTGTTTGGGATCACTTCATCCACTCGAAGCCGGAAAGAATCCAAGACTTTTCATCTGCAGATATTGCGTGTGATAGCTACAATAACTGGCAAAGGGATGTGGAAATGGCCGAAGAGTTGGGACTTCATTTCTATAGGTAAAAATTAAGACAATTGAATTCATATTTCAGTTAAATATTAGAACGTCTGAGTCATAAAAGAAATATAAACTATATATTATATATATATATTTTTAATTTTTAGATTTTCCTTATCTTGGACCAGACTAATGCCGTTAGGATACCCTCATAAAATTAGCAAAGATGGAAAAGATTACTATAATAATCTTATAAATGCATTACTTGCAAAGAAAATCGAACCTGTGATAACTATGTACCATTGGGATTTACCACAGGCCCTACAGGATATGGGTGAGTTACGTGTGAATGATAATATTAACTAGTGAAGTTACTAAAATAAAAAAATGCTGTTAAACCAACATATTTTAACAAAACAAAGTAAAAACGCAAATTTTAAATGTGCATCATATACTTATCGTTTGCGTTCTAAAACAAGCAACCACAATGTTCTGAGGATATAATGTAACTTATAATATTTTATTAAATTCACTACAGTGATAAAGAAAAATATTACTTAAAACACTACTAAGTTTCCTGTAAATGACTATTTAAAGTAAAATTATAAAATTTTATATTTTACAGGAGGATGGGCTAATCCACAATCAATAGAATGGTTTAATGATTACGCTCGAGCAGTCTTTTCTCTATTTGCTGACCGCGTTAAGACCTGGATAACTTTTAACGAACCAGTTGCCTTTTGTGACTTTTCTTTCAATAGCGGCATCCATGCGCCAGGAGTTGTCATCCCGGGAATTGGCAGCTACGTATGCAATAAGAACGTCTTGATGGCTCACGCCAAAACTTGGAGAATGTATGATAAAGAGTTTAGACCTAAATATCAAGGTAACTAAAAGATTTTTTTATATTTTATAAACTGTCTGATCTACAATTTTAAAATAACACAAAAACTTTTCTTTTTCAGGAAAAGTATCCATTGCGAATTTCCTCACTTGGATGGAAGCTGAAAAAGAGCAGGACGAAGAAACTGCGGAATTTGCAAGAGAACTTGTGGTACTATTATTATTTTTTCTTTATAAATAAAAATCAGCTTCACGCTGTATCACGCACACGGCAGGCAGGCAGAACGAACCTAGTGTTATGATACTCCATTTCCCACTTTCCGCCGAATTCTGGAGGCATTGCATATTGAATGGCGGGACTTAACACCACGTTTTGGCTCGACACCACATTCAAGAAATGGAAATACAAATTTGAATCAATATTTTATTTCCTCGAGTGGGGATCGAATCCACAATCAGTCGCGTTTACAGTCACATTGTGTGCCCCTGCGCCACGACTGACATCTAGCCTTTTTTCTATATATTAGTCAAAAATAGTTTCCACCATAATTTATGATTCATAAAATAAACTTCCTTACTTGCAGCTAGGAATGTACACATATCCCATATTCTCTAAAGAAGGCGGTTGGCCCCCTCTGGTAGAGAAGCACATTAGGGAGAGAAGTAAGATGGATGGATGGTCAAAATCCCGATTGCCTGATTTCACTCAAGACGAAAAAGAATTTGTTAAAGGTAAGTTAGACTATTATATTAATGTGTTATTTTTTTTGTTTTTGTAAATCTAGTAAAATAAAAATGTTATTGTTACAATACCTTTAATAGGTATTGTAATAATAACCATGCAGCAGCACAGAGTCTGACTGTAAGCACAAAGGTTGTGTGTTTGACTTCCACTCGAGGTAATGAATTATTTTCAATAACTCGCTCTAGTGACAAGACCAAACGCGGTGTTGAGATCTGTTACTCAACACGCAATGTCTCAAATATTGAGCGTAAAATGGGGAACGGACTATCTTAAAAATGGGTTTGATCTGCCTACCTTGCTATATATTTGTTGTTGTGTACAACACAAAGTATTTTTTTTTTATTCAAAGAAGGATTATTTATATAAATATTTTAGGAACATATGATTTTTTCGGCTTCAACTATTACACAACTCGCACGGTTCGCAAAGCAATGTCTGGTGAAGCAGTTGGTACATGGCCTATGGAGGGGAACTATGATTTTGATATTGTATTTTCTGTTCGACCAGAATGGAAAATAGGTGCCACCTGGTTTTATGTAAGTTACCACACACATATTTACATTATCTTTCTTCTTCTTCTGAAGGGGTTTACCACTATCTCCTGTCGGAGTGTTCGTCGGCATAAACGGTCTTTCCCATTAGTTACTATATATGAAAGCGAAATTGCAAAATATCTTAATCTGCCCCTACCTTCAGCAGTTCGTTTCAGCAATTCTTGGTGCTGTGCTTGTGGACAATCGGCCGCGGGAGATGTCCTGCAGAATAGCTCATTAGAACGTCTAGTAAAACGTTTTAAAGAATTCTCCCTTTGTGCGATGTGAGCAATTTATTTAATTCTCAACACGCGCCTTCGGCACTTATATCTAATTTCTAACTCATATAAGTAAATCATGTAATATATAATTAATAATAACACGTCTTTTTCTCATGTCTTCTCCACAACTAGTAGTAGTCAAACCTACAGCAGCTTTTTTCAAGTCTAAAGGTTGTTTTTTCATGAAGTCTAAGTTTTATAACATCGTAAAAGACATTTTGAAGCATTCCGCAAACTTCCGTAGACTAACTACCAGGGCTTCGGAAGCCACGAGCAGAATATTAGTGTACTATAAGGAATATTTAATAGCAGATCTTATACATTACTTTAAATGTTAGAATGTAAACAAAACCAAAAAAAATTGCGACAATACTTTTATGTAGGTAATCCATATCCAGTACCTAAGTAAACAAAGTAAAATCCATTTTTCAGATTTATCCACAAGGTCTACGTTATATGCTCAGATGGCTGAAGGAAAAGTTTGGGGATCTTGAATTTTTCATTACAGAAAATGGTTATGCGGATATTAACCCTGATTTGTCAGATATAAATCGTGTTTTATATTATAAGGACCATTTGGAACAGGTACGATAATATATAATAGTATATATCATTTTTATTTTTTCCTGTCACAAATATTTTATTTTTATGAACTTTTGTGTTTTAGTCTCAAGTGTTTTTTTTTATATTAAATTCATATAATATTTTTTTTACTATTATATTCACCTTTATTTGTATAAATGGTATAAATTACAGGTGCTGTTGTCGATCAATGAAGATAATATTAATGTGATGAGTTATACCGCGTGGACTCTGATGGATAACTTTGAATGGGCTTTCGGATACAAGTAATATTTTGTTTTTTTCTTATTTTGCTATAAGAAAAATATTTTTTTATTTACCCGATAGCAGTGCACGTAACAAGCACATTTGCTTTAATAATATAAAAGATATGCAGTTATTTTTTATATTGATATCCAATTCTGGCTGCTGCAAATTACGTATGCAATTAATTACGGATTTCTAATGAAAATGAAAAGATAGAAATAATAAAGAATAATAACTTTGACTTCCATAGTTAGTATTTATAATTGCTGCATTAGCAATACTGTGGTAATATCGGCTGAAAATAAAAAAATAACAAAATTTTAAATATTCAAATGCTGTTCCAGGCTGAAGTTTGGACTTTACCACGTGGATTTCGAAGACCCGAAACGCACCCGCCGTCCTCGTGCCTCCGCTGAGTTCTACAAGCGAGTTATCCGACAACACTCAAGGTCTAACCACAAACATCGACATCGACACCGTCATCTCTATAGATCTCATCGCGTATAACAGCTTTATAATCTATTAATTTTAATATAAATGTTAAGTATTTTGTTAAATGTACATATATTTTTTGTTATATGTACATATTTATTTACTCAATAAAATGTTAATTTAAATGACTTGAAAATTACATGCTCATTCAATATAAATATAACTATTATTATCCTTATCAATTAACAAAAATCTTGGTAATTAATTTACACTAACAACACAATTTTTGAATAAATTTATTAAAGTAAATATAACAAGATAAATCACATCATTCCGCCTTGTATTTTAAGTTTGGCAAAAAATCTTACTATAAATAATATAATATGACACGAATACAGAACAGAGGTACGCACTAAAAGTGATACCAACTCCACGTTAAAACTTTGGAACATGTTGACGTAAATCAAACTAGTTGTCGCCGGTAGCATTGCTTGTGTGGGCTTTATGATGTATAGTGAAAAATCATGTTATTCCCGTTCCCGTGGGAATTTCGATAAATCCTATCTTAGGTCCGTACGTTGTCTGTCTGCTACTGACTGTTATATTTTTAGACAAACTAATACTACACATGATGGAGAAGATCATATCCAGTTATTTTTAACTTGGGTATATACACTATGTATACAGAGTGGAAGTGTCAGTGCTCCTTTTACGGAAACAGCATATAGGGTAAAATATTTCAAACCTGGAATGGGTTATTATGTGTTATAAAGAAATTAATTAAGATAACTCAACAGTTTAGACGTAGGATTGTTTTTTCATTTCACGAATTTTATTCAAACCTTTATTTCGTGTGACGCACACATACACATACTACTACAAAAATACTACCAAGCGTTGCCGATCTTCTACTTTTCATTCATACAACACATAACCGAACGAGAAAGAACGATATTTCTCGTTCTTTATCACGCAATTACCTATTATCTATATATATAAAAGGACTTGTGCTGACTGACTGAGGTAAGACGGACGCAGAGCCGTAACCGCTGATGGTAGAAACGTGAAATTTGGGCAGATGTTTATTTTCATATTCTGGACATCCACTAAGAAGGGAATTTGAAAAATTTTAACCCTAAAGGAATGAAATAAAGGGTTGAAAGTTTGTATGGAAAAAAATTTTAATCTATACCGTTTTTTATAAAATTTGAAATTCAGACTTTTAAAAATATTTTATTGAACACGTATTTCATGGTTTTTAAGAATTCACCCCCTAAGGGTTCAAATAAGGGGTTGAAAGTTTATATGGAAAAATCTTTAAATTGCCACCGATTTTTATAAAAATTTAAATTCAGACTGTTAAAAATATTTTATTGAACACGTGTTTCGTGGTTTTTTTAGAATTCACTCCTAATAAGCGGGCGAAGCCGCGCGCGCCCTCTAGTATTTAATATATTATTTCCTCGCTCTAATGACAAGGCAAAGCCCGACGGAGTTCTATCACTCAACCTTTAGTCTGTGTCTTAATGGGAACGGAGTGTTTCAATCCTAGTATTGAAACACTCCGTTTCACAGGTTCCCTCTGTCTACCCTAAGAAGCTAAAAAAATCCCCTATATCGAATCGAACCCACAACTTTCACATTTACAGTCTTAACCATTTTCAAACTTCTCCAAAGTTCAACCTTCACTCTAACAAATCAAAACAAATTATTTAAAGCAACTAAAAAGTAAACATTACGTCTTCAACACAGCTCACATGTAGGGGAACTTAAATAACTTTATTTCCATAATTACCTGAGTCGAGTTCCCTCTTACTTCCGTTGTGGAAGCTATTTGAAGGCTTCCTGTTGTTTTTTCCTATTAAGTGTGTTGGTAAAAGTTTTGTCAATGGTTGTTTTTATGGCTGTGTTTACTTTAGTTTAGAGTCGCTTATAATATATATTTTAAAATAGTGACCGTCCGCAGTTTCGTCTTTGTAAAGTATGAAACGTAATTTATTTTATCCCATGAGGCCAGTCGCGGCGCAGCGGCACGAGGTGTGACTGTAAAACCGACTGGTTGTGGGTTCGATTCCCACTCGAGGAGATGAAATATTTACTTAAATTTATATTTCCATTTCTTCGCTCTGGTGTCGAGGTTAAGCGCGGCGTTGAGTTCTGCCACTCAACACGCAATGCCTCCAGAATTCGGCAGAAAGTGGGGAACGGAGTGTCTTAACGCTAGGTTCCCTCTGCCTAACCTGCTGTGTGCGGGATACAGCGTGAAGCTGATTAAAATAAAACTAATACTAAATATTTAAGGGCTGTTTGCCAAAACACAAACAAAAAAGTATTTAAATCGGTTGAGCCGTTTCTAAGATTATCGTGAACAAACGCACAGACAAACTGACCAAGTTACATTGTTAATTGTAATATCTTCCATGTACAGACACCGATTAGTTAGGATTTTATTGTAAGTATCGATAAGTTATGTTTTTATTTCAAACATTCAATTGAAGATTCTTATGGGAGGTACAAAAATGCGACCTAAAGTTTTAATAACTTTCTCATAAAAAATCTTCATGGCGCTGCAAACATACATAATAGGTATATTAAAACACGAACATAATTCAGTGTGTTAAGTAAATAATTCTGTGGTATAAGCGGGCGAAGCCGCGAGTGAGTCGCTAGTTGTTTAATAAAATTCTACTTTAAGGCAATTTATTATATCTCCTTTATTATGAAATTATTTATAAATAATGTTTATTAACCACCCACAAAATTATAATAGTACCTATTTATCATAGTTCAATATCATTTTGTGTTAAAAAAATTTAACTCACAAAATGATATTGAACTACGATAAATAGATAAATACTTACATTTAACATTAGTTTTACATCGTTGTCGTCGCATTTTCCTTTTACTACCACTAATATTTTTATCATAAGTATTATAATATTAAAAACTCCACATTTGTTTCTTTCTAGTATTTTTTTTAATAGTTGCCTTGTTATGCGCCACAGACTTTTGTTGTCCGTGCCTTTTTTGTTCTTAATTGATTATTAAAAATGTTATTTTTTCTTTTTAAAATGTGAAGTGGACGTTACTATCTTGAATGGTCTGCTTTTGTCAAATCCGAGTTCCTTTTGTCAAATCCGAGTTTTGGCCGTTGATTATGTTGATTGCGGCGCAGTTAGTTGATTTCGTAATGTTTCTATTGCCTCCTCATCTCTATAGGAAATAGCCATTTTGATGTTGTGTTCCACTCACTCGGAACCCAGTCCAGTCACGGAACCTTCATTTGCCCGGCGAATGAACCTGCCGATAGCGTCTTCTTCGGCGTCAGTGTAGTAGATGCATCCTTTTGTATGCCTTGTTAAGGCGACGATTGCATGTGATATGCTGTCGTGTAGGGCTTTTTAATGGCCTTAGTTTAGATGATTACTACATACTCGTATGTAAGTCCCTGAGATTCGTTGATGGTCAGGGTGCGTGAGTTTCTCCCCTTTCCGTATCCTTTCCTGGTTAGGTCCGCTTTTTCTGCTTGTGTATGGACCAGGTACAGAATATTGGGGGAATCTATAGGGATGGAAGCACCCGTATATCGCGACTTTCTCAGGGAGCGAGTTATCTGTCGGGCTGTGTAGATTCCGTTATAAACTTCGTTGAGCGCGTATGTCACATCCATTCGACATCTATATGATCTCGCTAGCTCTTGACTGGCGGCCGACACGAGGTTTGGGCCAATATAGTGCATTTGGAAGAGATTTAACCTGTGGATAAAGGGTAGTTGGTTTATGTCCCCGACGTGTATAAGTGTCTTGGCCTTTGATAATATGGCAGCCATTACGATTGCCCCAAAATGGTTCATTAGGGCCTCATCCACGAAAAGTCTTGCGGGATTTTCTGTAACACTATTTACCAGAATAGAGGCGATCGTTCGGACTTTGATTTTTGCGTCCCTGGTGCAACTAAAAGGGATCTTACTCCTGAAGTCCTCGGCTGCCTCAATAGTTGTAGTTGCTACTAGATCTCTATCGGGGATGAAATTGTTGACCACCCAGGTGGACTTACCGCAGCCAGGAACGCCATTCACCCATTGTATGTCAGATGGCTCCCAATGCTCCCAGATGCTGGTTGGATTTTTTTAAAGCTTGAACGGTAAGCGCTGTGTTTAGTATCCTTTGTTCCCGCGCTACCTCCGTGCATCGAGCTATGACGAGGATTGGGTCGTCCGAAGATGTTGTGTACCTGGGTGGGGAATTTTCTACTGTTGACCTGTCATCCTTGTATACAAAGCAATCTTTACCGCTGTAAGCCGCCATATGGGGGAATTTAGGTGGGTTTCCTCTTAAGTATTCCAATTTATTATTATCATATATTTCTCCTCTTCGAGTAACACTCTAAGCAGACCTTCGTTTCCGAATTCAAAGGTCGTCCTAATTTTCTCGCAGGTTGCAAGATTGACTTTGATCGTTTTCCTTACAATTGCTGTGTACTCTAGGAATGCGTTTCGCATGTGTTGCATGGCATCATTTGCAGGAGATAGGTCAGGTGCTGTCACTTGGCCTTTGTCTGCTCTAGTGATTCTACCCTTCCTTATAAGTTTTTGTATCGGTTTTAGTATTGTAGGTGGTATATTAAACTTTTTGTTTTGGTTTTTAGGTTGTTTCTGATTGTTTTGTTGCTCCTCTTCCGTGGCTATCTTCCTTTCAAGGCGCTGCACTCGGCTCAATGTTAAAGTGCTTGGCCTTCCGTCGTCTTTTTTCTTTGCTCTTAAGAAAGCTAAATCTTGTCCTCGATCTTCGTACACAATTATGTTGTACTTTACTGAGGCTGGAATACATCCCAGTAGATCTGTGACGGCACCTTTTTCAAGATCTGCTTTCATTACGTCAACGCTTAGTGTCCGGGATCCGTATTTGGCTGCTTCTGTGTTCACTGTGCCCAGATGTTCAAGCACCTTGCATACCTTGGTGAAAGGGGAAACTCCGTCTTGTCCGTCGAATAGTGCGATGGTCTTGTTTTTAGTTCGAACTATCCGACATTCCCAGTTCCCTAACCTGATGATAGGCATGCTCTCGTAGTCCGATTTCCTCATGGTGGTCTTACTGGTGCAGCCCTTGGTAAGGGCAGCTAGACCAGGTGATATGTAAATGGATTTCTTCGGCCCTACGACACAGAAGCTGAAACCCAGTTTCTCTTCTCCTTCATCCATAAACAAGGACACGGGTCTCAGTTTCAAACCCGGAGGACTGATATGTCCATTACACAGAAAGCGTTGGATTGTTGTTGGTTGATCTGTTGATAGTCCAGTTGTAAGATTTTGAAGGAGTGTAGAAGGGTGCTTGACTTTCTTAGTTATGCTTTTTGCTGCTATCTTACTGCCGTTTCTAGCCATGGCTATCTGAAAGATATCCTCTAAGAACTTTAAGAAACTTGGGCACCTCTGGTTGTCAGCTATGAGAGAAGCTAAGCCTGGTCTTTCTAGCTTGGTGTTCATTAAAGTTTCTAGGTTCATACGAGCTAAAGAAAACCGTGGGCAGTCCAAGATTATATGCCACACCGTTTCTTCGATGCTAGGATCGCATTCGCATCCTGGGGTTTCTTTCAGCTTAAATCGATGAAGATAGCTAGCAAAACCTCCATGCCCAGTCAATATTTGCACAAGTATCCACTTGACGGTTCTGGTGATCTTAAACGTGGCTATTACATCGGGAAGAAATTCCTTGGTGGTTGCTCCGGTGCTTGAAGTTGTGTACCTATCCTGCCATCTCTGGACGAATTCCTCTCGAATTTTGGTCTTGAGGAAGGCCAGTGATGGTAAAACACTTAATAATCACTCAAAATCTAATGACGTCAAAATAAAGTAAACAACAAGACAGCCGAGCCGCGAAGTTATGGTCTATTTACACATTATAGTCACAGATAATTAAAAACAGATAATTAAAAATCATTGTAATAGTACAGGGTACTGCCATTAATTAAAATACTTCTCGAACATACTTTTATTTTTTTATTAAGATTTTTATTATTATTTACATTTGTTTAATTATTTTGATACAAAATCGTATAAACATTAAATAGAAACCAGTCTTATAATGTTACGCAGAAACCTACGAAAACTTAACACGAAATAAATTATTATTTAGAAATTATTTGTTAATAGTATTGATAATTTTATTAATTATTTTAATATCAAATCATGCGTAAAAAGTATAATCTACATTTATTATGAACTATAGCGTTATAATAATAATAATAATAATAATACTTTATTGCACAAATAATAACAAAACACACAGTTCATAACAGTAATTAAAAGATACACAAATGTGCAATGGCAAGCTTATCACTAAAAGCAATTTCTTACAGGCAACCGTAAAAGATCAAAGGATTTATTTCATGCAAGTACAGAAAGGTGCAAAAAGCATTATTTTATAAATAAACAACAAAATAGTAAATATAAAACACAATAATTTTATACATACATATATAAATATATAATCATAGGTATACATATATAAAAATACACATACACGCATATATATGTAGATACATATACATACATACAAACATATAGATATAGATACAAACGTACACTTATTATCGTATTGTCCGTTCATACATTTAAATTGAGATAGAACTCTTTAAGACGACGCTTAAATTTTTCAATCGACTGTGATCGTCTTGCTTCAATTGGTAGCCCACTGTCTTAACAGTGAAAGAATCACTGTAGCATATCGATCGGCACAAAGGAATTTCAAGGATATGGTTAAGACGGGAGCGGAGGCTTTGGGAATGGAGAGCTTCAGACCCCAAAAATTAAAAACGCTCCTTGAGGTATGATGGAGTAACAGGATTGTAGAGGATGGTGTAAAGGAGGGTGGTGCATGCAAATGACGCCTATGTTCTATTGACAACCATTTGAGTTGGCTACGGTACTGCGACACATGGTCATGTTTTCTCAATCCAAAAAAAAACCTTATGATAAGATTTTGCAGTAGTTCGAGCTTACACAGTAGTTCTTGAGACAGATCTAAGAATCAGCATAATCTAAAATAGGTAAAAGGAGAGCATGAGCCAAAGATATCTTGGTCTTTAGGGGCAAGAGATTCTTCCACCTTCTCAATCTACCTATAGTACAGAAAATCTTACGACTAAGTTCAGACACGTGAGGCGACCAGCAAAATACACTATCCATCCTGAGTCCCAAATTCTTAACACTCTCACTAACCTCCAAAGCAACATTATCAAATAAAACTAAGGGGAGAGGAGAATGTAATTTAGGTAGCTGCTTAGAGTTACCAAATATACACACCTGAGAATTATTAGGATTGATACAGAGCCAAAACGATTTACTCCAGTTGCTAATTGCTTGTAAGTCGGAATTTATTTTACTAATTGCACCGGAGATGTCGCTTACAGCTGCAGTTGTATATATTTGTAAGTCATCGGCGTAAAGGTGGTAAGATGATGATATATGTTGAGTGAGAGTGTTAATGAAAATGGAAAAGAGTAAGGGAGAGAGCACTCCACCTTGCGGGACGCCAGCGTTGATAGCACATTGCGACGAATGCTTTCCGTCAAGCTTAATACTTTGTGTGCGTCCGTGTAGAGAAGAGGAATATCATTCAGTAGCTTCCGAGGAGAAATTAATAGTTTTTAAAATTGCTACTAAAATATCAAAATCTACCGTGTTAAAAGCGTTCGAAAAATCTAATAGGACAAGTAAGGTTACTTGCTGGTTGTCAAAACTATCTTACAGCGTCACAAACTTTTTTAAGAGCCGTAACTGTGCTATGCCCAAGGCGGAAACCAGATTGGAAAGGGGATAGGATGTTATTATTGTGCAGGTATATATATATTTGTTCATGAACTATGCGCTCAAAAACCTTAGATAGGAAGGGTAGTATAGAAATAGGACGATAGTAAGAGAAAGATGTTGGTTTAGATACTTTAGGGATAGGGATTACAAGGGCATGGCGCCAAACATCAGTAAATTCGTTATAGGATAGGGAGAAGTTAAAAATATGGCACAGGACAGGAAGGATTGAGTTAAGTGTTAGGAGAATCATACGTCGGCTTATGTTATCAAATCCAGGAGCATCGCATTTAATTGCAAGCACATACTTGCGTACCTTGTTTTGGATGCGGGATTGGACTGTAATGATAAAGAAAAAAAATAGTTCAGAGCGTTTAAACCCGTGCAGTTGTTTAAGATATCTCCATCATTATATTATGTTATATTATGCAATCATTCGTGCACGATATAGCAGCACTGGCGCGAAACATAAGAGGGCTAACTTTCGAATGACATAGCTGAATGCCACTTTCCGCCATGTTGTAATTTAAAATTTCGGAGACTATTGACTACTTGAATTATTTAATATCTCTGTTTATAAAATTGTATTCAAGGATAAATTATTGTATGTTGCAATTACATCTTTATTTATAGCTATTATGTGAAAACAGGCAATAAAAAATTACTGACTTGTAATCGTAACTTTTATGTAATTAGTAGTGTCAATAGATTCCAAATGAATATTTTATTATTTTTGATTGTATTTATTATTACTATAAACGTAATTATTAAAATTTAAATCTGTAATGAAAACTAGTATTCGGATTTTGGAGTAAAATACGTATTATAATTATTTCTATAAAAATAAGAATAATTTTATAATTTATTTATTAAGCTTTAAAATTCAATAATATATAAAAATAACAAATTAGTTGTAAATTATTTAAAAGTTTTTGCAATTGCCACATTGACTGCTGATCACTTGCAACACTGACACACTGACAACTTTGTTGTTGATGCCAAAAGATTTAAATTGTTATTGAATATTGTGTTGTTTGTATTTTACTCTTTTATCGGTTTACTTATTTTGTTCTGACTCTAGTGTGTTATCCGGAGTTTAATAGTGCTGCTTCTCTCATTACTTGGCTATCCTACCTGCCTTCGGATTGACCCCGACTTCGGTTTAAGAACTGCAACGTGTAACGAAATCAAAGCCTTGAGGTTTTCACAGAACTTATATTTCTTCCAGAGTAAAATACTATTAAGCTTGTACAATGTCTATCTTAAATTCAACAACAATATGTTATTCTAGAGATCCTCTTCAACAATATGTTATTCTAGAGATCCTCTTTCTTCTTCCGCTCCAAGTCTAAAAGTGTATCTCGAATTTTCCGACCACATAAAGCGTCATTTTAGTAATGTCCTCTGGTGACAGTTTTATAAACTTAAATTACTTATTTAAAAGAAAACATCTTTTTATTAAACAAAGAGGTTGATTTACATTTTCATTATAAATTATTGCAAATATTAAAACTTGTAAATATAAAACCATTTCATTCGGCTATCCTACTTCGTGCAATCTCCTGATGCACGACTACTCACAAAAACAGTAAAAATTAACAATTTTTTATAAATTCATTACATTCGGTTGATTACAAATAAAAATTTATTTATATTGCCGCTGTCTATTTGATTGATTTTTAACAATTTTAACTTATTAAACTATCGCGTCTTATGCAGCTACTACAATCATGTTATGATCTGCGCATTAAATACAAGATTTATCATGTTATTTTACAAAAAATCTTTATTTCGGAGAACAGAAGACTTTTGAATTCTCTCAGTGGTTTACCTATACATACATATAACGAAATTGTAACTTATCGCTACGTGGAAGAAATACGGAAAAATCTATTATTGGGGCGCTATAAATAAACCAAAACAATTTTTTAAAATGTCTGTCGGTTTGTATATACTATAAAGATTTAAGTAATATAAAACCATTATAATTAATTTATTTATTATATTATAAAAGTTGAGCAAGCAAAGAAATATGTAGTGTAAATTTCAGTTTTGGCTTAAAGAAATATTAATAATCATACACACATAAATATTATATAAATATGTTCTGATGTTAACTTGCTACATGCTTGTTTATCTATATGTATATTGTACTCTTTGTCTATATACAATTTAAAGTTTATCTTCTTGCTATTACCTATAACCTGTCAGTTATGCGTTTATAACTTTTCTTTTCGTATTATTGTTAACTTTTTTCCTTCCTTCAGTGTATAAAATTTTGCTCTTTGTGTTTCGTGTGTTAAGTTTTGGTTAACTTTTTCGTTAATGTTCAACTTTAATTTCACTCTTAATTATATAAAAGTAAATATATAAAATAATAAGAATAGCGTATTAATATTTGAAACTCCTATATTGCTAACCGCTATATTACAAATATCCTACATAATAATAATAATACTTTACTGTACAAAACAAAATAAAGAGAAAGTAAAAGAAAATACATCACATAAGAAAATATACAGCAGGCTGCCTTATCGCTATAAGCGATCTCGTGTACGAGAATGTAAAATCGGTAGGCGTGTATTTGCTTTATATACTTATACATACTTAAATATATACATTCATACATATATACTTACATATACGTACACATATACTAATATTGTATTGTATAAAATAATTTTGTGTATTAAAATATAATTTCTAATATCTAAAAATATATATAAATCAAAAAATATATAGAAATACGGTCACGTTAATTCGTAAAGGAGAGATACAAAAGCTTAAATATATCGTAATGTCTAGACTTATTATTATTAAGCATATACATATATAGTTAAAACAATATTTATATAATGATAAGGAGTTTTTATAACAATTACAAGGCAAAACATAGTAAGAACAAGTTAACGTCTTAAATGTCTCATGAAAAATGCAATAACGATTTTAGAAAGATTTCTAAATTTTAAATTCCTGCAATATGAGAGAATTTAGTAGTACAATGTGTTCCCTTAACTTAACACAGAAATCTCTAACCATAGTAGAAGAATTCGGAACGATCATCTTTGAAGTATATATATTAAGTGACTTATAACACCAGATATTCTTGAGATTGTAAAGTTTACTCGTTAAAAAACCCATTCTGAGTAACCCAATTTGATCACAGTTATGATTATGATTTATAAAAAAAAAAAGAATTTTTCATATAATTTTTAACGTAAACAATGCTACAAAAAACTTTAGTTATCTTCCCTCATATGTGGTCACCGCACTTCACCACCCTAATAATTTCCTGAAGGATTTTCTTGATTACTTTTGAGATACTAACTATACTTTCATAAATAAATTTTAAAAATCTTTACTGTCCGTTTACGCTTAATGAACAGAATTGGTTTATGAATGAAGTGTTTATGTTAATATTAAACATGTTTGTAAGACAAAACTATTGCAAAATAACTTTTATTGAATTGGCTAAAATTTTAATTTACAAATGCGGTCCCAGTTCGGTGTTCGGTATTCCGTTGTGAACAAAAATACACTAAATAGTGACCACCATCTTGTTATACAGGGTACAGAATCGCGTTAAGGTAAAATAACTACATACGTAGCAATGTATTATTATACTATTATAAACTGTAAGTACTAGTAAACAAATTGAATTGCAATCTTTTACGAGCTAACAATTGCCAAAATTCCGAGTTCGTAAGAGAGTAAACATCTATCCCCTGGACAAATCAGGCTAAGACTAAGGTTTGCAAAACGGAAAGCCATATTTTAATGCATTAAAATCTCCTCTACAGCTAGAACACTAGCAAGTCACGTCTCTTATTTGCCTTCCTAGTTCGCCTGCCTAGTTATCTGATGAATTTTGAAAAGGTAAATGATCATGATTCAACCCTTGGACAGAGATCCAGAAGAGGTGAAGAGAAGCTAACATGTTTACTAGTATTAGCTTACAAAGTGATTAAATTAATTAGCTTAAGTATGCATAATGCATATATTGACATTAAAGCACTCGCTCTATGCACGTTTCAATTCGCTATCATTAGAGAAAATGGCAGATTATACATATAGATACATATGGTACTAAATTGCAGTAAGAATCATATATAGATTTAGTTGTCTTGAAATTGGAAAAAAATATGATATATATTAGGTTATTAATATAATTTAAAATATAATGCTTACCACTTTCTCCCATCTCTCTAGTAGCAATTGAATCCCCCGTCGGAAAAACGACTCATCTTTCGAGGCAATCCAGGAATCAAGCCATTTTTCGGCTTCTTCAAAAGAATGGAAGCGCTGCTCGCTTAAACCGTGCGCCATCGACCGAAACAAGTGGTAATCGGAGGGGGCTATGTCCGGTGAATACGGCGGGTGGGGTAGAACTTCCCATTGAAGTGTTTCCAGGTAAGTTTTGACTGGTTTTGCCACATGTGGCCGAGCATTATCGACAGAATAAGATTCGGCGTTTTGGACTTGCTAGTCGCTAACAGACCAAACCAACACTTTTATGACCTATAATATTTACGAGACTTTGTGACCACACCTGACCATGATCATAATCCTGACCTGATCCTGATCCTGACTCCATTGAGACTACTTTCTACTTTCAATGCTTGATATAGGAGCTAAGATAAATCAATAAATCTTCTGGTTTTTACTATTTCTTAAAGGCTTATCGAGTATCCTAATATAATCAATAGTATAGCATAACAGAAATATTCGCGTATTTTTTAATATTGCATAGTATTAGCTTCTTTTTTTTAAAAGAAGCCGACCATAATTTTACTCAGAATTTTTTTTCTTAATTTTAGTTGCCGATTCGAACTATTTTCTCGCAAAACTCATTATAATCAAAAGAGCAAAATTTATAATTTGCTTCTAGTCGCAATTATATATTTCAGCACATTTATTTACTTATCTAAGTGAATTTTCTACAATTTACAATATAGGCGTTCATCGTATCAAACTGCAGAATTACATTTAAATGTGATCTATTAACTTTTATAACATTATTAACTAAAGTATGACTAATCCCTATCTTTTATACACAAATTTATAAATCTGAACATTGCCTTTTTATACCAGCAAGAAGTTCCCTTACAACTCTTTATTTCACCGACGCGCTTTATCACATCAGACGAACACTCATCAGAAGATGTAGATGATTCCTACGGCGGCGAAGACCTCTTCTAATGTTTTGCATTTTCAATAAATTGCCCTTTTCGTTTTTCATTGCCCTTATTCCACTGGGTGGTTCCTCTGGGGTGTCAGCAGTCTTAGCATCCGACTCCATATCCCTCAAATTAATGCAATAAATGTCATTAAAAACTAATAATTTTAGTAAATTGATTGATATATTTGAATTGTCAATTCAAAAGCATTCTCATTTTAATGTCATTCTAAAATTATTCAAAATAAATCATCAAAAATGTCAATAAATAAATCAAAAGTCAAACAGGGAAAAAAAATACTAAAATAACCAATATAAATAACCAAAAATATTAATTTAATCTCACATTACTTACCAAGACTACTACATCCTACGCCTGACATACCGGGCCACCACCAGCCGCGAGCAAGCAGGCTCTCAACTCAACATACGTTCTCTACGGTACGCTGACCGTTTCATCTACGGCGTGCTCCCCGTTTCGTCTATGGTACGCTAACCATTTCATCTACGGCACGTTCACTGTTTCATCTGCAGCATACTTAACCGAGTATCAATCTTCACATTATTCTAATAAGATACAAAATGACAATTCTAAAGTGACTAAATTTACAATCAAAAGCTATACATACTAAAGCTAGCAGTGTAAAACTTGATTTGCATGTTTTAAAAAAAAAAACATCTTTTTATTAAACAAAGAGGTTGATTTACATTTTCATAATAAATTATTGCGAATATTAAAACTTATAAATATAAAATCATCTTTGAAAAAAGTCTAGCTATCTATTAAATAAGTGGACAAATGAAACGATGAATGTGAGTGTGTGTAAAGTGTATTCCTAAGTGTAGCATTGATTTAACAGCGCTTGCCAGACTTTTGGCGAAACCTGCAGTACGACATGACTCTAATGCTGGTTTCTGGCCCGCCGACAATATTTCACATACGCCTTATACTCTTCCCCTTAAATTTGTCGTATTATCACCAGTGGGTCTTTATTCTGTTTCAGCTCAACTTTTTGCTAGGCTAATTGGCTTTTACCTTTTCAAGATCTTCCTTGTTTTAGTATCCTATAAATACCTTCTGGTCCTTAGCTTTTTTAACCCGGTCCACCCTAAGGCCCGTCGACTTAGCCTCGACAGCGGAGCGGATCTTATTTTACCGTCTTCCCCGCTGTCCGTAGCGTTTGTCGACGACACTATAATAGAGTGGATCGGGAGATCGATCTGGGCTTTTAGTGATCATTTGATAACTGTTCCATGCCTCTTTCTCCGGATATGTCACTGTCTCCTTCTGGTCCTTCCTTTTAATTCCCTATTCCAGTTCTCCCATCTCCTCTCTCACTTTCTTGATATCTCTCCTTCTCCTTGACATTTCATGTTGAATAGCAGAATTCAACGCCGAGTTTTGTCTTTTTACCACAGCGAAAAAATAAAAATATTAAATTATTTATTTTCCCAAAACCAAATCGAACCCATAACCGTTACGTTTACAGTCACTCGCTGTGACACTGCGCTACGACGGCTTCATTTCTGTAATTGCGAAACAAGAATCATATAAACATAAAAAATTAAGGACAACGTAATATATTGAGATATTAAGCTTTATATGTAAATTATAAATAACTCGTTTAGACAAACTCACAAATAGAGGCTGGTTATGTGTTGTTGCACAACAATTAGTATTACGCTATAAATAAACAAAGGCCGTCCTGGTGCGGTGTCAATATCTGTAAACGCGACGTTGAAATGTCGTTGTATGTTTGATTCCCACTCGGCGGAATAAAATATTTAATAATTTCATTTCCTCGTTCTGATAACGAGGCAAACCGTAGCGTTGACTTTCGCCACTCAAGACGCATTGCCTCAAGAATTAGGAATAGAATGAAGAACGGCTAGATTTAACACTAGGTTCCTAGGAATGCCTACCATCGTGACGTAGTAGAAGAAAGTCTGGCTAAAACGTGACAGTTGTGGGTTCGATCCTCACTCCGAAGATATAATATTTTACAATTATTATAATTTTCCTAGTCTCGAAAGACAAAAAGTTGGTGATCAGTTCCATTGAAGACACTGGGTTCCACATAGCTTATGTGTGTCTACAATTATATTCCGCAATGTATTCTAATGAGACTGTTGCTGTGAGTTTGATTTCCACTTGGAGAAAGAAATATTTAATACTTTTTAATATTCATTTCGTCGTTTGCCTACTCTGCTATGTATCCTACATACAGCGTGAAGCTGAAAAATATATATTTTCTAAGTTTTTTTTTTGTGGAAAAGACAAATCAAACGAGCATTCGAGTCACCTGATAGTAAGTGATCACCGCCGCCCACGACCCCGTGCAATATGCGAGCCCCCGAGCTACAGGTGTAATAGTTGACGACTTGTGTAATAGTTGAAGCCGAAGTAGTCATATGTTCCTAAAATACAAACTAACTGTTACTGTTATTGTTGTTACTGTTACTGAGGCCAGTCGTGGCGCAGCGGCACGAGGTGTGACTTTAAAACCGACTGGTTGTGGGTTCGATCCCCACTCGAGGAGATGAAATATTTACTTAAATTTATATTTCCATTTCTTCGCTCTGGTGTCGAAGTTAAGCGCGGCGTTGAGTTCTGTCTCCACTCAACACGCAATGCCTCCAGAATTCGACAGAAAGTGGGGAACGAAGTGTGTTAACACTAGGTTCCCTCTGCCTACCCTGCTGTGTGCGGGATACAGCGTGAAAAGACAAAGCAAACGAGCATTCGGGTCACCTGATGGTAAGTGATCACCGCCGCCCAGACCCCGTGCAACATGCGAGCCCCCGAGCTACAGGTGCATTGTTGGCCTTTAACGTTGCCACGTTTTGACGCTACATAAATTTATAAGAATCTTTGTGAACGCTACTAACAAGTTAAACCTATTATATTGTTTAGGAATATGTACAGGTTGAAATATATGATATTAATATCAATTGAATCTCACACTGGGTAACTGCCAGTCTTTGTAACAATTACAATGTAATATTCATATTGAAAAGAGTAACTGTTGAGTTTTTTGCTGACTCTTCTCAGCACGTCTGCCTTCCGAGCTGGTGACAGCTTTATATTCATTCGACGATGCAAAAGTGTTTGTACAAGTCTATTTGAATAAAGAACATTTTGAATTTGAATTTCGTCCAAACAAATAGGAGAAAAACAAATACATATATGTATGTGTGTGAAGATAAAGATAAAATAGACCGGAATGAATAAATAATAACAGGTTAGTCAGGGTAGACGTAAGAAATGGATGATATAATTTATATTATCTACTGTCTTTAAATGATGTGAAGCATGGAGCAGTGCCTGGGACTTGTGACCACAGGTACTACACCTGGTACGATACGGTACGGTACGGTGCGGTACGGTCACGTATATGTAAATTTATATATTGTTCGATTTTATATACTATGAGTAATAAATAAGTTCTAATTTTCTAACTCAGTCTTGGCAACGTGAACTACTCGTTTTACATTAGGCCCTTCAGATAATATATTTTTAGAACTGGTACGTACATTCAGGCGTGCAGGTACTTTTTGCCACATTGTTTCATCTTTTCCTATGTAAAAATATTGCCTTAATTGTTGTTGACTGTCATTGCTGCGTTCAGACAAATGATCGTCAATTTTGACCTTTGAAGCCCCTTGGTAGTCCTTAATGTTTGAATCTAGACTCATTTAAAAACGCCACACGTTTCTTCAGCTACAGAAACGTTCGAACCATACTATCGTCGTAAAAATAAAATATATCAGTTAAAAGTTGCCTCGGGTCAATATGACCCAGTGTCATTGTCGCCAGGTTAAAGAGTGTGTAATTATCAGCTTTATTTATTTAATGATGATCAAGTAAATGTATTTTTTTTTATGCTGTATAAATGTAACATATAAAGAATAGTTAAATTGATTGTAACTTTAAGAAAATATTAATTGTAGCTTAAAAAAAACTAAAATTAAAAACATTTACTAAAGGTTTTATATTGTAAAATAACTTTAAATAAGCACTACTATAATATTTTTTAATAACCAACATTTATTTCGTAAAATATCCAAAAAAAAAGGAACAGAAAAATAAAAGAGATTTTAAAGCTGTCTCCATGTTACACAAGATTAGATCTAGAGAGGTGAATATGTCGGTGTCGATGTCTGTGGTTAGACCTGGAGTGTTGCTTAATAACTCGCTTGTAGAACTCAGCGGAGGCGCGAGGACGACGGGTGCGTTTTGGATCTTCGAAATCCACATGGTAAAGACCGAACTTAAGCCTAGAAAGACAAGGAAAAATTTAACATATAAATCATTAAATCTTTTTGAGAAAGCTGAAGATTTCTGGTAATTTGATTTTTTATTGTGAGCTAGTAGGTATCTTTCATTTTAAGGGTGGGAGAAATTGATGGTAAAAAAGGTATCATTATAGAAAATCAACTGAGTATTACTTGTATCCGAAAGCCCATTCGAAGTTATCCATCAGCGTCCAAGCGGTATAGCTCGTGACATTCACGTCGTCTTCATTGATCGACAGTAGAACCTGTAATTCATAAAAAATAATTTTTAGACAATTTTCAACATTTTATATTAGGACCATGAATAAGTTTTTCGAAAGATGGCGTTGCGGCACTCTGTGCATGGAATTTCGTACGGTAACGAATTACCAAAGTAGTACTATATGTAACCTCAAATTATAGTAGAATAGTGTTTACTACAGTGTCAACTACATATTTATTTTCCCTTTGTGAAAATGTGTACTTTTGTGCCAAATAAAGTGTTTTTGCGGGGAATTTTATTGCACTGCTTTATTCAGAAAAAATCTGCAGCAGAAGCACACAGAATTCTCGTTGAGACAATGCTTTGTCGAATACAACGTGCAGAGACTGGTTTAGGCGCTTCAAAAGTAATGATTTTGACCTTGAAGACAAAGAGCGTTCTGGAGCACCGACAAAATTTGAAGACAGAATTGGAGGCATTGCTTGAAGAAGATCCATGTCAGACGTTAGTAGAGCTCGGGAAAACGTTACAAGTAGATGCGTCAACAGTTTCAAAACGTTTAAAAGCGTTAGGAATGATCCAAAAGCAAGGGCATTGGGTGCCGTATGAGTTGAAGCCGAGAGACGTAGAACGACGTTTTCTCATGTGTGAATTGTTGCTTCAACGGCAAAAGAGAAAAGGTTTTCTGCACCGTATCGTCACTGGGGATGAAAAGTGGATTCACTACGACAATCCAAAGCGAAAAAAATCGTGGGGCATGCCGGGTCACGCATCAACATCGTCGCCAAAACCAAATATCCATGGTTCTAAGCTTCTTCTCTGCATTTGGTGGGATCAGCAGGGCGTAATTTATTATGAGCTGCTTAAACCTAATGAAACTATCACGGGAGCTCGCTATCGACTTCAGTTGATGCGTTTGAGTCGCGCTCTGAAAGAAAAGCGGCCACTATACGAGCAGAGACACGACAAAGTGATTTTATTACATGATAATGCTCGGCCACATGTGGCAAAACCAGTCAAAACTTACCTGGAAACACTTCAATGGGAAGTTCTACCCCACCCGCCGTATTCACCGGACATAGCCCCCTCCGATTACCACTTGTTTCGGTCGATGGCGCACGGTTTAAGCGAGCAGCGCTTCCATTCTTTTGAAGAAGCCGAAAAATGGCTTGATTCCTGGATTGCCTCGAAAGATGAGTCGTTTTTCCGACGGGGGATTCAATTGCTACCAGAGAGATGGGAGAAAGTGGTCTCTAATGATGGACAATACTATGAGTAATGTCATAGTAAGCATTATATTTAAAAAAAAAGCGAGAACTTATTCATAATATATGTTGAAAATGTTATGTTGTAATGTATATATAGTAGAACATATATAAAATATAAAATATTAACCGATATTCTCGTACCTGTTCTAGATGGTCTTTGTAATACAAAACGCGATTTATATCTCGCATAGCTGGATTAGTGTCCGCGTAACCGTTTTCTGTGATGAAAAATTCGAGATCTCCAAACTTATTTTTCAACCAGCGCAGCATACAACGTAGACCTTCTGGATATATCTGTAACATACGTAATATTTTAAAGTAATGAAACTGCATATTATTTAGTAATTTCAATATTTTAAAAGACTCCTTTAATTTTGTTATAGTTCTTAGTTTTAATTCTACCAATAACATACAATATTAGATTATTTAATGAGCAAGAAAGGCAACAATTAACTTACATAAAACCAGGTGGCACCTATTTTCCATTCCGGTCGGACAGAAAATATAATATCGAAATCATAGTTCCCCTCCATAGGCCATATACCAACTGCTTCACCAGGCTTCGCTTTACGTACCGTGCGACTTGTGTAATAGTTGAAGCCAAAGTAGTCATATGTTCCTAAAATACATAAAACTAACTGTTACTGTTACTGTTGTTACTGTTACTGAGGCCAGTCGTGGCGCAGCGGCACGAGGTGTGACTGTAAAACCGACTGGTTGTGGGTTCGACCCCCACTCGAGGAGATGAAATATTTACTTAAATTTATATTTCCATTTCTTCGCTCTGGTGTCGAAATTAAGCGCGGCGTTGAGTTCTGCCACTCAACACGCAATGCCTCCAGAATTCGGCAGAAAGTGGGGAACGGAGTGTGTTAACCCTAGATTCCCTCTGCCTACCCTGCTGTGTGCGGGATACAGCGTGAAGCTGATTTAATTTTATTTTTTTAACTGTTACTGTTCAAGAGAGATTACTAATTCAGCTAATTAAAATAAATTTCATCAATCAGTAGACAGTAGCTATACCTTTGACAAACTCTTTTTCCTCTGGGGTGAAATCAGGCAATCTGGATTTTTTCCAACCCTCAATTTTACTTCTCTCCCTCATGTGTCTCTCTACCAGAGGGGGCCAACCGCCTTCTTTAGAGAATATGGGATATGTGTACATTCCCAGCTGTAAGTAAAACAATTTATTTTATTCACTATGAATTATATTTTTTATAAAATCGTAGTCTAAACCATATATTATCAGATTAAGATTTGAAAAAAATATAAATACCACAAGTTCTCTTGCAAACTCCGCAGTTTCTTCCTCTTGATCGTTTTCAGCTTCCATCCATGTGAGAAAATTTGCGATAGATACTTTTCCTGTAAAAATATTTTATATAAGGCTGGTTAAAAATGTATTTACATTTTAGTAAACTTTATTTGTTCTATATGATAAAAAGTATTCTAAATCGTGTTTCCCTGTAAAATGTTATGTTATGATAGTGCTGAGATTACAATATAGGTAAAATTATTTGACTATACTATTTAATAATTTAACTCACCTTGATAGTTAGGTCTAAATTCTTTATCATATATTCTCCAGGCTTTAGCATGAGCCATTAAGATATTCTTATTGCATATGTAGCTACCAATTCCCGGAATAACAATTCCTGGCGCATGGATGCCGCTATTGAAGGAGAAGTCACAAAAGGCTACTGGTTCATTAAAAGTTATCCACGTCTTAACGCGGTCAGCGAACAGAGAGAAAACTGCGCGAGAGTAGTCACTAAACCATTCTATTGATTGTGGATTAGCCCATCCTCCTGCAAACAAAAATACATAAAGTTATAGTTATAGTTTTATTCTACTAAATTACTCATTTAAGACAAAATGTTTATATATTATTAGTTTACATTTCTCACCTAAATCCTGCAGTGACTGTGGCAGGTCCCAATGGTACATAGTTACCACGGGCTGGATGTTCTTAGCAAGCAATGCATTTATTAGATTATTATAATAATCTTTCCCATCTTTGCTAATTTTGTGTGGGTAACCTAAAGGCATTAATCTGGTCCAAGATAAGGAGAACCTAAAAAAAGTACTCATTTATTATTTGTATAATTGACATCATATGTGACAAGACTTTTATCCCTTAATTTTTTCTTTACCTATAAAAATGAAGGCCTAATTCTTCGGCCATTTCCACATCCCTCTGCCAGTTATTGTAACTATCACACGCGATATCCGCAGATGACAAATCTTGGATTCTCTCCGGCTTCGAGTGGATGAAGTGATCCCAAACACTTGGGGATTTATCTGTTGACATTGCAAGACTTTATAAATACTATAAATTCTAAAATAATTTATTGTGCTTGATTATGGATTAATCAGCAATGAAAAAAAACAGCTTTTACTTACCGCTAGCGTTCCAGCTCCCTTCTATTTGGTAAGCCGATGTTGCGGCACCAAACTTAAATCCGGGCGGAAACTTGTAGCTCTGAACAGCAACGACGCTGATTAAAAAGCTGTAATAACAAGGAGTTTTCTTATTTTCAACCGTTTTATTATATTCAGCAAAATTTAAAAACAACTAGGAATTAATGTAACCGCGTAAATAATTATAAACTAACCATACTACTAGCGTCTTCGACCACATTGTGAAGCTAAATTTTGGTGAGTGGTGGTAGAGTACACTCCGACCTCTCGAACACAACTGATTTGCTAAAGTATTCTTCCCTATTTATATGACTATTTGAAATTATCCTCATGAGGCAAATGTGCTTTATGTGAAAATATGGGATTCCCATCATTTTCCTCCCGAGTTAGAATAAGTGGTGGTGATTGCCGGTAAGTACGGTATGCTATAGATATATTAGAAATTTATCATTAGACGGGTAAAAATCCTATGTAGTCGTTAGTCTGTTCCCTCATCTATCCTATAAATATAACAAATTTGTCCAATTATATGTACCTCTGATAAAATATATACGAGTATACTACTATGTAATACTTAGAATTTTGTGTTCTTTATATTTCTGAATCACATAGATTTTTTTTCGTATAAGACAAATATTATCTTTTTAAGTTATAAATAATATAAAAAAATTTCAACAGTTAGGCCCATTAAATGCAATAGCTAGATTAATAGCGTTTTTTTATCTATATTTAATTTCAGTTTAAGGCATTATTATATTAAAATTCTATTTATTTATTTATTTATTTTGCGATTTCCAAAGCCTTAAGGTTGCCTGGAAGAAATCGCTATTTCAGCGATAAGGCCGCCTATTGTACGCGCTTTAATACTTGTATTCTCTTATTTCTTTTGTGGGTGTACAATAAAGAGTTTATTATTATTATTATTATTATTAAAATAAATTTATAATAGTATGGGAGGCGAAGAGGGGACTTTCGGGATTTACTCGAGCGCGGCAGATTAATATACTGGGGATTCCTCGTACTCGGTTACGTACCTTCACCAAATATGAGCCCCATATATATAGCTACCCGTCTAGGTTAAAGGATCAGATTAGTAAAAAAAATTGATCATCTGAAATTCTCAAGCGCGTCAGATTAAAGTAGAGTAAGGTAGGTTCATGCTAAATCGTGTATATTCCACTAATCCGTCAATTTGAGAGTGACGTAAACAAGGGGGAGGACTACAAAGTTGTAAAAAAAAAACGTTGTCCCGACAGTCTCGAGCGTGGCTAATTTTTCTTTTATTATGAAGAGAATAATTCAAAGATTACGAAAAATATATAATCTGACGAATTCCACAAGCCGAAGTAAATAAAAATTGATCGATAAAGCTTAACGCAACTACGGGTTGCCTATATTCCTCTCTCCGTGTGTCAATTGAGTCATAGGAGGAAGATGATTCTACCGATGAATCTTTGTCGTCAGAATCATAAAAAAATAATAATAAGATAATTAAATTTAAAAATTTAACAGTTCTCAAAAAAATGAATTGTTTTCTTATAAACTTGTAATATTTCTACATAAACATACACTCTTTTATTTACATTCTATTTCTTGAGCTTTTCAATTGATTACGTTCAATGAATTAAAAAAATTGAGGCCAGTCGTGGCGCAGAGGCACAGAGTGTGACTGTAAATCCGACTGGTTGTGGGTTCAATCCCCATTCGAGGAGATGAAATATTTATTTAAATTTATAATTCCATTTCTTCGCTCTGGTATCGAGACAAAATCGCGGCGTTAAGTGATGCCACTCAACACTCAATTTTTCCTTCAATTTAGCCTTCAAAATTTGGCAGAAAGTGGGGAACAGAGTGTCTTAACATTAGGTTCCCTCTGTCTACCCTACTATGAGCGGGATACAACGTAAAGCTGATTTGTTTATTTTATTTATTTAAAAAAATATTAATAATTGTCAGATTAAGCAAGTCCTTTCAGATAATCGTTAGATTATGAGATAGCACGTCTAGGGCATTAAGATGAACCGTCTAGGGTATTATTATGACCAGTTTTATTTTTATATCTTAATCTGACGCGCTTGAGTATTTCAAAATGACGAATTTTTTTTGCACATTCCAACAATAATTGCGAGCTTGCGTCACATCCAAACCGTCAAATTAGTATACAAGACCTTTTTTTCAGGTTTACTTAACATCCCCTTAGAAAATCTGACACACTCGATATTATTATTTTTTTTTTCATTTTTAACTCTTACGTACGACCACGTCCATCACAGAAACAGTCAGATTAACATATTTACATTTTTAAGAATACGTAGGGAATTAATGATATCAATATCTGACGCGCTCGAGTATGTCTATGCAACAGTTTTTTTTTTACATTTTTGAAAATCTATAGCCACTCACAAGATATATATTGTATGACATTTTTATCTTGTTATCACCTAAGCTTCGCAACCCAATAGGTCTCTACGATGCTCGAGAGAGAATCCCGAAGTCTTTGGCTCCCGTACTATAATAAAACATTAAAACATTTAAGAATTGCCTGTTTCTTAAAAAAAAGTAAGAATATCTCTTTAGCGTATTTCTGCCTATAATAATATATACTTTATTTTCAGCTGTCTATAGCTCGCATATAACAGGGTAGGCGAAGGGAATCTAGTGTTAAGTCGCTCGGGTCCCACTTTCCGACAAATGTCTGAGGCATTGCGTATTAAGTACTCAACGCTTCGCTTTGCCTTATTGCCATAGCACATAATAATAATTTTAAATATTATATTACTCTGAGAGGAAATTGAACCCACATCACCACCACAAACTATCATAATATACCACACACATCGTCGCGCTTACAGTCACAGGCTCAAATCAAAATTATATCAAAAGTCAAATATATTAAAATTATTACTTAAGGAAGAACAATAATATTATCAAATACAGAAATTATGAGCACGTAATTGGAATAACCTAAAATTGTAATTGAGGTAAAATTTCTTAAATATGACTATTTTGTGACGAATAAGCCATCGTCAATGGCAATATATANTTTATTGTGCTATTTTTTCGATAATAGTCAACAGAAACTTTGTATCTTTGAAACGCATTGCTGATAAAAGTAATTATTTTTTTTGTGTTGATATTGTCACTTCACGAGTGTCTCTCATATATATATATATATATATATATATATATATATATATATGTATATATATATATATATATATAAATATAAAATAAGTGATTTACTATCTTTTTTAGCTTCACGCTAGTGAAGCGGTGTGCACAGAGAAAATTTAATGTGGAGCTTAAAATTCAACTCAAATTTACAATTTAGTAGTTTTTTTAGTTTCGTGAGAAATCCCTATTCCACGTGAGATAATCACTTGTATAAGTGACCTTTCCAGTCAGTTCATTGATGTCTGATTGGTGTGGTGATTTTATATTATGATATCCTATCTCAACTGGAAGTGGCGAAGGGAGTGTCTTAACACTAAATTTCCTTTGCCTACTCTGCTTAATGTGGGAAAAGGCGTAAGATGAAGCAGTACTATAGTACAATTTTTCAGGAAAGTTTTAAGTTTTAAAATATGTCTTGATTAAATTAATAGTTTTATTTTATTATCTTTTTATGTAATACTCGTAATATGTTGCAGAGGGAACCTGGGGACCTAGTGTAACGATTCACCGTTACTATTACGACAGTTGTGTTCCCCATTTTCTGTTGAATTCTTCGAGGCATTGCGTGTTGAGTGGCGGAACTCAACGCTGCACTTTGCCTCGTTACCAGAGCGAGAAAATAAAATATTAAATATTTTCCCCGAGTGGGAATTAAACTGACAACCGTCGCACGCTCGTACTCCTGCGCTAAGACGGCCTCATAATTTTATGAGCCATATTTAGGATTGATTACGCATAAAAATATTTTCTCAATGAATGAATATGTCGTAATAGTTATATAGTACGTAAACAAATTTGAACTCCTTGTAGTGGTTTCCCGTTTGCATAGCAGAATGGATCAAGTTTTCCTGTTACGTGTTTAAGTCTATTTATAATTAGAGGTCATCGTGTCACAAATCATTTCACATATTATCGAATTCAGACGGAAAGCTTATATAGAGTGTCTTTACAGTAGTTTCGTTCTTCCTACCCTAATGTGCGTGAAGGTGGAAAAAATAAAATATCATATTTCATCGACCCCCTCTCCCCTCTTTGACTATGTTGTGCTATAAGCCTCAGTTATTCATTGAAATATTCTATGGTATTACTATCACGTACATAATAGGAAAATAGAATTTACCTCGTAGCAATTACATTATGAACTACGGAAGTATATATACGTCATAAAATATTTACTCACTTTTACCTCTAACTAGATGAAAACTTAGGTTATTCCCATTTATAAAAAAACTTAATGTTGATTATTATAGGCCATCAATATACAATGAGGCTATCGTGATGCGGTGGGAGGACGCCTGATACCAAACGCTGTGGTTGTGGGTTCGATCTCTGCGCCGAATTTATTATATGGCTTTTTTTTGGATTAGAAGGCTTGCGTGGGGACACAAGACCAACACGTAGAGGCCCCTTAGAGAATATACAAATGTTTTACTGTGACGCAACAGTCAGGATCCATCTCTGGGTTACCATAAGTAATTGCCCAGAAATGCTCGCCGGTTAATGCATAGGAACTATGGAAAATATGGAAATCTAAACTAGGACTATGGAATGGAATTTGGATGGACTGGTTACTGGGCTATTGATTGAGACTAATGGACGTCCGCCTTTACAATAGTCTCAAATTGAATGATTGGCGGAGGGTGACTCGCCTCCCACTAGATGGGCCCCCACAAAGCGGCGTAGTGGCTTATTATTATTATTAAGTGTAACCGTTGTTGTTTCACTCGTGCTACAACAAAATACGCCATAGTTACGTCATTACGTCATGAGCAGCGGAAGTTTACCTCATAAATGTTTGTTATAATACTTTACACTACAAGCAATTAGATATAAATTTTGGTTATTCCAATAATGCGATCATTGGTTTTATATAATGTTATTAATTTCCTTTTGTTCATTTTATGTATTTTTTTTCATTGTTAAAAATTGTTTTATGATTAATCAATAATTGCTATATTACTTTTATAGTCCGTGAAAATGCCTATTTATAATATTTTCCGGTATTTTTTTCATATTTATGTAATTTCATATCCTCAAATGAATATAATGATGGAAATCATCCAAAAGACGCAGAAACTCGAAACGTCGCAACGTGAGCCCCGAAATGTTAAATTTTTAATACGTTACTAAATATTTTTTCTCTATTAAAATCTCATAAGCTTATATTCGATAGGGATAGCAATATATATCTATCTGATTAAACTTACGACCACAATATCAAAAAAAAAAAACAATCATAAAAAGGCCGTCGTGGCCCAGGGGCACAAGGATGTGACTGGAACGCGACGGTTATGAAATATTTATTTAAATTTATATTTCCATTTCTTTGCTCTGGTGTCGAGGCACAGCGCGGCGTTGAGTTCCGCCACTCAACACGCAATGCCTCCAAAAATTCGGCGGAAAGTGGGGAATGGAATGTCTTAACTTTCTGCCTACCCTGCTCTGTGAGGGATACAGCGTGAAACTGATTTAATTTTTAATTTTAATTTAAAAAATAGATCAAGCATGAGTCGGTCAAGCACAACTTCTCACTTCTTCTCAAATTTCATAACTGTAAGTCTATGGACATTTTCAATATTTTTTGATTACGCGGCGAATTTCATATACATGCGCAATTTCTTATATCTTTTATTTGCATTGATTTGGAAGTATATTTTTTTGTGCTCGAAGCAACCTGCATATTGTTGCGACCCAGTTTATCATTTCTTGCTTAAGTGGCCCCCCGAAAAATGTGACTGAGATTAATGATAGTGGACGAAGCGAAAGAAGTATGCAGGTACAATAAAAAAATCTCAATAATGTCTATAAAAATATTCCCGAATAAAATCGTAACAAACTGTATGTCACACATGGCCAGCTAGATAGGGGGAACCTGGGAACATAATAAAACATTCCGCCAAATTCTTGTGTTTTGAGTGGGGAATCTCAACGCCTCGCTTGGCCTCGTTATCAGAGTGAGAAAATGAAAATATTAAATATTGTATTATAATATATTATGCCGAGAGGGAGTCAAACCCACAACCATCCTGTTTGCAGTCGCACGCGTGTGTCCTACGCCATGACGACCTCAAATAAACGAAATAAACAACAATTAAAAATATAAATCAATATTCAATTAATATAAGTACATACAAATTTTAGCAAATCAAACTATTTGATTACGATCGTTGCTGTGCAAAATTTAAATTTAACAAGGCTGTATACATAGACTGGCATATATAGTAATTTAATATTATTATTATTCTTTTTTTTACCTTATTAGAAAGATTTTTTCCAATTAATTTGCAGTAGGTATATCTCTATGAATGCTTTGACGTATACTTACATTCTTTGTCTAAGTTTGTCAAAATGAATAGTATCTATTAATAAGGCATAGAACGACGCACGAAAAAGGACAGACAGGACAGTCTCAGGTATTTTTATTATTATTTAAATTAAGACGACAGTTTGACGCTCCGTTCTCTCTGACTACCCCGCATGGGATAAAGCGTGAAGCTAAGTTAAGTTAAGACGACAGTTATATTCTTTCTTTCCAAATAAGATGGATTTCAACGGTAATTCTAAATTTGGCAGGAAAATCATGGGAATTTCAGATCTTACGTAGCAATATGAATTTACCTCATGAGGATAAATTCAAATAGACATATAAATAGGGAGCATTAGAGTTATAAATCAGTAGTGTCCGCGACGTGTCTGTGTACTTTACCATCACTAACTCAAAAAGGCTTAAAAATGTGGACGAAGACGCTAGTAGTATGGTTAGTATATAATTGTTTAAGTGGTAGTTATATTTATAATAGAGGTCTTAAAAACGAAAATAATAAAAATTTATTGCTATTACAGCTTTTTAATCAGCTTCGTCGCTGTTCAGAGCTACAAGTTTCCTCCCGGCTTTAAGTTTGGTGCCGCAACATCGGCTTACCAAATAGAAGGGAGCTGGAACACTAGCGGTAAGTAAAGCCTAGAACTTTCTATAATTAATTAATTTTCGGGTTATATACATATAGACATTATTAAATTTTAACAATATTGACAGATAAATCCCCAAGTGTTTGGGATCACTTCATCCACTCAAAGCCAGAGAGAATCCAAGATTTTTCATCTGCAGACATTGCGTGTGATAGTTACAATAACTGGCAGCGAGACGTGGAAATGGCTGAAGAGTTGGGTCTTCATTTCTATAGGTAAATAATATATTTAAGTAATGAATTTAATTTAATATTTACATTAAAAATGTTCTTGGGATGTGTATTACTTGTCATACACAATATAACTACACAATTGTAATAAATAAATATTAATGATTTTTTAGGTTTTCCATATCGTGGACCAGGTTAATGCCTTTAGGTTACCCACACAAAATTAGCAATGATGGAAAAGATTATTATAATAATCTTATAAATGCATTGCTTGCTAAGAACATCCAACCTGTGGTAACTATGTACCATTGGGACCTGCCACAATCACTGCAGGCCTTAGGTGCGTAATATGAACGATGTTAATCGTTCATATTAATAAAATCGTTAAAAATGCGATCTAAAAAGATTTAAGAATTATGTTATGTGTATAAATAATTGTCACACACACCAATCTATCAAATAGTAAAGTATACTTATTAATAAAGAAATGATCATATTTATTTTTTACAGGAGGATGGGCTAATCCACAATCAATAGAATGGTTTAGTGACTACGCTCAAGCAGTTTTCTCTCTGTTCGCTGACCGCGTCAAAACCTGGATAACTTTTAACGAACCAGTTGCCTTTTGTGATTTCTCCTTCAATAGTGGTATCCACGCGCCAGGAGTTGTTATCCCGGGAATTGGAAGCTACGTATGCAATAAGAACGTCTTGATGGCTCATGCTAAAGCATGGAGGATATATGATAAAGAGTTCAGACCAAACTATCAAGGTAATTTATATTAATATGTAGTATAAGTCCATAATTTTTCATAAATAGTTACATCGTACTTACAAGAAATATTAAAGAGCTTTAATGTTTATAATAATTTTCAAAATATTTTTACAGGAAAAGTGTCCATTGCAAATTTCCTTACCTGGATGGAAGCTGAGAACAAAGAGGAAGAAGAAACTGCTGAGTTTGCAAGAGAACTTGTGGTATTTATAATTTATTATTTTTTTCAGTTCATATTACTTGACTAATATTTAATAAGGTTTAAATATAAAATACTCTATTGCAGCTGGGAATGTACACATATCCCATATTCTCTAAGGAAGGTGGTTGGCCTCCACTGGTAGAGAAACACATGAGGGAGAGAAGTAAGGTTGAGGGTTGGCCAAAATCCAGATTGCCCGATTTCACTCAAGAAGAAAAAGATTTTGTTAGAGGTGTGTAAACTATATACGAGTTTAACAGCATTTTATTAAAACTCCTAGAGTGCCCACGCAATTTTCTATGGGCAATATGTATTTCTTTTTTTTAGTAACAACTAAGTTTTTAAATAACATAATTACATGATTCAATATTATTTTGGCAATTTAAAAAATACTGTAGTTAATGCTTAATTCTGAATCTAAGACAATTTTTTCTAAGTATAATAGCGTTTATATTAATATATTTTAGGAACATATGATTATTTTGGCTTCAACTATTACACAAGTCGCACCATACGTAAAGCAATGCCTGGTGAAGCAGTTGGTATATGGCCTATGGAGGGGAACTACGATTTTGATATTATATTTTCTGTCCGACCGGAATGGAAAATAGGTGCCACCTGGTTTAATGTAAGTTATTTGTTACCTTTCTTGCTCATTAAATAATATAATGTAGTATGTTATTAGTATAATTAAAATTAAGAATTATAACTAATCTAAAGAAGTCTTTTAAAATATTAAAATACTAAATAATATGCAGTTTCATTACTTCAAAATATTACGTATGGTACAGATATATCCAGAAGGTCTACGTTATATGCTGCGCTGGTTGAAAAATAAGTTTGGAGATCTCGAATTTTTCATCACAGAAAACGGTTACGCGGACACTAATCCAGCTATGCGAGATATAAATCGCGTTTTGTATTACAAAGACCATCTAGAACAGGTACGAGAACATCGTTTGATATTATATATTTCATGTCTTTCGTAAGGAATGTAAATTTAATTTCTTTTAACTTTGTTTAAGTTCTCGGAATTTGGACTAAATTTAAGTTTTTTTTAATAAATTACAGGTCCTTCTATCGATCAATGAAGATGACGTGAACGTGACGGGTTATACCGCTTGGACGCTGATGGATAACTTTGAATGGGCCTTCGGATACAAGTAATACTTAGTTAATTTTCTATTCCAAGGCCACCAGATTCTATTCTAGTAGTAGTTAAATAAAAGAAACCTACTTAATTAAAAAATAACACTCTTACTTTTCCTAAAAGTAAAAACTGATTATTAAAATATTTATTTTATTCAGTTAGGTCATTTTTTAACAGAACAAGCTGAAAATATTCTATGATTACACTTCTTAATATTTTCGTTGTATTTCCAGGCTTAAGTTCGGTCTTTACCATGTGGATTTTGAAGACCCGAAGCGCACCCGCCGTCCTCGCGCCTCTGCTGAATTCTACAAGCGAGTTATCAAGCAACACTCAAGGTCTAACCACAGACACCGACACCGATACAGTCATCTCTCCAGATCTAATCGCGTATAACAGCTTTAAAAAGATTTAATTAATATATGTATTTGTTTTTTTTAATACTGTTTGCAAAAAATATACATTTATATTAAATTATGTTATTATTTTAATCATGTATCTTTACCTAGCGGATTTTGTTTAAATCTGTCGAAAATTATTTAAATATATGGATTACTGAGAATATGAGCAAATTAAAATTCCATTAGACTATTAGTTGTAAAAGTTAATCTATACTATTTATTTTATTTAATATAATAAGGCGGAAGAGTTTGTTTAGCAAAAGTAAGCTTTGACTAAACTACACATATTAATGTTCAGTAGAGATGGCAAATACGAGATGGTTGAGGGAAGGCGTATTGCTGCCGGTAACAGGGTTAATGGAGCCTTAGCTACATTAATGAGATGGCGAAACGTCAGCATAGCGTTTGTACCGTACACAATGCAGTGTTGGTACCACCGCTGGTATACGGCAGAGAAACGTGGGTATTATAGAAGAATAATGAAAAAAAGATGAATGTCGTAGAGATGCAATCTCTTCGTAGGATATGCGGAGTCAGCTTAGCTGATCGAATCCGCAATGAAGAGATACACAGAATGGCAGGTACTAGGAGGATGAAGAAGAACGTGCTCAGCTGGTTTGGGCACGTCGGACGAATGAGTTATGAAAGAGTGGCAAAAAAGATTCACGATGGAAAAGTGATTAAATAGTAAGAGAGATAGGGGGAGACCTCGGCTGACCTTCGAAACACAGTATTAAAGATACTGGAGGAAGGTTACGTAAGAGCATGGGGAACTCCCGGAGGGCATGTATGAAGAGGTTGAAGACAGTCGACGAGGCGAAATAGGTATTTTTTCATGGAAAAGGACAAGGCAAACGAGTTCGGGTCACCTGATGGTAAGTGATTACCGCCGCCCACGACCCTGTGCAACACCAGAGGAGCTACAGGTGCGTTGCCGGCCTTTAAGGTGGAGATAGACGCGCGTTTTGAAGGTACCCATGTCATATCGACCTGGAAACACTGCCGCGGGTAGGCCATTCCACAGTTCCGTGGCGCGTGGAAGGAAGTTCCTACGAAACCGAATAGTAGTGGATTACCACGTATCCAGGTGGTGTGGATGATATTTTAACTTGTGACGTACTGTGCGGTTAGAAAATTCAGCGGCAGGTAACAGGTCAAACAGTTCTTCAGAACACTCCCCATGATAAATGCGATAGAGAACGCACAGCTAGGAAACGTCTCTACGCAAAGCCAAAGTGTCAAGCCTTTCATAGATCATTGGTAGGTATGTAGAGACCGTAGCTTTTGGCGCTCCGTTCTCTCTGACTACCACGCTAGAGATAAAGCGTTAAGTAAGTTAAGCTTTGACTAAAATTACAATATTGAATGAACAGTTAATGTAATAAAATTATATATTATACCATTGACTTTGAAAAGAGCAACTGTTGAGTTTCTTGCCGGCTCTTCTCAGCAGAACTGCCTTCCGAACCAGCTTATTTTTTTGTTATATTCGACGATTCAAAAGTGCTTATAAGAGTTTATTTGAATAAAGAATATTTTGAATTTAAATTTGCATTTGAATTGAATGTGACTTGACGTCGCGGAAGACGACGTAATGGGCTTATGCGAAGTGTGATAGTGACGTTAACTTATTATGTTGAGACTGATGCCGTTTCGCCGTACGATTGCGGTACGTAAGCTATAGTAGTATGGCGTTATCGTTGACATAATGTATATCTCTGTTTTTCTATTACTTGGTGTTTGGTTAGTAGGTGTGTAATCTTTTATTGTTATTTGTTTAGGTTCCAAGCTTCGTTAAATTATGTAATCAATTTGTAAGTAAATGCAGCATAATAAAAGTATTATAGGTGATAAGCGGGCAAAGCCGCAAACAGGCTAATTTAAAAATTGAAAAGAGCATTTCTTCACTAAATACTAGAAAAACATCAAAGTTTTATACATTTTTCAATAGACTAGTGGCCGTCCGCAACTTTGTTCTTGTCCTGTTATTTCTCGTTTCCGCCCGACTTTCGAGAAATCTTCCTTTTTCTCATTTTTAAGCTTCACGCGCGCGTTATCAGTCAGTCATAAAGGAGTAAAATATATATCAGCAGTTTTCCCTATTAACTAAGAGCGTACTTATCTACTCGTTACTTTTACATTGATTTGGACTCAAGCAATATTGCCAGAGCAAGAAAGGACCATATCGCTATAATAGGCGAGAAGCTTGAGAGCTACCCGTCCGGAATTCATCAGTTTTGGGTACTCTCATAGGCGGCACTTAGCAACTTTAGCCAGCCTTTACTTGCACCACTACGCCCAGGAATTGATATCCGGGTCCATACGGCAAAAGAGAAAAACGATCTCCTGGGTGCTCTCTTTGTCTCAAACTCGACTTTGGATAACCGAGGAACATCGACGCCTACCCTTCCAAGGGGCCAGAGCTCAATGCCAGAGCTTAAGTTCAGCCAAAAAGTTATTAGGCGAGCTCTGCCCTCAAGTCGAGCGGGCCAGATGTCATCTCTACTTAAGAGAATTTAGAATTTATGCAAACTGGTCGACAGCTTTCTCACTGGGCACAGCATTAAGGTTGCTAAATTGTTTATGTTAACGCTGTTTACCCCAGCCGTGCAAATTTTTCTCGGAAAAACATAGACCAGTACCGAAATAAGCTTGTGTCTTCAGTTGAGGCATCCCTCGGGACTGTTTTCCACATGAGGTGAAAGGAAGTTGGTTCAATTCAACCAATACATATAGCCGCGCCCAGTATCAGCTCGTTAAGCCTTAGCGTTTCGAGTGACTGCCAGTATTGCCAGTACTGCCAGTCCTGATCACCTGAAAAGCGAGGCTACGTTAGCTCCAAAGAAACTGGGAGTCATCACCAGAGCGAGACAGTACTTCACGCAAAAACACCGATTGGCCCTGTATAGGGCCCAAGTTCGGCCTCACTTGGAATACTGTTCTCATCTCTGGGCTGGTGCACTCTAGTATCAGCCTGACCCATTTAATCGCATACAACGTAGAGCCGTTGGAATTGTTGGGGACCCAATGATCTGGGAAAGGCTTGACACTTTGGCTTTGCGTACAGACGTGTCCTCGCTGTGCGTTCTCTACTGAATTTGTTATGGGGAGTGTTTTGTGAAACTATTTGACTGTTTTACCTGGCATAGAATTGTCTAACCATACAGTACGTTACAAAAATAAATCTCATACACACCATATGAATACGTGGCACTCCACTTATTTGCGGCTTCGTAGGAACTTTCTTGCACGCTGTGGTATGGCCTACCTACGGCAGTATTTCCAGGTCGATACGACTTAGGTACCTTCAAAAATCGCGTCTATCTCCTATGTCTCAAAGGCCGACAACGGCAGCGTTGATCACTTACCGTTAGGTGAGTCGCACGCTCGTTTGCCTTGTCTTTTTCCATAAAAAATAGATATCAAAACGTACAGACGGACAACAAAGCAAATCTATAACAGTATTCTTTTCCGTTTCCGTAGTTTATTCAATATTGTTAATAATTATGTCATCTAACAGACGACAGCCACCTAAGTCTACTCGTCACGGGTACTAACGTCACGGACTACTGTAGTGTTCGAAACAAATACTAAATGTACGTAATTAATCCAGTTAAATAGTTTCATTTAAATTAATATCAATAGCTTAAATTTTTAGCCAGATCAAAAAGTATTCAACGGTTTTATTATTTTCAAATAAAATCAAATAAGCTTCACGCTGTATCCTGCACACAACAGGGTAGGCAGAGGGAACCTTGTGTTAAGACACTCCGTTCCCCACTTTCTGCCGAATTCTGGAGGCATTGCGTGTTGAGTGGCAGAACTCAACGCCGCGCTTTGCCTCGAGACCAGAGCGAAGAAATGGAAATATAAATTTAAGTAATATAAATATTTCATCTCCTCGAGTGGGGATCGAACCTACAACCAGTCGGTTTTTACAGTCACACCTCGTGCCGCTGCGCCACGACTGGTCTCAATTGTTTTATTATTTTATTACGTCAAAATGTATATCTATACATATATGGACAAACTGAAACAACATTTTTTTTTTTATTTCTACAAGGATTGTTAAAATAGAATAGAAAACTTAGTTGAAAAAATAACAAACACATCGTACAAAAGGCGATCAGATAAACTGTTTCCAATATACTAAATAATACAGTAGATTTTAGATTTTTTCTTACTTTAGATTATTTTCTTCAAAAGTGAACAATGCGCAAAATTCTACAAATTTTTACTTAAGAGTAACCATGATCGTTGACCATACTGTACTTACTGTGTCAGCGTTAGTGATATTTTGTTTATTGAAAAAAAAGTTATTATAGTACTATTTATACCACAGCATTTTTCCTTTTAGTAATCACTGATTAGTTGTCGTGGGGAATTTATGTTGTATTTCAATGCTAATAACAAAGATAGCATCCCATTATCATTCATTGATTTAACATAAAAAGTAGGAGCGTGGTCTTTTATACCACAAGATATAAAAAAAAATATATATCATAAAACCAAAAGAAACCAGGTACAATATGGAAAAATTAACGGAGCTGTCTGAAAGTTCCGTGAGATTGTGTCAGGTTGGCTTGAGAAATAAATTTTGACTATTACTTCTTATCATTTTATCGATATACAAATACTCTAAAGTAACTGAAAAAAAAACATGTCTCATATCTTTATTAAGTAAAACGCAACCATGGAAATATGGGTACCGATAAAATCTCTTTATACCGCTGTATTTTGTATATATATATGAAGTTTCTAATAGAAAGATTACAAGATAATTTGAAAAAAAAATGATGTAGGTGTTTTCGACATTGGTAACAAGTCATGTTGAGGAAGTTCATCGTTGATCGATCCTTATTCATTATCAAGACTGATATGGAAAAAGATCCCTTATGGAAGATTGCAGAGAAGCTGAATTGATCTCAACAATTTTATTTTTGACCATATACGGAATTTAGTGTTAAGACTCTCCGTTCCCAACTCTCCCACCGATTGTTTCTAGGTGGCGCACTTTTTCGTGTTATCAGAGCAAAGAAATGAAAATACTAAATAATTATTATAATTCCCCCTAGTGGGAATCGATCATAGTTACTATTCATGTAAAAGTAAAAGCCTGTAACAAGATACCTTTTTTCTTTCTTTTAGTGAAATTAAATGTTAATATGAGTATTTTAACTTATTTAGCACTATGTACCTATACAAGAACATCGTTAATGAGGACGCCCTATTATAAGTAGTGCCTATTATACATTTATCATTTAGTCACTCGTCATCGGATGCCAGATAATAAATGATAGGCAGCGGATGGATAGACAGGTTTTATTTCAGCTTACATTATTTAGACATTTGATTCGGTGCTTTCCATTAAATTTTTGAGACATTGAGTGTTAATTGGACAAGACTTGTTACCAGAGTCAGAAAATTCGTTATTAATAATTCGTAAAATAAATAATTAATAATTCGTTCCATTAAGCGGGAATTGAACCCACAGCCGCCGCCTTTACAACCAGACTCTTGGTCATATTCATACTCGTAATCTTTGTGAATGATTATTACGTAGGATATTCCGACTACCACCCGCTACTTTATTAATAAATAAACGACACACCAGTTAAAGTTCATTATTTATATAATTATTATTAGATAATTCTGTACTTCTAGTTCGTATTACGTTAGTGTAGTAACTAGCAGAGTCACGCGGAGTTCTCGTGCGTTCCGGCGAATTGAAATCCACTTCGTAGAGTCCAAATTTGCATCTGAAATAGAAATAAATGTAATATAAGGTTATATTTATAATATAAGGTTATATTTATAGGGAACTAGGTGGCTTAACACTAGATTTCCTTTGTCAACTCTGCTATATGTGGGATACAGCCTGAAGATATATTTTTTTATTATATATTTATTTTTAAGTCTTTAAACTTAGGATAAAGATTATTATATAAAAATGGAACGGACAAGGCGTTTTGTAAGGTTATTTCTGTCCTTGCCGCTAAACGTGGAATTATTAATTATTTTACTACTTTTAGTACCTACACCTACTCCTACCTACTTTTAGTACTACCTAAGTTACTACCTAGTTCAGCGCTCTCGTGTTACTTGTCAGCGCGCTTTGCTTGACAAGAGCGGGGAAATAAATACAATTTATAATGAATTCTCCCAAGTGTGTATGGAACCCACAACATCATTGCCTCTAAAGTCAAATACAGTTCCACTGCGCAGATTAATTATGCGCAGATTTAAATTAATTTTGAAGTGATAACGTCTTAGAAATCGATGAACGCCGACTGCGCGTACGAAAGACGTGATTCATTGTCACGTTCCGCCTGAGCCGAGCGTGCAAGCGAGACCGCGGTACAAGTAATAGAGATGCAAGATCGACGCAACTATTCATTAATTGTTATTTGTAATTAATCTACATAATTTAGGTAAAAAATATTTGAATTAACGCGTGTTGCGTGCGTGTAAATGTAAATTTATCGAAAAAAAAATAAAACCAAGTCACTTTATATTGCCTTAAATTAAATATTTCAAAGTACAGAGCAGATTTTAATGTGATTTTCACAAACAGGCAGAGTGGTTCAAAAGGAAAATTAAATATGTGCATAATATTTAGACCATCGTGACGCTGGGGCACAAGCGTGCGACTGTAAATGTGACGGTTGTGAGTTTCATTTCCACTCGGAGAAATAAAATATTTAATGTTTAATAGTTTCCTTGGCAAATCGCGGCGTTGAGTTCCACTCAACACACAATGTCTCGAAAATTCTGCGGAAATTGTTGAATGGAAGCGTATCAATGATATTTCCAGGTTTCCTCTGCCTATGCATGATGCGGGATACAACTTAAAGCTGCATAATACGAGTACATGCAGAGCGTAGAGCTATACACGCAACAGTTGTGTGGTCGATGTCCACAGCATACACTGTGAAGCTGCTAATTGCTGAATTTATTACATAAAGTGGAAAACAGGAAATATAGTAACTGTCTCTTAAGTATATTTATTCTTTATTGATAAGTAATTCATAACTCACCTGAAAAAAAAATCACTTGTGACAGTATTTTTCCTTTTTGCATATGGGACTTGAACCCACAATGATCATATAACTTATATAGCGTTTTTTGACGCTGTTTCACGTGTTATCCCGCATACTAAAATAAGCAGAGAGATACTAATATCCACTCCACTTTCCAATTCCGCCCAAATTCTAAACATTCGGAAATTTACGCCACGAATAGCGTATTAGTTAAGCAATTTATGACACTATATACTGGGCATGACTACATAATATAAACCACTTACGAAAATCCTGCCATCCACTCAAAGTTATCAAGCATAGACCACGCTGTATATCCTGTCACGTTTACTTTATCCTCATAAATTGCAAGCAGAACCTGAAAACAATTTTATTTTGTAGAATAAGTAAAATAATTATTTTTATATAAAGACGAACGTGCCTTAACTGGAATTCCAAAACTTAAATGAATTCTTTAGTTTGGCTATTTGGATTAAGTATATTTTTTTCGCCTTAATCTACAGGAGTAACCTCCTGGGGAAATAACCTAGTATAGTATAGAAGATGAAGCCGAAGTTCAGAGGGTGCGGGTTAAATAGCAGACCTCAACGCCACATGCTGTCTACCAGAGTGGAGTAATGAAAATAATTCACCCGGTTAGCTTCACAAAAGTACTTAATCCAAATAATATACACCCAATATTATTTGGATTAAGTACTTTTGTTAAGCTTCATATTGTATTCCGCATATAGCAGGATAGACAGAAGAAACCTGGGAACCTACTCTTAACACTCCGTTCCCATTAAGACACTTTCGTTTCCGCTTAATTCTGGAGGCATTGCGTTTTGGGTGGCAGAACTCGACGCCGTGTTTTCCTCCGTTACTACATCGAATGGGATCGAACCCACAACCTGTCGCGTCTAATCGCACACTTGTGCCCCTGCACCACGACTGGCGTCAAATTAAGTCCTTATTATATTTTTTTTTGTATTCTTTTTAAACATTTTTAAAGTGTTATTCTACACTTTTTTTCAACTTTCGCTGTATCCCAGGGAAGAAATAAGAAATCTAGTGTTAAGAGATACCGTTCCTCACTTTTCACCGAATTTTTGAGGCATTGCCTGTTGAGTAACGGAACCCAGCACTGGAGTTTTCCTTCGGATAAATGAAAATAGAACTAAATAATTATTGTATTCATTTTTTTTATTTTAATTATTGCATTAATTTTTCGAAGGACTTAGAAAAGTGTGTACATATATCATAAATTAAATTATCTTTACATATTTTCATTAAAAACAATCACCTATGTATATGATAAAACAAGCTTAAATAAAAATATACGACAAAATTCTATTTTACCTGTTCCAAATGATCCTTGAAATATTGAACTCTATCCCAATCATGCAAATTATATTCGGTCGACGGGTATCCGTTCTCGTATATAACGATTTCTATATCTCCAAAATTGTTTTTCACCCAGGATAGCTGGTTTCTTAATCCTTCTGGATGTACCTGTATTTTTTTATTAATTTTTTTAGCTTTTCCCACTAGAGATATACTTTAACGAGAATGGAGCACCAAATGTTTCGATCTCTGCATACCGTTGCTTGATGACGGTAGACGCGAAAGTGAAAGATTTTTGCGTCTATTGTCATCAACCTCTTCATACATGCCCTCCTGACGGTCCTCGTACTTTTTACATGAGCGGCGCCTCTTACCACTTACTCTCGTTTCATACATCTTTTTAGCCATTCTTTCTTTACTTGTTCTCTCGTGACCAAACTTTAACACGTTCTCCATTCTCTCTGAGACATTTTCACTAGTACCTGTCATTCTGTGTATCTCGTCATTGCGGATTCTGTCAGCAAAAGTATCTTACCAAAAGATGGCATATCCACAATATTCATCTTACTTTCGTTCTTCTTTTGCAATACCCGCGGTTTGCTGCCGTAGATCAACGTCGATACCAGCATTGCATTGCCAATAGAGTATCAGTATACGTACACCATATCTCCAATGTAAATAAGGTACCGTTGATCCTGTTATCGGCAGGAATACAAGGAGTATTCCTGCCGATAACAGGATCCACATCCATTTCGTATTTTCCGTCTGTACTAAACATACTTCCCTATTATACTATTCGTTCACTTGTTCTTACATTCAGTCCTTTCTTTATTACTTTCAGATATCAAAAATTTATTTATTTTATTCAGTCATATTTTGTACGTATATGTAAGACATCATCAGTTTCACGATTTTTTTCCCAGGTAGGGCAGAGAGAATTTTCTATGCGCATATGTTGGGTTTACCGGTGAGTACTATCAGTTAATATGAAATTTAGATTATTATATGTTCTTGGCTAATTATTTTAATATACATTTCTAATAGGAAAGTAATGCAAGTATGGTCTTACCCCCTGCCAGACACACCCAAACCATAAACGCCTACGAATAATACTACGCCTATATTTATGTGCATTGTTACTACTGTTAGAAATCTGAAGCGTTATCGTTTTTAAAAAAAACACGATAAAAACACACATCGTCTATATGTTTCTAAACTATTTGGAAAAGGTTACTGTGTAATTGCAATAAGTGATATGTATCACCTACTAACAATACTTCACACTAGGTTCCTTTTAATAGGGGCCATTGGCTACAAGCAACTGCCCCGATTGACACAATTCCACTGCTTTTATAGTTATTTTCACGTTAGTCTACCCTCTTTTACATGAGTTCGCTGACACTACAATAAATAAGAAAAATATGTTCTACTTTATGTTGTTTTACCCCACTACTATTTTGGTGAAGGGCTGGAATAAATTTCTGTTAAAGATAAGCTCACCAAAGTTTTATTTCATATTTCAAGTGCAATACACAATATATTGTTTTATAATAATTAATATAAATGTTCATAAATTATTTAGATATTTGAACCTGCACAATGGCGTGTAAGATCCTTGTAGCATGTTAGATGAAAATATGTTTATACACAAAATACTACTTACGTAGAACCAAAAACTACCAGCCTTTTTCCAGGATGGATCGACATCCAAATGTACATCCAATTCAGTTATAAAGCTAAAAGGTTCTCTAGTTATGTTGTTATCTTTTGCTTTTTTCACAACTCTACTTGTATAGTAGTTAAGACCATAGAAATCTGCGGAATCTGGAAAAAAAAAATAATTTTTCGTTTCGTTATATTCCACATGTAGGAAGTAAGGCAAGAGGAACCAAATTCTCAAGACATTGCGTGTTGAGTGATGGAACTCAGCGGCGTGCTTTGCCTTGTTACCAAAGCTAGGATATAAAACTATTAAATATTTAATTTTCCCGAATGAAAATTTATCCCACAAGCGTCTCTTACAATCACACTTATGACCCTAGTCTAATAATAGGTTTCTAATCTAATAATAGGTCTAATAAAAGGTTTCCGTAAAAATTTAAGGATTATAGGTCAACAGGATAGTAATTATATGTATCTACGAAATTCTTTATTTTCAGAAATATTCCTTTATTTGTACTGTAAATTATCACTTCAATTTCATAACTATAGGTCCACGGGAAGTACTCTATAGATTTTGATTACGCGGCGAATTCCATACAAAATGTAACAAAAAGGACGCATTAAGTTGACTTAGAAGTTTTTTTCTGTGTTCCAAGGGATTAGACTTGAATATTTGATATTATTTTTCGCCTTATACCTCCACACGATTTCGAAATAAATGGTCTCGACAGACGGACAACACAGTGATGCTCAAAGAGTTCCGTTTTTTCCTGTTGAGTTCCGAAATCCTAAAAAACTACAATGTTAATTGAAAAATATTTTTTTACTTTACGCTCTATGTCGCACATTAGTGTGGCCAGAGAAAATCCAGTATCAAGACTCTTCTCTCTCTTTCTCTTTTCACTCGAGTTCCAAATATTCAAACTATATTTTCATTTTTGAAAACAAACTATTCTCTCGAATGAGGTTTCAAATTCACTACCCTCGCGCTTTCAGTCATATAATGTCCCTCTTCGCCACGGTGGTCTTCGTATTTAATATCTATGGTTTTTAATAAATATTTTTAAAATGCATACAGGATGGAAATATAGTACTTAGTAATTTAAGAAAAAAACAGTTTCGTAGTATAATGGGCAGTCCAGCTACTATACTTGGTGAATTCAATGCCATACAGGTCATAATTAAGTATTCACATTTTTTCCATTTCTACCAAGCAAAAGCACGTACGCAAGGAACTTTATGTTAAGATAACTCACTCTTCACAATAATATTTCTTTTGTCACGAATAAAAAATTACGGTGTATACCGTACACAGTGTGGAAGTGTCAGCACAACTTTAAATGAAAGCACAGTTTAAACTACTCTATAAAAGCCTAATACAATTAAAAAAAAATTATTCCCAAAAATGAAAAAGTGATTTTTTTGAACAAAATAAATAATAAAATTATTATTGTAATATAAAAACGCCATTTGTCAAGAACGACGCACGCACACGTAAACCTATCAAAGGGAAATCGCCGCATACGCCTCATTCCGAAATCGAGTCGTAAGTATTGGCGGCAAAATTCAAAGTTGATTAACCTTTAGTAGTATTTTTGTAGTAGTATGTGTTTACGTTATTGGTATCACTGCGTCATAACTGCGTCACACGAACTGCGTCACACGAAATACAGGTACGAATAAACATCGTGAAATGAAAAAAAAATCTACGTCTAAACTGTTGAGGTATCTTGATTAGTTTCTTTAGATATGGGTTTAAAATATTTTACCCTCTATGCTGTTCCCGTAAAAGGAGCGTTGACACTTCCACCCTGTACAGTAGAGTAGACAGAGAGAACCCAGTGTTAAAACACTCCTTATTTTTGCTTCTTACCAGGGTTTGCATTCCTACTTAACCTACTCCACTTAACACGGTCCGTAACGTCCTCGGATCTCATGTCCTGCATCACGACAGCGCTCCCTTGGGCATCCTAAAGGGATAGGGATAGATAGCCCTGCTAGGGCACATCCATACAACATAGTTCCTAGGTCGGCGGGCAATGTGGTCATATCATCTCAGGCGGCGCTCTTGAAGACTATCCGCTGAAGCTCCTGAGTGTGCCGAGATAGTGCTAGCCAACATTCGCTGCCGTATAAAAGAACCGGTCGGATGATGCTCTTGTACATCAGCCCCTTGAGGTTGGGCGGTATTTTGCGATTGCAGGCCACACTAGAGATCTACCGCCATTTGGTCCAGGCAGTGCTTATCCAGCCATGGATATCGTGATCGATGCCTCCAGAATAATACGTAACGGATCCAAGGCACCTGAATTTTCCGACTTAACGGCTGGCTCAGGACTTATAAGGATAGTGCTCGAGTCCAGGCTTCTGCAACCCATGTCTTCGACACATTAAGTTTCAGGCCACCGTCTTTTCTCAAGCATACCCTTCCAAAGATTCAGTTTACGCTTCAGCATCTTCACACTTCGAAAGCAATAAAGAGTTTTGTGATAGCCTTCGACGCGTTTTCAACCCCAAAAATAGGTTCTTTTTTTAGCTTCTCGCTTTATATATTTCCGAATATATCAGGGTAGGTAGAAAAAACATGGGAACCTAGAACCATGCTAATATACTCCATTTCTTTTAAGACACTTCTGTTCCTCACTTTCCGCTGAATTCTAGAGTCATTGCATGTTGATTGGTGGAACTCAACACCGAGCTTATTACTATAAGCTCGGCCGATATTTAATATTTTCATTTCTTCAGAGCGAGGAAATAAAAATGTTAAATATTTCATTTGCTCGAGGGGAAATCAAACTAACAATAACCTGACGGGTTTACAGTCGCACCCTTGTGCACTTGCCACAGGCCTCTTAATGGGAAGATTTTTTATTTTTTTACTTTCTTTGTCAGTTTAATTAAAGTATCGTACCCGAACAAACATGGAGTTCTTATAAGATCACTTTGTTGTCCGCCTGTCTGTTGATCTTTTAGTCTGTCAAGACAATTTTTATCCAGATAGGGTGGTGTATGAAGCTAAAATTAATATTAAATGTAGCATCTTGCGCTTGATTGATTTTTTTTATATTTAAAAGTTTTATAGAACATTAAATTACGAGTCCGTTGTAATATTCTAGCAAATATGAAATACCTCTCACAAGCTCCTTCTCTTCTTCAGTAAAATCAGGTAATTTGGATTTTCTAAAGCCTTTCTTAATACTGTGTTCCGCTATTATTTTTTCTATGGCTGGTGGCCATCCTCCAGTTTTCGAGTATATAGGATATGAAAACAATCCTGACTAGAAATAATAATTATAAATAAAAATAATTAAAAATAATTAAAAATAATTAAAAATAATTAAAAATAATTAAAAATAATTAAAAATAATTAAAAATAATTATAACAATTATAAATTAACGCCCAATATTAATAACCTATCTCCAACGTCAATCTTAGATTGATTCATACATCTATCCAATCTAGAGATTGGATAGATATATGAAACAATCTAAGATTGACGTTGGAGATAGGTTATTAATATTGGGCGTAAGACTATACGTCTTAATTTAACACATAGATAATCTACTGTAAAACTGAACTTGCAAAGGCATACAAATAGGTAATCATAGGTAATGACATAAAAATAGCATCATCATTTCAGCAAAAAAATATTTAACATATAATAAATTAATAATATATATTTTTTTAAAGTTCATAAGAGTAAAAAAACGTCTATCTATATGTCTGCAATTGAAAACATATTAGGATTCATATTCATTGTAGAACTTTTTAATTAGAGATCATTCAGTTTAAAAATTTTAATTAAATTTATCGGAGAGTTTCTATATAGACCAGTGTTTCCCAACCGGTGGTCCGCAGAGGCCTAAAGGTGGTCCGCGATCGATTTTAATTTTAGGGGATGGTGAGGCGTTGGTCATCGCGCAGTGATTGAGAAGAACATGCCACATGGGTAGTAGTAGAGTATGCTCCGGCCTCAAATATAAATTATTTCGACATACATATTTATTAAAATATTTTAAAATACTTACACATTAATTCATTGATTTTATTAAATAAGTATGCCAGTTCACGTAAAGAAGTTATGACTTCGCAACGTATGGTATTATATTTTGACAATTCACTAAGTTGATTTTAAATTCGAAGTACCTATTGGATTTGACTAGTGGTCAACCATCCTATTGAACGTTTATCGTATGTAATAAGATATATACAATCAATTACCTACGCTTTGCGCTGTCATTTGTTATAAATGACTGTCAGTATAATATTTACTTTTAGTGAACTACGTGAGGACATGAATCGTTTTTATTGACTGTTTCATGAATTCAATAATATTTTTAAATTTGTTGGTGAATAATAATATCCCTAAATAGTAGGTAAGTGATTTCTTTTGTGTTGATAAATCTTTCGTTTGTCATTAAATGAAAATTTTCACTGCATTTATTTACCTCACCATCATCGCCACACACAACACCAGAGGAGCTACAGGTGCCGGCCTTTGAGGTGGAGATAGACACGTTTTTGGTACCCAAGTGGTATCGACCTGGAAACACTGCTACAGGTAGACCATTCCACAAATGCGTGGCGTGTGGCAGAAAGTTTCTAAGAATCCGCACGGTACGTCACAAGCTTAAATACCATCCTAACCATCTGGATACCAGGCACGTGGAGTGCCTGAGGCGTACTGTGCGGTTGAAAAATTAAGCGGCAGATGACAGGACAAATAGGTTAATGAAACACTGCCTATGATATATGCGGTTGAGAACACACAGAGAGGAAACGTCTCTACGCAAATCCGAAGTATTAAGCTTTTCACAGATCATTGGCTCCCCAACGATTCAAATGACTCTACGTTGTATTCGATCAAATGGTTCAAGCTGATACTGGGGTGCAACATCCTAGAAATGAGATACTTTTCTCATATGAGGCCGAACCTTGGATCATTACAGGGCCAATCGGTGTTTTGACGTGAAGGACTGTCTCGCTCTGCTGATATCCTCAGTCTCTTTAAAGCTAACTTGGCCTTGCTTTTCAGATGATCGCGATACTGTCAGTCATTGGAAACATTAAGGCCCAATGTGATGGAACTGGCCGCAGCTATAAAACAAGTAATCTAGAAAACTGGTGACACGATAAATGGAATTTTCTTAGTGGTTAACGCGCAAATTTCTGTCTTCTGGGATTTGAATTGTAGTAGGTTACTTTAACCCCATAAGGAGACGTTCCGGAGAGATTCTTCAAGAGAAGGCACAAGTTTATTTCGGCAATGTTTTCCCTGAAAAGACTTGCTGGACCGGAGTATACAGCGTTCGCTGTGCTTTCCAGATGATAGCACTTAGCAATATATGTTAGAATCAACCAACATGTCATTGATATTCAGAAGCCTTGGGTGACGCCAGCGTTCACGAGCAATATTTCTGAGCAAAAACCTATCGACAACGGCCTTGATGTTGCGCCTAGTGAGAAAGCTGGCACTTACATACATTCTGAGGAAGCTCGTAGAATGGAAGTTTTGCAGAAGCGCCTCATGCCACACTCGCCTTATTCTCAGGCCTTGTTCATATCCAAACTAACTGCAAGTCCGTGGGTTAGGTAAATCCTAAAATCACGAATTCGACCATGGCGGAAGCTATGTTGACGGTCATGGATCAATCGGTGATCCACCAGATAACTCAAGAACTGGCTATTTATAATGTACTGTTCCGGATGCGAAGTCAGTAGATGGTCCAATAAGGAGGCATTGTGGTTGTCGACGTCCGGGAGTCACGTAAGTGGCTCAAAAACGTGGAACAATCCATTCTCTCTAGCAAGGTCAAATACAGCTCTCATTGCGTGGTCAGTGGTGCATGGTCCAAGCCAACTGGTATTATGCGCATTAAAATCGCCAAGTGTTACGATATGAGCGGAGAAGATCTGACATTACTCGGACACAGACGCCTGAGTCAACTTGGGGCCAAATAATTGACCTATGCGTGTTGCCACTGCGGGCGACGTGAATTTCCCACATATATTTTAATCGCTTCTAAAACACCATAAGTACCATCCTATTCTAAGCCGACGGGATGAGAGCACATGACACGTAGTAGCGTCGTTGGAGATTTCGCATCGCATAATAACATAATAGCATAATCTAAAATATCTCATACAGTCGGAAAAACACACGTGAAACCATGCTTGATCGAAGCCGTTGAAGAAGTTTTTGTACTACAGGCCAAAAAAATCCAAATATCCCTCTGCCCAATAACACGGTTAAATAACCGTAATTTGCCTTGTAACCAGAACGAAGAAATAAAAATATTAATAAATAATAATTTATTCTCCCATTGTGAATTGAACCCACAACCGTCGCGTTTACAGTCACACGATTGTTACACTGCGCCACGACATTTTCACGGGAAGTTTCCCGTAAAATACATTTTTTTTTTTATGTAAGTTCCTATTGAGTTTTAGTTTCTATTTGATTATCACAGTTATTTTTTATTATACCTCTTACATAGTGGTCCCAGCTACCAAGAATGATATAAAAGTGGTCCTTGATCAAGAAAAGGTTGGGAACCCCTGATATAGACGTCAAAACTATTTTTTTCGGCCAAGCTTGCACATTGTTTTTAAAGCTGGTATTCCATTGAAATCTGTATGAAATGACATAACACTTCTTCTAAGAAGGTTAAAATCGCCTAATATCGATTTAAGGCAAACACGTCCCCTTTTCTAAGATGATTAAAAATGGTGTTATTTATTTATTATGAGTATACGCATGCGGCTTCGCCCGTTTGTACTACCGATTATTTATTTTATTATCTGGATTATTTTCGTGATCTAACTAACTCGTTTTGTACGTGACCTTCCTTCAGCATCATTGATACTGTGTTTTTTGAAGGTCAATCGAGGTCTTCCGCTAACTTTTTTACCGCTCACTTTTAAGAGCGTAGATACCAAAACATTGTATACGGCCAAATGTGCAGCTGTGCTGACGTTTCGCCGTCTCATCAATACAGCAAAGGCACCGTTAACAATGTTACCGGCAGCAATACGCCTTTCCGCATCCACCTCGTATCTTCCATATCTACCGAACATACTTCACAAATATACCACTTCATTCACTTGTTCTAATATCTTACTATTTACACTGATCTTGCATTTTGTCTTTTCTTCATTTCTTTCAAATACCGGAACCTTTGTCTTATCATAGCATTCAGGCTTAGACCATTATTTTCACACCCTGTTTTTAGAGTGGTGACTAATGCCTGCAATTCGCATTCTAGTGATGCAATGAGCACTGCGTCATCTGCATACAGTAGGCAATTTATACTCAAGTCACCTACTTTCACTCCCATATCACTTTGTTTCACTCCTTGGAGACAGCTATCCAAATACAAATTAAACAACCAAGCTGACACGGCACATCCTTGTTTAACACCCAATCGGATGTCAAACCAGAGTGACATACCAGCTCCTACTCGTATGCAAGCTGAGTGATCTCTGTAAAGAGACTTTACAGCCTGCAGTAAGGGTCTTTGATTGTACCGGGGTAGTATCTCCCATAATTTCGTTCTCACAACTCTGTCAAACACATTTTCCAACTCCATAAAAGCACAAAACACTTTTTGGTTAACGGCCAAGAATTTTTGCGTGATGATGCGGAGGGAAAAGATCTGATCCATGCATTCTCTTCCAAGTCTAAAGCCTCCTTGGGCCTCCCACAAGAGCCTTTCGGATCTCTCTCACATTTTTTTCGCCAATACCTTAGCATAACCTTAACTACCCAAGCTAATCAAACTAATAGTTACGGCTTGCGCAATATATATATGAACATTTGCCTTTATACAAAGGCACGATGACTGCACCTCACCAATCGTCTGGGACCTCCCCTACTTTCCAGCATACATTGCACCAAAACCAGAACAAGTCCAAACTGCGTGGCCCACCATATTTGATCATCTCGGCAGTAACTCCATCTGCTCCCGCTGCTTTACCACATTTTAGACTTTGTATTGCACTCTCAACTTTTTTACTACTGATTTCGCGATCAGCTACATCAAGTTTCTGCGTTTCGCTGTTATTTCACCGTCTTTCGAAAGCAACCTTTTCATTCTATAGGTTAGCGAGCAACCTCGAGAAACAGCTAACTTCTTACCAGGAGAGCTTCGCGTTTTCCCTGAAGTTGTTCGTTAACCTTTCATCTCTTTTATACTCTGACTTTTCACGCTTCATCTTTATCAGTACTTTCGTTTGGTGGTTTTGCAGCTTATACTCTTTCTTTTTTATCTCTCTCATACTTTTATCCTTACCTGATTCTTTAAAATCCTGCCATGCTTTCTTCTTTCTCCCTACAACATCTTATTTATTTATTGGTTTATCACATAAGTAACAGAGAGCGGAGCGATGATAACTCAATTTTATTATAAGTATATATTTGTTACATTTTTTTTTTGCTATGAAATTTATAAAGTGATACTGTGTGTTATTGTAATTATACATATTTGTATGTGTTTGCAAGTTCACTTGTCACTCTCTACTAGACTAAATACTCTCTACATAAGTATACTTTTTCTTGAGCTGTGTGACATGATGATGACAATACTTGTCATTAATACTATTGACTATTGCAGATAATATTTTCCTTTTTGATTTTGCCTTTTAAGAGATTTTGTGGGCACGGTGAAAGAAGTAGATGACGTAAAAAAGTTTCATCCGTGGTGTATCAGAACAGAAAATTATTACCTTCTTTTAAACGTTTGCCTATCTCTTCTTGTTTTTATTATTAAATTAATCACTTGCTATGATTTTAGGAATTAATTTCCTAATTTTTATTTTATGATAGGAAAATTTAACAATAATAATTAAACATACATATATTTCATTTGCCAGTTCTGCTAGATTCTCGTCGCCCTTCGTAGCTGGTATAAGATTGAATTGTTGGTTCACAATTCCAATACGACCTATTGATCAGAGCACATTGGCACCATTATTAGAAATAATATAATTCGGCGTTAAAACAAAAAAAAATGTTAATGAGAAATATATTCCTCTAAATTTACGTATTGTTTGATGTTTTATTTACATGCATGTTCTACATCATTATCATTTGCATAATTCTATTCATAATTTCTGTTCATTTTTAAAGATAGGTATATACCTATCGTTTTTATTTTGATCTGTATATAGATAGATCAAAATCCAGTACATGAGATATAAAAAAAATAATCTCTTCTCTTAATAGATGCATTATTCCATAAATATTTTTTTTCCATTACAAAAAAGTATTTCACCTTAATTTATTTAGTATTTTCCCTTTATATAAACATTACCTCTATTTACTTACCATTATAAATATGTTTAAATTCCTGCCTATATACCTTCGCAACCTTCCCATGACCTACCATAGTGTTTTTTATACATAAAAAATAGCCAATATCATAATCTATTACACCCGGACTTAGATCAAAAGTGTAAGCTATATTACACATGATGAAAGGTTCGTTAATAGTTATCCAAGATTTTACTCTGTCACCATATAAGTGGAACAGAATCCTCGCGTAGTCTGCAAGCCAATCGGTGACAAGAGGGTTTGCCCATCCACCTAAAAATATAAAATAGGTTGATTAGTCAGAAATCTCATCTACAAAAGAGGGTAACAGAATCTAATCTTATTTTGTCTTTCCACCCTAAGGGCAGGTCAGTCAGATAAATTACAATTTGTGGTTTCACAAGTTTCGCATAGCAATACTTAGTGAAGAATGTATCGCTTAAGGTATCAACCGATTCAAGTGGCTAATATGGTCGTTATCTGAGAGTTTTACAGCATTATTTGTGATAGTCAAATACTCAAAAATCGTCTAAATTGTAAGAGACAATTTTGACGAATATTTCTAACCTATCGAAAGAACCTGATATTTTTATATATTAAAACTACTAACTATTGTTACTACTGTAGTATTAATATTAAAAAATCTACATCCAAAAAGATCCTTGCCGTTTTTAAATTTTCTTAAAATTATGAGCTATAAGTGTGCTTTTCTTGTTTATTTGCTACCTAAACTAGGCTTAGAACTAGACAATTTTTAATATATTATGTAGCACATCACTAATTTTAACAGAATATGCCAAACAATGCAGCCTATAAAATAAATGATCAAAGATAATGATATCATGGAGGAGACCAAAGGGCAATAGTCATCCAAGCAGACGAAGGTGCCATTGGAGGATAATGGATATAAATGGCCCGGAAGCTCTTTTTTTTCACCATATGTACATACATTGTAACAATTTTTTTAATTAAGTTAGTAAATAAAAGCTTTTTTTTTATTTTAGCCTTTGTAGTTAAATGAACTATCCCACACAATAAGATTTTCTTAAATCGAAATCGTTCGAAAAGTTCAACCAAACATGCTCTTCAGCTTTATAATTTTTATACTGTATAGGAGTATAAACTCAAAACTTTGGTTTCAGTAACTTACCTAAATCCTGAAATCTTTGTGGTAAATCAAAATGATAAATAGTGACTACAGGTTCAATTCCCTTTTTCAGTAAACCGTTAATTAGATTGTTATAATATTTGTAACCAGCCTTGCTTATATATTCTGGTGTACCTCTTGGTAATATTCTTGACCATGATATTGAAAATCTGAAAACAAAAAAAAATTTTAGAATATATTTCAAAGCGGCATTGGTAGGATCATATCAAATTGAATTACCTCTCTACCTAGTCTCCTCTAAGAGAGGACACGTACCGCTCCGAGTGTGTTATTGTAGCACATTTTAAAACTGTACTGAATTCCTCAGGCTACAACATACACACATGCTACGTTAGTTCTGCTTACTTCTCAAAAAATATGACGTGAGTAAAAAGAAAAAACAAAAAAGGAACCTATAAAAGTCTAATCCTAAATCTGAAGCGATATTTATGTCGTCTTGCCATCGGCGATATGAATCACAAGCCACATCACCATTATCATTGTCTATAGATTTTGAATTGGTGTGAACGTAGACATCCCATATATTTGGAGTTTTATCTGTAATAATAGACACAATATTTACATAATATATATATTTTACATATTTTAATACAGCAGCAGGGTATTCAAAACAAATCTAGTGTGAGCTCAGTCATTTTATTATGGCGTTCCGAACTTGCAATAAATCTAGTGTCCAGACATGGAGTGCCCACTCTGTTTTTCGGCCAAATTCGAGCCGTGTTGAGTGATGGTATCAACATTTTGCTTTATCTTGCCAGAGAAGAAGAAATATAAACTATTCCCCCATTCGAATGAGTCACAAAGTCGATAGCCACGGCGCTTACACTCAGACGATATTTTCCACTAGGCCTTGATGGTATCAACATGTAAAATAATGTGCGTCATAAATGTTGGTCAATAGATTCTTGTAAATCAAAGGTTCGTTCGCTCTCTTTGGTAGCCAATTGCAGCTATTCAAAATACATTTACTATCCCTTTCTCCTGTCCAGTGTTTGGTGGAACTATATTCATTGCGTCTTAGAATAAAAATATAATTTAGTGCAAAGCTTTATTTAAAGCAAACAAAGAAAAGCAAAGCATTCTTTTGCTAATGTTCTACAGGTATTTTTGATCCTCGACGTAAATAAAGAGGGTACGTCGATGTCTGTGGCGTCGCAGCTCCCAAATTAATGAACAAATTTTGATCCAGATTTCTTTTTAAATACGATTCAAGAAAATATTTCAGCTCTTTCAAAATCATCAGCTCTGTTCAAACTTTCACCTGTACTTTATAAATAATCAGCTTCACGCTGTATCCCGCACACAGCAGGGTAGGCAGAGGGAACCTAGTGTTAAGACACTCCGTTCCCCACTTTCTGCCGAATTCTGGAGGCATTGCGTGTTGAGGGGCAGAACTCAACGCCGCGCTTAACCTCGACACCAGAGCGAAGAAATGGAAATATAAATTTAAGTAAATATTTCATCTCCTCGAGTGGGGATCGAACCCACAACCAGTCGATTTTGCAGTCACACCTCGTGCCGCTGCGCCACGACCGGCCTCTGTACTTTATAGACATTTTAATACGTTTTTTATTTTTAATTTATTACTAACTTATCGCGCCATTACTTTTATATTTTTTTTAAATAACACTTAATTGATGGTAGATATAATACATTGTTGTGGAAATGTTCGTCCTTGTAAAAACACTTTGTCTCGCTTATTTCTAAATATTATACACAATATAGTGATAATTGTTAATTAGAGGTTTTGATCTATCAAAGTATCCGATTGATGAGAATGTACTGTTTTTCTTCTTATATATAGCACTTATGACAGTGCTTCCTCAGACCTACTATACTAAATTTTAAATAGATATATACCTAAATAATCACTTACACATTTTTTTTATATAAAATGAAAAATTTAATACAAACAAAATTCTTACCATCTGCGTTCCATCCGCCTTCTACTTGATAAGCAGAAGACGCAGCTCCGAACTTAAAGTATGAAGGAAATTTCAATCCATTTTTTCCCCAGACTCCACATAGCTCAACACTATAGAAAGGGTTAACAAGTTTAGTACCGATCTATTTAGATATTTACTCTTAAAGAGTATCATAAAGCTAAAGAGTTTGGCTGAGCGAGAAAGAAAGTTGTGCCGTACGACTTTCCTCCTTTCTCCCCGTTACCAGACCGAGGAAAGGAAATTATTAAATAGTTCATTTTCTCAAGTGGCAGTCGAACCCACAACCTGTCGCGTTAACAGTCGCACGCTTGTGGACCTGCGCCACGACTGGCCTTGGAACAATCTTGTAATAATAATTAAGTATACGTAGGCGCAGTTATTAAGTGTCAGATTGTACTCGACGGTTGTGGCCTCAATATTCAAAGAATATAGCGCTGCGTTGCTGCCACCGAAAGCAGTTTTCAAAGAAATCTGCTAGTGAAGCTATATTTTCATTTCTGGCGATACTCGACGGTGTGCTATATTTAATATAATGAAATAATAGGGATCAAAAACAAGACCAATGCATACTTTCCCGTGTGCATCATGACGACGTCAATAAACAAGAAAAACTAACGATTAATTGTGTAATATTAATATTTAATTATTTTATAGAAATAATTTTATTTCAATATCATTTTATTAACTAATTATATAAATAAATATATCAAAGCGTAATGAATTTATAAAAATAAGTAACTATGTGTAACACTTGTCTAAATATTACTCAAAACTATATCGAACACATCTTATTGAGCAAATGACCTGAATAAACAATTACAAATTATGTTTTTTTTTAAACTTGCATGTGAAAGAATAATAAATTAGATTTTTTTATTTGTTAAATAATAAAAAAACTAACTTCTTCTATATGTTTATTTATATAATGGCGCAATGGCGCTAGGGCACAAGCGTGCGGTTGTGGGTTCGATTCCCACTCGGGAAAATGAAATATTTAATATTTTAATTTATTATTTTTAGCTGTAGTAGCAAGGTACACAATGCCTAAAGAATTCGGCGGAAAGCGGGGAGTGGCCCTAATAGGAATCAGAATATCTTAACATTAAATACCCAAGTTCCCTCTACCTGCCCTGCTATATGCGGGATAAATATATATATATACATATATATATTCGACCATTACCCTGACTGCGAATGCGATATATATAGCCACCGCATATATATATATAAGCTTCACGCTGTATCCCGCACACAGCAGGAACAATAAGATTATTAAGACACTCCGTTCCCCACTCTCTGCCGAATTCTGGCATTGCGTGCATTGCGTGTTGCGTGGCAGAACTCAACGCCGCGCTTAACCTCGACACCAGAGCGAAGAAATGGAAATATAAATTTAAGTAAATATTTCGTCTCCTCGAGTGGGGATCGAACCCACAACCAGTCAGTTTTACGGTCACACCTCGTGTCACTCCGCCACGACTGGCCTCTTATATAATTACAGATACATAAATGGTGTCTTGCCATGACTCAGTTTTATGAGACACATAAAAATAATGTTTTAGAAAAATAAATAAAAATAAATAAATTAGCTTCGCGCTGTATCCCGCACACAGTAGGGTAGGCAGAGGGAACCTAGTGTTAAGACACTCCGTTCCCCACTTTCTGCCGAATTTTGGAGGCATAGCGTGTTGAGTGGCAGATCTCAACGCCGCGCTTGCCTCGACACCAGAGCGAAGAAATGGAAATATAAATTTAAGTAAATATTTCATCTCTCCGAGTGGGGATCGGACCCACAACCAGTCGGTTTTATAGTCACACTTCAAGCCGCTGCGCCACGACAGGCCTCTTTTGGAAAAATATTGTCATTAAAAAAACTATAAAAAAGTTCACGATGGTATATTCATTTCAGATTCAGATGGTAGTTCATCTCTGAAGGTTGAACTATAGTAACTATTTTAATATATTTAATTTAAATTTATTGGCTTATTGTTCATATATTTCTATAATTTGGTATTTATCCTTATCAAAATAAATATAATAGTCACCTTTAGCATTTCGTCTAGATTGACATTATAGCTTACTGTACAACATTCTAATAAATAATTATTTTTTAGACATTTTTAAAGTGTTATTCCACACTTAGGAAAGAAAAATACTTATTTAGAAAACGTATAAAAATTTGAACGTAGCGGGACTCGAACCCGGGCGTCCTGAAAACCGACCAGGCGCTCTGACCACTAAGCGTTCTCATCAAGCTACGTCGAAATTTTTATACGCTTGTTACAACTTATTTATGTTATTAGCATCTCTGTAGGGAGATTTTTACAAATTTCCGGTACCCAAAGATAATTACTAAGAATTTTCGTTTGGCAAGAGAGAATAATATTTTTTTAAATATTTTTTAGACATTTTTAAAGTGTTATTCCACACTTAGGAAAGAAAAAATGATATAAAAATTTCGACGTAGCTTGATGAGAACGTATGGCTTAGTGGTCAGAGCGCCTGGTCGGTTTCCAGGAGGCGCGGGTTCGAGTCCCGCTACGTTCAAATTTTTGTGCGTTTTCTAAATAAGTAAATAATTATTTTTTTTATGGAAAAGACTAGGCAAACGAGCGTTCGAGTCACCTGATGGTAAGTGATTACCGCCGCCCACGACCCCGTGCAACACCAGAGAAGCTACAGGTGCGTTACCGACCGACAAGGTGGGTTGGGCGCCGGAGCCCGGCATTACCTGATGTGAAATGCAGTGGCATAAACCCTTAACGCCGGTTTTAAATGCCGGGGGTGGTAATGATCCGGTCGAGTCTGCCCATGCGTGTTGCCATTGCTGGCGACGTGACTCTATCACACGTACTTTAGTTTTTACAACACCACCAGTACCAGGATGATCCTATTCTAGGCCGGGATTTCACGGCAGAGTTATCACTGATACAAAATGACCTAGCCTACGAGCCGCACGGTATGACCGACCCGAACAGGCAGACAACGTTGACGGTTTTGGTGAATTTCATACATTTTCGATCTACTGTTTATTTTTATGTAATTATTTGCTGTCTATAATTAATGTATATTTGTTTTTTTCAGTTCTCTTAGCTTATTCAATTCGTAGATTAGTTACATTTTTTTTAATTTCTTGATGTGGTGTAAGTTTTGGCCCTGCGCGACATCATCCGCCACTTAAATCATAATTTTAATCTTTTTCGATTTTATTTTATTTTTTTTTTATTTTTTTTTTTTTTATGGAAAAGACAAGGCAAACGAGCGTTCGGGTCACCTAATGGTAAGTGATCACCGCCGCCCACGACCCCATGCAACACCAGAGGAGCTACAGGTGCGTTGCCTGTCTGTAAGGTGGGTTGGGCTCCGGAGCCCGGCATTACCTGATGCGAAACGCAGTGGCATAAAGCCACTACTTCACGCCGGTTTTAAATGCCGGGGGTGGTAATGATCCGGTCGAGTCTGCCCATGCGTGTTGCCATTGCTGGCGACGTGACTCTACCACACGTACTTTAGTCGCCTCTTACGACACCACCAGTACCAGGATGATCCTATTCTAGGCCGGGATCACACGGC
>JAAIXJ010000181.1:66695-101216 GCA_013403705.1 Heliconius hermathena | reverse complement strand
TAAATTTATATTTCCATTTCTTCGCTCTGGTGTCGAGGTTAAGCGCGGCGTTGAGTTCTGCCACTCAACACGCAATGCCTCCAGAATTCGGCAGAAAGTGGGGAACGGAGTGTCTTAACACTAGGTTCCCTCTGCCTACCCTGCTGTGTGCGGGATACAGCGTGAAGCTAATTTAATTTTAATTTTTTAACTTATTAATGCAACTTGTTTCCTTACTCGAGTCAAGGAAATGAAAATGTAAAATTTCAATTCTTCGAGAGGGAATCGAACCCTTCGTTTACAGTCGCGCACTTGTATCCTTGCGCCAGGACTGGCCTCATAGCGAAAGCATTTTTATTTATTATAATTTTAACAATTTTTTGCGGGATTATAACTAACATGTTATTCCTTTTTTTGCGAATATATATATAATATTTAAAATATCTTATCTATATATTATATAAAAGGTAAGACGCACGCACAGCCGTAACCGCTGTGCGTAGAAACGTGAAATTTGGACTGATGTTTATTTTCATAATCTGGACATCCATTAAGAAGGGATTTTGAAAAATTTTAACCCTAAAGGGATGAAATAGGGGTTGAAAGTTTATATGGATTTTTTTTTGAATCGGCACCGATTTTTATAAAATTTGAAATTCCGACTTTTCAAAAGATTTAATTGAATACGTGTTTCATAGTTTTTTAAAATCCACCCCCTACGGGTTCAAATAAGGGGTTGAAAGTTTATATGGAAAAATCTTTAAATCGCCACCGATTTTTATAAAAAATTAAATTCAGACTGAAACTAAAAATATTTTATTGAACACGTGTTTCGTAGTTTTTTTTGAATTCACCCCTAAGGGTGCAAATAAGCGGGCGAAGCCGCGCGCGCCTTTTTATAAAATTTAAATTTTATAAAAACGCGCGGCGTTGAGTTCTGCCACTCAACACACAATGCTTCCAGAATTCGTCAGAAAGTGGGGAACGGAGTATGTTAACACTAGGTTCCCTCTGCCTACCCTACTATGTGCGGGTTACAGCGTGAAGCTGATTTGAAATTTTGTAAAAACATAGGCAAAACTACTATAGCAGTAATCTTCTTTGGATGTGGATCAAAGTGTAAATATAGCAGCTCAGAAAAATACATACATAAAATACACAAAAGCCCGTTGGCATGTAAACAATCACTTCTATCAAAAGGGGAGAAACTCATCATCCCGCGTTTAAAAAGTCAGTGAACAGTATAAATTGTATATTATAATATATGTTATATTAAAATAATATATAAAAATACAGCTATACAGTTATGTTTTATATTTACACAAGTCATAGCTGCGGCGTTGAGTTCCGTCAGGCAACAAGATGGAACAGAAACAATATCCCCAGAATTCGAACGCAATGTCTAACAAGGCTCTCTCTGCTTACCCTGCAACAAGCAGCTGAAGAAAAAGGTCAAATATATAAATGGTACTTACGCCATTAAGTTTAGGTTTAACTTAAAAATTTACTTTTTAAATAGCTTTTTTTTACATAAAATATAACATTTAATTATTATAATTCTTATTTATAAGGAAGTAAAAGAAAAATCATTAGAACATATTAATATATTGTAAGCATTTTCCACAAAACACTAAAAACTCAAGGGAAGTTACTCAGATGATCAAAATCGCTTTTAGTTAGAGACAGAAGGGACTCCTTTATCAACGAAGGTTCGTAAAGCATAATCCAGATATTCCGGACGCCGAATAAAAAAAAATCTAAATTCCTTACCGCGGCCTATTGGAATTTTCTTTATTAGACGATTCATTAATTTAGGATTCAATATATATCTATACATAAACATAGAATTTAATATAGAATTATAATTTAATATACCAGATTTCAAAAACGAAATAAGACAAAAGATAAAAATTTAAATAATCTATACGGTAAAATATTAGGTATGAAGAAAGATATAAATATGTATTGCCCGTATTTATAAACCGCTCTCAAGTCTGAGATTGACCTTAAGATGACTTTTTCATTCATTAATTTTACATCTATAATTAAAAACGGCATCTCAAGATCGATCTTAGACTTAAGAGTGATTTATAAACACTGCAGGATTTTAATTTCGAGCTATGCTTAATTGAGCATTGTCTAGCTCTGATGAAAAGACAAACTGCGGTGTTGAGTTCCGCTACTAAAAATACAATGTCTCGAAAATATAAACTAAAACAAAACGATGTGTAAAGTCATTATTTAATACTTTCTATTTTCATGAATATTTAAAATTGGATATAAGCTTGAAAATAAATTTCAAAACTAAAACATGAAAAATACATCCATTGCTGAAATCCCCTAACAGAATGTTGAAGTGTCTGCATTCAACACTCAAATACTTCTAACGCAGTAAGTTTCAAACACAAATAGCTCAAAGAAGACCAGTTTCATATATTAAATTTCTTGCTACTTATATGGTGTGGAACTTTAGTGCATTTCACAAATAATTAATTATACATATACAGCTTCACGCTGTATCCCGCACACAGCATAGTAGGCAGAGAGAACCTAGTGTTAAGACACTCCGTTTCCCAATTTCTGTCGAATTCTGGAGGCATTGCGCTCAACAATGGCAGAACTAAACGCCGCGCTTCGAATTCGCACCCACAACCAGTCAGTTTTACAGTCGCACCTTGTGCCCCTGTGCCATAACTGGTCTAAATTTATTATATTACTGTATTAAAACTTATATTAAATTAAATTTAATATTTAATATTGAAACACCTAAATTAATTCACATTTAGCTATCATAATAAGGAGTTACCTATACTATAGTTAATTTTTACACATCATTTTTATGTTACTAAAGTCTTTTCAATCTTTTAAGATACCTCTATGCCTATACTAATATGTTTACTTCCTTATAATTCCCTAAAACATAATATAACTTTGTTCTCTTTTATATTATATAATTATTATAATTTGGCATAAGGATGCCAAATTTAGTGTAAATTATCAGAGGAAATTTGTTTTAATTTGTATCTATAATCATCGTGTGCACTCAGATACGTTCCTATCATATATATTATATATTCAGATATTTTCTTTAATATCTCCTTCAATTCCTAATCTTTATTTGAGTCCCCTTATATTCAGCTTCACGCTGTATCCCGCAGAATACAGGGTAAGCAGAAGGGACTTAATGTTAAGACACTCCGGCTCATTATGACACTTCCGTTCCCCATTTACCAACAAATTTTCGAAGCAGTTCCGTCAGTCAATAGAGTAGCGGAACGCAACGCCACGCTTTGCCTTTACCAGAGCGAGCGAATGAAAATATTAAATGTTTCATTTTCCCGATTGGAAATCGAACCCACAACCTTTGTGCCCTTGCGCCACAACGACCTCAAATATATTTTGCCAAAACTTTTAAGAATTTTGGAATATACTCTACCTATACTCGATATAAGAGTAAGCTATAAGACGAACTAAACTGAATTTTAGGACCTTAAACCTATATTCCATTTGCGAGACACAATCATTTTACCTAAAAACCAGCTTGTATTAATTAACAAAATAATAACTGCAGTTAACGTCCAAAATCCTAACTTTTAAAGTGTAAAATGTTCAAACATATGAACATAGATATCAAACAATTTTTATTAATATAAACAAATAATATCCTCGATCAACTATCCACTAGATTATAGTTGCGTACTAACACGGGTCAATATTTTTTGCCAAAAAAAACAACTTCAATTTTAACCGGATCCTATAATCAGAACCTAACCTAACTTCCATCACACTCCCCTTGAAGAGTATCTTCTCCATAAAAAAAGGATCATCATAATCAGTCGGCGGGATATTTGTCTGTTATTCGTCCATTTGTCGCGTACAAATTTAGTGTAAATTTAAGACTTATGTGATTTTCTGATAGATACCATTGTAAGAAATGCATCAAATTAAAATGAGACCACACGGAAAGCACACATATTGGCTTCCAAATAAAAAAAGAATCTTCAAATGAGGCCAGTCGTGGCGCACTGTAAAACCGACTGGTTGTGGGTTCAAGCCCCAGTCGAGGAGATGAAATATTTACTTAAATTTATATTTCCATTTCTTCGCTCTGGTGTCGAGGCTAAGCGCGGCGTTGAGTTCCGCCACTCAACACGCAATGCCTCCAGAATTCGTCAGAAAGTGGGGAACGGAGTGTCTTAACACTGGGTTCCCTCTGCCTACCCTGCTGTGTGCGGGATACAGCGTGTTGAGCGGCAGAACTCGACGCCGCATTTTTATGTTTAATTCTTTCATATTACTTAGTTCTGACATATCGCACAAATTAAAATAATCTTAAAATTTATATCAATGTAGTACTTAAAGTTACATTATTCTGTGTGCTCTATTCAATCATATTAATTCTTTTTTTTTTAGTTTTTAGCTCACAACATTGTATTATTTTAGCATTAATTGTATTTATTGTCTTCATAATTATCAGAAAAATACATTTTAAAGGCTATAAAATCATGTTTAAATACTAGTCTAGTCTAGTAGAAAACGTAGAAAATTTTAACGTAGCGTTCTTTTCTACATTTCGTAAATTTTTAAAAAGTTTTAAATGTAAAAAATTTACAAGCAAATATTGTTATTTAATTAGAAAAAGACGAAATTAACTCGTACTAAATAGTACGTACACAGGGCTCTCCGAATATACAGCTCATACTAATACCATTATCTCCCAAGACGTAACCTATCCGAACATAGCTTCAGTCTCGATTGCGGTTAGATGCAATTATGGTTACGGATTTCCAGTAGCTCTTGGTACTTAATTATATTTTACTTTAAAATAAAATAATAATTTTATTAAAAATATAAATCAGCTTCACGCTGTATCGCGTACACAACAGGGTAAATAGAAGGAACCTAATGTTAAGACACTCCGTTCCCCACTTTCCGCCGAGTTCTGGAGGCATTGCGTGTTGAGTGGCAGAACTCAACGCCGCATTAAGAATATTTTGTTTTGTTTTATGGTTTGCAGGTAAAAAAATACTTTATTTAACAGCATGGTGTAATGAAAATCACACGTTTCCCCGAATGAATATCTGTACAACTAAGCTGCGATGGCCGATAGACGACCGCAAGCCGAGGTTAGAGTCCCATAGGGGACGCCCTTACCGCCGTCGACATCCTCTCAAGCAATGCTTATAAATTTTTCCGGGATAAACAAAAAGCGATGGCCTCCTTTTAAACATACCAGAACACTATAATAGTTGAATTCTACCTCTATTATATTACTTATTTTGTTAAATTTAATACTTTCTCTCTTATTCATCTCATAGTATTAGTATACTATGCTAATAACATCATAATATGAAAGAGATATGTAAGTTATTTCATTTGATGAAGTAGCTTTCACTGTATAATATTAAGAACCAAGTTTATAAATGCGTAGAAATATGAGAGTTCAAATTTATTAGTAAAACCTAGGAGGTAAATTTTTTCAACCCTCTTTCTAACTGAAATTGGGGTGTTTTTTTTAAACACGTCATACTAAAGGACAAGAGGTCAGTTCATTCTGCAAGAAAGACTTAAGATCGTTAGCGTGTAGTTTGACAGATGAATGCTACCTTAGTCTACTACCTCCTACCAAGTTAGTCTACTGGGACTATAGACTATTGCGTATGGACTGCTAAATGTTAGAAACATCGTGTTTGCAAAACATATAAGTAACATGGTTAACCCGGTTTAATAGTATTGTATAAAATATTTTTTATAGTATTTATTTAAAATTATATTTTCATTTTCTTCGCCCTGTGTTGAGGTAAAGCGCGGCGTTGAGTTCCCCCACTCAACACGCAATGTCTCTAGAACTTGGCGGAAAGTGGGAAACGGAATGTTACAATATTAGGTTCCCTCTGGCTACCCGGCATGTGCGGGATACAGCGTGAAGCTGATTTAATTTAAAATATTTTGTCTATATAAGCAAAGTGCGGTGTTGAGTTCATCATTCAAATGCCTTCAGAATTCGGAGTCAAGTGGGGAACGGAAGTGTATTAATAGGAACGGAGTGTTTTAACACTCGATTTCCAGCTTCTATCAGCCTACCCTGCTATGTGCGGAATGGGGCGTGAAGCTAGAAAATTTCTCATTATTTCACTTTTGCAAAGTAATAAGTAAAAATAAAATTGTTTGTAGTATTTCTAAATTGCCATATAGAAAGTTATAAAGTTTCTCATACCAAAGTTCAATATTTCAATTTGAACAGCGTTATACTTTAAGAAACTTGTTCGAGAGATTTACTATCTATTGTTCAATTGGTTCACTTTATGATGATATATATATTTTTAATAAGATCAATTTATTTAAACCATCAAATAAAACAAAAAATATTATTATCATCAACAATACTACAACATTTAAAAATAATAAATGTGTTAGAAACGTTCATAACATTAATTTTACATTTTTTAATGTGTTATATTTTAATATGTAATTTAATAAATAATTATCTATACATATTAAAAAAATCGTAACAAATTAGTGTCTGTATATAGAAGATATATAAGGAAACATATTATTGGAGGCTTTTATTGGGATTCTATTAAAAAAGTATTTAATAGGGATTCATTTAAATAGAATATTGTAAAACAAAATTATCTGTTTGGCTGTTTGTTTGTCTATGCCAATTTCCAAAACGGCTTAACAGATTTAAAGCTAAATAATGTAACTATTGGAATCTGGCAAGAATTGTTTAATCATAACAGGTTCACAAATAAAAAAATTATGTCAATACAAAAATTGCATGCAAAAATTGGTACAAAATATGTGTTTTATTGAATAGGTCGAAATTTCAGCTATTAATGTATGGACATAGACATTTTAAAATGATAATGTAATCAGATCACGAAAGTAATTCAGATGAGGAAATATATAAGATTGATGCCAGCCGTGGCGTAGGGGCACAAAGTGTGACTGTACACGCGACTGGTTGTGGGTTTGATCCCCACTCCAGGAAATGAAATATTTATTTAAATGCATATTTCTATTACCTCCCTCTGGTGTCGAGCCAAAGCGCAGCGTTGCGTTCCGCTACTCAGCACACAATGCCTCCAGGATTCGAGGAACTATAAATGGAGGACGGAGTGTCTTAAAGGCACTCGGTTCCCTCTGCCTACCCTGCTGTGTGCAGGATATAGCGTGAAGCTGATTTAATTTTAAATTAACAGTAGTGTAGTCCAATTACATATTATATTGTAATAGATAATGTATAACACTTACAGTGAAATATAAACTCACACTCACTTCTTGGTTTCAATTTCTGTAACACTTCATAATAAGATATGTTATAACAATTCATATATTTTTTTTTTCTAAAGGAATTGAAATAAAAAAACAGTTGCCGTGGAACACAGAGAAATCACTTTGTACGTGACCTTTACCTATATTTGTAAAATTTTAAATGGTAGTTATAATATTTTTTAAGGATTATAGACTTCAGCCTTCAAAGAAGGTGTGTGAAGACTAGAGAGAAGAGAAGATATACTTTCCACCCTTTTTTATTTCGGTATTTGTGTTTTCATTAATATTTAATTAATGTTTAAGGCAAAAGGGCGACGTTGAGTGCTAACTAGAAAGTTCTAGATCTTAATGCTAGGTTCCGTTTGCCTACTCTGCTGTATCTTTAGTGTCTAATTAAAATATCACTGAGTCTTATGTTGCTTATAACGTATTTATATCGAAATTACATGACGAGTGAAAATTTTAAGCTGTCAGGCCACGAGCATATGCTTTAATATTTAAAGATTCACTAAGAGGCTTTCAAGTTATTATCTGTAGGCGATGCCATTGCCTTAAAAGTTTCTTAACATTGCACCCATAGAAAATGATACGATGTGATATTATATTAAAAATTATAAGAGAAGAGGAATAATTATTTGGAGGTCAGTCGTTACGCAGAGACAAAAACGTGTATTATCGTAAACGCGATAGGTTGTGGGTTCGATTCCCATTCGAGAAAATTAAATATTTACTGTTTTCCCTCTAACGTCAAGACAAAGCGCAGCGTTGAGTTACGCCGCTTAAGATGCAATTCCTACAGAATTCGGCGGAAAATGGGAAATGGAGTGTCTTAACATTAGGTTCCTTATACCTACTCTTCTATGTACGGGATACATTGAGAAACTGAAAGATAAGAACTAAATTCTTAACTAAACACAAATAATAAAAATTAACTTAAAAATAACTCTAGAACTCTTTTAAGCTTCACTAACACTTCTTTTCTGATAAACTAAACTATACTTAGATATCGGAAACCATCATTGTACCCGGTCATATATTGTAACAGGGTCGTTACCAGATCCTTCATTTCTTTCGGTAAATTGCGAGAATTCCTGGAATACGGCACCTGGTATTTACGACGCTGAACACGACTTGTTCTTGGCGAAACATGATATTAATTTTCATTCATTAACTTAATGAACAGCCTCTAACATTTTGTTGAAATACAGTAGTTTTCTTTCCGCCCTGTATAAGTAAGAGGATTAAAAATTTATGGTACATTTGGACCCATTTACCCAAGAAGAGAGAAGTAAGTAGATTTGGAACCTACAATTGAACTCGTATTTTGCATCTTCTGTAAATGTGATAGCATATAGAAATACGTTAAACATTTATGAATATTTTATAATATATTTATACTTAAGTACGTAACAGCCACGTCACGCATCTGACGAAATAAAAGAATCGAAACTATTAATAATATCTCGTTAATTTCTAAAAGGTTCACATACATTTTTTTTGATTTCACTTTAGGAATAATATAATATAATAGTCAACAAAAAATGCTTATAAAAAATATAATTCTAAAAATAAAATACGAGGCCTGCATCAGAACTTTTCTGTTTTCCAGAAACAGAAGTAATCTTAATGGGGAACGAAATGTCTTAACACTAAGTTCCCAGGTTCCTTTTGCCTATCATGCCGGGTGCGGGATACAGCGTGAAGATAAAAGAAATTATTTAATATGATTAATCGCATATATTCACGTATTATAATTTATTTATGTTTTTAACACTTTGCCTCTGTGATCACAAATCAGTCTACTTGGTTAAGAATTTAATCGTCAGTTTAAATCTAAAGATGTTATTAGGAAAGTTATAATCTTTTTTCTAAAAGAAAACGAACCAAAAGTATAAGTTATTGAAAACAAATTGGCACTTCATTACCGGGGAAGTCCCATCAATAAAGGAGTTTTGTTTAAGAGCAGTCTACAAATATTTCTCGAGCGCTCATGCCGGGGAATGAGAAAATTTCACAAAGAAATTCTTCATATTACTTCGGTTTTCATATTGGGAAATTCACGTCACCTGTGCTTTTATGTTTTTTTCTTTATTTCTATTAGTTTTTATATCAAATGCTTTAGGGTTTCGTACCTTTAAAGGAAAAAAGGAACCCTTATAAGAACTTTATTGTCCGTCTGTCTGTCTGTAAGAAAATTTATCTGAGGAACGCTTGAAAACATCGAGTTGAGATTCAAACCATATATTCAGATCTAGGGCCCCATGACTTCCTGAAAAAAAATATTTCTACATTTACTTAAAAATAAGATATGGTCGTTTATATTGCAAAAAACGCGTATTTCGACACTGTCGGCAAGGACGGAAGGGAATCAAAATTCGTAGGGTACTTCTGATTGACCTAGAATTAAGAAATTTGGCGGATAGCATCTACAGGTTAGTTGATGAAAAAATCTGACAACTATACATTTATGGATAAATCCTAAAAGGTAATAGCCTTAAAAGGGGAGCAACATTTGGTATTAAAGCCGTCAGTTCAAGTAAGATATCAGATGAAAGGGCTCTGGCTAAGGTAAGCTTGAATATGAGATGTATGGAACCCTCGGCGAGCGGGCCCGACTCGTGCTCGTCTGGTTTTTTTTTATTAAAATTATTAGAAATCAGAAACGGTAAATATAAAAAAATATAACAATGTGTTATGGCCGGAGGTTAATATAATTTAAAACTATCCTGAATTAACAATAATTCACTTTAACCAAATAGAAATACAAAATTACTAATAACTTAACAATCGTTTTCTTTCAAACACAAAATGACTCGACAAGTATAATAAATGCGAAGAGCGACGAAATGGAAATATAATAAATTATATTTCCATTTCTTCGCTCTGGTGTCGAGGTTAAGCGCGGCGTTGAGTTCTGCCACTCAACACGCAATGCCTCCAGAATTCGGCAGAAAGTGGGGAACGGAGTGTCTTAACACTAGGTTCCCTCTGCCTACCCTGCTGTGTGCGGGATACAGCGTGAAGCTAATTTAATTTATTTTTTAATTTAAGTATAATAAAATAGAACGTACCAATCGACCCCAAAAAGTTTTAATTAACGTTGTTAAACCGTAGTAATATTTTTTTTTACTTTCAGAAATCACACAAAGTCAGCTCCTATGCCGTGGAGTGTCCACGCACAAAGTATGTGGTTTAAAAGCGCACGCACCGCGGCTCTCCTTCATAAATAAAGAGGAGCCTGATCCTCACGAACTACGTCGGAAATCAGCTAGCAGTAGACTTGGAAACTCACCGAGATCCAGCATAGCGAGTGAAGAGAGATCTGACAGCTTGGTATTAAGGTAATTCACTAAAATTAAGTCACTAATATTTTTATTTTTTGTGTAGCAGGATAAGAACCCATATTATTGCAACGGAAGTTGTTAATATTTAACAAACAAGCCTTATTATGATGAATATTATAAACCTTATTTGAGGTGTGACTATAAACGCTCAGGTCGTGGATTCGATTTCCCCCCGAGGAAATGAATACTTACTATTTTTATTTCCTTGCTCTAGTATCGAGGCAAAGCGCGGCGTTGAGTTCCGCCACTTAATACACAATTTCTTCAGAATTCAGAGCGGAAATTGGGGAACGGAGTTATTAGGAGTACATTAGGTAGCCTTTGCCTTTACGTGTAGGATACAGCGTGAAGATGAAAAAAAAATATTATAAAGCTTGACCTTTTTTGGTAATCATAATTTAAAATGCTTGCATGAGTTTAGTTTATACTAGCGGCCCGCCCACGGCTTCGCCCGCTTAAAATGCATGATTATTGATTTAATAAGCAGAATTGATTGACAACTATAATGACTTCTAATATGATTTTTTGTTACTTTAATCTGTAATATTCTATTATGATTTTTTTACGATATTATCGTAACTTCTGTAAGAATTTTTGATTGTTTCGAACTAAAAAAATCATAATTCATAAAATATACATAAAGCTAATTATTTATTATATGTATATATATTTGTAACATTACGTTCTTTTTACCTATGTTATGTTTGTACATAGGTAAAAAGAACGTAATGTTACAAAAATACCTGATGTCACTTAATAATTTAATGTACTGCTTCAGAAACAGCCTTAAATGTAAAATTATTGATTTGGGTAAGGATTCATAATATTCTTTGTAAAATACCTGTAATGTTTGCATATTAACTCCTGTACAGTTTTTAAATTAGTTACACATATTATTAGATAAATGTATAATTGGTAAATATGTAGTTATTACAGAGTACACGTAGAAAGGATGTTTTTAGGCATTTTTATATAGATTTATTTCAAATGAACGAACGAACCAAAAAATCTATGTATTTGCTTGATATCTCTTTGAAGATCAAATCNTATATATATATATATATATATATATATATATATATATATATATATATATATATATATATATATATATATATATATATATATATATATATATATATATATATATATATATATATATATATATATATATATATATATATATATATATATATATATATATATATATATATATATATATATATATATATATATATATATATATATATATATATATATATATATATATATATATATATATATATATATATATATATATATATATATATATATATATATATATATATATATATATATATATATATATATATATATATATATATATATATATATATATATATATATATATATATATATATATATATATATATATATATATATATATATATATATATATATATATATATATATATATATATATATATATATATATATATATATATATATATATATATATATATATATATATATATATATATATATATATATATATATATATATATATATATATATATATATATATATATATATATATATATATATATATATATATATATATATATATATATATATATATATATATATATATATATATATATATATATATATATATATATATATATATATATATATATATATATATATATATATATATATATATATATATATATATATATATATATATATATATATATATATATATATATATATATATATATATATATATATATATATATATATATATATATATATATATATATATATATATATATATATATATATATATATATATATATATATATATATATATATATATATATATATATATATATATATATATATATATATATATATATATATATATATATATATATATATATATATATATATATATATATATATATATATATATATATATATATATATATATATATATATATATATATATATATATATATATATATATATATATATATATATATATATATATATATATATATATATATATATATATATATATATATATATATATATATATATATATATATATATATATATATATATATATATATATATATATATATATATATATATATATATATATATATATATATATATATATATATATATATATATATATATATATATATATATATATATATATATATATATATATATATATATATATATATATATATATATATATATATATATATATATATATATATATATATATATATATATATATATATATATATATATATATATATATATATATATATATATATATATATATATATATATATATATATATATATATATATATATATATATATATATATATATATATATATATATATATATATATATATATATATATATATATATATATATATATATATATATATATATATATATATATATATATATATATATATATATATATATATATATATATATATATATATATATATATATATATATATATATATATATATATATATATATATATATATATATATATATATATATATATATATATATATATATATATATATATATATATATATATATATATATATATATATATATATATATATATATATATATATATATATATATATATATATATATATATATATATATATATATATATATATATATATATATATATATATATATATATATATATATATATATATATATATATATATATATATATATATATATATATATATATATATATATATATATATATATATATATATATATATATATATATATATATATATATATATATATATATATATATATATATATATATATATATATATATATATATATATATATATATATATATATATATATATATATATATATATATATATATATATATATATATATATATATATATATATATATATATATATATATATATATATATATATATATATATATATATATATATATATATATATATATATATATATATATATATATATATATATATATATATATATATATATATATATATATATATATATATATATATATATATATATATATATATATATATATATATATATATATATATATATATATATATATATATATATATATATATATATATATATATATATATATATATATATATATATATATATATATATATATATATATATATATATATATATATATATATATATATATATATATATATATATATATATATATATATATATATATATATATATATATATATATATATATATATATATATATATATATATATATATATATATATATATATATATATATAAGAATATATATATATATATATATATATATATATATATATATATATATATATATATATATTTTAATATCGTTCTTAAATACATACATACGTACGTACTGAAGCTTGCCTAAGATAAAATAATTGATATAACACATTGATCAAGCAATTCTTGTACAAAAATAATTAAATAAATATTTTTAACGTGTTATTCCACACTTAGGAAAGAAAATTATTTATTCAGAAAACGTATCAAAATTTTAACGTAGCGGGACTTCTCGTCTCGTTAGATCTGAGAACGTATGGCTTAGTGGCTGGTTGGTTTCCAGGAGGCGCGGGTTCAAGTCCTGTTACGTTCAAATTTTTATACGTTTTCTAAATAAGTGATTAAATAAATAATATAATATAATTTAATAGAATAAATAATGTAAATAATAAAAATAATTTAATTATTTTCAATTGTTGTTATTATTGTTAATGCTTAGAAAACCATAATCAATTCCGGATATATGTAGTTATGGAAGATCTATAATTTTCATGCGTTTCATGTGTATTTTATGTTATTGTCGGTCAAATTCCTGGCAATCTCTCTATTTAATTACACTAGAGACCATATTCTAATTGGAGCTTAACCAACACAGTACAGTACGTAGAAGTTACACGTATATTTACTTTGACTCTATATTGGTATACTGAAGTAGACATAAGTGAAATCAGCATTCTACATTAAATAAAGAAAATTTAGAATATATTATAAACTAATCAGCTTCACGCTGTATTCCACACACAACGGGGTAGGCAGAGGGAATGTAGTGTTTAGACACTCCGTTCCTCACTTTTCGTCGAATTCTGGAGGCATTGCGTGCTGAGTGGCGGAACTCAACGCCGCGCTTTGCCTCGACACTAAAGCGAAGATTTACTTTAGTTAAATTTATATTTCCATTTCTTCTAAAATTATCTAATTAACTTAATACGAAACTTACTTCCTTAATGAATGATAAAATCAAGAATGTAGGTCCATTCCATAAAACGCCACGATCTTTAATGGCTGTACTAGAATTTCTCGTAAAATTTTTCTTGTTTGTAAAGCAAATACCATTCAAGATGATTGGAAAGGGCCCTCTGGAACAAGAGCACATATTTAACTTTTTGTCATTATAAAAAGAAATATTAATGTTATTTTTACTGTGAGGCCAATCGTGGCGCAGCGGCGCGAAGTGTGACTGTCAAACCGACTAGTTGTGGGTTCGATCCCCACTCGAGGAAATGAAATATTTACTTAAATTTATATTTCCATTTCTTCGCTCTGGTGTCGAGGCTAAGCGCGGCGTTGAGTTCTGCCACTCAACACGCAATGCCTCCAGAATTCGGCAGAAAGTGGGGAACACAATGTCTTAACACTAGGTTCCCTCTGCCTACCTGAAGGAGATTTTTTTTTATATTTGGACTTAGCCCATGAGATAACCGCCATGTTGGATGTCAATATACGACGTCATTGTGCCGATAGTGATTTCAGTTAACAATATAATAGTTAAAAACCTCGACCAACATCTCGAGAGGTTAGAGTGTTTTTTTTTTTCATATTTTTTTAATGTTTTTTTATAACAATTTATATGCAAAAAAGTAAAATTTATTCTTCTTATATAACAAAAGTTTATATACTTTACTTACATGACAGTGCGGAAACTTATATTATGTATCACCATTCCCAACTTACCGCCGTATTTGCTGCCTCGCAAATTGCTTGTTGGGTGGTGGAACGCAATGGCGTACTTTTTGTCTTGGTTACTAGAGCGAACAAATGAAAATATTAATAAATAATAATTCATTCCCCCGAATCAGACTCGAACCCACTACCGTCAGCGTCACAATGACGGAGTGCCCCTGCGCCACAACAGCCTCAAATATTAATGTGAATACCTTTGTAATACCCCGAGCTCAAATTGAAACTGTTTTTAAATCAGTAAGCGGCTTTCATCACAACCATTTATTACTTTTATATTACTAGCTATTGTTCGGTAAATGTTCGTTTGGTACAAAGAGAATATAAACAAAACGTTATAGTTTAATTTATGAAAGTTTTCGATATCATATTTTTATAATGTTGATAATTAGTTTATATATATATTATACGTATTCCTTATAGAGGCCAGTTGTGGCTCAGCGGTACAAATTGTGACTGTAAAGACTGGTTGTGGGTTCGATTCCCACTCGAGGAGATGAAATATTTACTTAAATTTATATTTCCATTTCTTTGCTCTGGTGTTGAGGCAAAGCGCGGCGTTGAATCCTGCCACTCAACACGCAATGTCTCCAGAATTCGGCAGAAAGTGGGGCACAGAGCGACTTAACACTAGGTTCTCTCTGCCTACCCTGTTGTGTGCGGGATACAGCGTGAAGCTGATTTGATTTATTTATTTACTTATACGTTTGTATAGGCCAGCCGTGGCGCAGGTTGTGGGTTCGAATCCCACTCAAGTAAATAAATATTTAATATTTTCATCCTTCGCTTTTTGTGTCGAGGCAAAGCGTGGCATTGAGTGCCGCTACTCAATTGACAATGCCTTCAGAATTCAGCGGGAAGTTGGAAGCGGATTGTCTTAACACTAGGCTCCCTCCACCTTCCCTGCTACATGCGGGATACAGCGTGAAACTTAAAAACATAACTTACCTCAGCCAATTATATAAGATGAATAAAAACAAAATAATAAAAATATATATATGTTTCACAAAATCTGATATTTTAGCCTCAGCATTCTTAAGGTGATATCGTAAAAGCAATTTCAGGTGAGATTTCGAAGTCGGCATGAATTCTAACCGTTTTCTTATTTGATACCTGTACATCGAAGGAATGAGGATTTACGAAGCCAATTTGCTGGTCGTGTCTGTTTGATCTCTTTAAATTTGTGGAATAAAAATAATATTATTCTGATATTAGGCCAGTCGTGGCGCAGGGGCACAAAGTGTGACTGTAAAACCGACTGGTTGTGGGTTCGATCCCCACTTGAGGAGATGAAATATTTACTTATATTTATATTTCCATTTCTTCGCTCTGATGTCGAGGCAAAGCGAGGCGTTAAGTTCTGCCACTCAACACAATACCTCCCAAATTCGGCGGAAAGTGGGGAACGGAGTGTCTTAACACTAGCTTCCCTCTGCCTACCCTGCTGTGTGCGGGATACAGCGTGAAGTTGATTTGATTTGATTTGATTCTGACATTTCATAGTCATAGAAATCCAAAATTAATAGTCTAAAATGTACGCGGTCTGCTCTACATCACGCTAGAATTCATCAATTCAGTACTATTTAACAGACGTGAAATTTGCAATCAAATTTCGGACAGTTACGGATATTAATGCTATTCGAGTCTCATATGATCACTAAAAGTTACTTTTTGTAAATGAGAAAATGTATTTTTTAGCTTCACGATCTATCTCGTACATAGCTGGGTAGGAAGAGGAAACCTAGTATTAAGATACTCAAAATTAATTCAAATAAATCGCACATAGGCAGAGGGAACCTAGAGTGTTATGACACTCCGTTCCCCACTTTCCGCTAAATTTTGGAGGCGTGGCGTGTTGAGTGGCGGAAATCGACACCACGCTTTGGCTCAACACCAAAGCAAGAGAGAAATGGAAATATACATTTAAATAAATATTTCATCTCCTCGAGTGGGGATCGAACCATAACCAGTCGATTTTACAGTCACACTTTGTGCCCCGTTCTCCATTTTTTCGCTCCATTTTTGAGAGATTGTGTGTGTTTTTTTATTGTAAAATCGAATAAGCAATCAAAAGACTACTACCTAATATAAATCGGCTTTATTTTGCACATTGCTATATACAATATCAAAGGAGTAGCGGATGGAGCCTTGAATGTAAATGTCTGTACACTCAAAGGTTTTTTTTTACTTTTTTCAGAATTATGAAACCATCTTTAACTACGTAGTTGTGGGTTCGATGCCCATTCGAAAGAATATCCCAAAAAATAAGAAGAAAGTAGTAAACGGAATTTTATTTCGAATAATTTAACCACCACTACCGCCATGACCGTCGTGTGTGAAGAAAAGAACAACAAAATAATTACAACATACAAAACTTTTTTTTTTTCAACTACAACGAAGGCATTCAAATGTCAGCACTCATAAAATATGCACTTTTAATGAGCACACTCCAGAGTGTGCATTTGCTTTCATATATGCAAGATAAAATGAATGTTTATGATAAATTTACTAATTTGAAAAAAAAATTGTGGGTAACATTTTTACAGTAACTATTTTTAAGGGTTCTATAAACTAACATAAAATTCATGAAAGCGATGTGTGTTGTTGATATATAGGTAAATTATAAAAGATAAAAGTCCCTCTAAATCTTGACTAAACTTATACAAAACTGAGTGACTGACTGATGAACAAGTATAGAAATTATGCAATTAATTTAATGTATATTTTTAACATTTTAAAGTGTTATTCCACACTTAGGAAAGAAAAATACTTATTTAGAAAACGTGCGAAAATTTGAACGTAGCGGGACTCGAACCCGCACCTCCTACAAACCAACCAGGCGCTCTGACCACTGAGACATACGTTCTCGTATGGCTCATAGGCTACGTAACGGTGGCTGTGACGTATTTAGATAGTGACGCTATGTTCAAATTTTTACACGTTTTCTAAATAAGCATTTTGCAAAAATTTACCTCTGTAGTACGGAAAAATGGGATTTTTAAGTTTCATAGTTCATGCTAACGAATTTTCCAGTTTCATGTACTGTGCGGACTTATTCTTTATTTAAGTTAGATATTCAAAATGTCTTTATTTCACGGAAGCAAAACGTTAATTCATAACTATCACTATAAATATATTGTTTCAAATATTCATTAAATCAAATTAAATTAAATGAGCTTCACGTTGTATCCCGCACACAGCGGTGTAGGCAGAATGAATTTAGTGTTAAGACACTTTCCGACAAATTCAGGAGGCATTGCGTGCCGAGTAGCAGAACTCAACGCCGTGCTTTGCCTCAACACCACACGACAAATAAATATTTAATTTCCTCGAAAGAAAATTCTACCTAGAACCTGTCGCGTTACCAATCACACGCTTCTGCCTCTGCGCCACGACTGGCCTCATGCATTGTTTCTAGTATTCATAAATAAATCATAAAATAAATCAGCTTCACGCTGTATCCCGCATACAGCAGGGTAGGAAGAGGGCACCTAATGTTAAGACACTCCGTTCTCTACTTTCTGCCAAATTCTGGAGGCATTGCGTGTCGAGTGGCAGGACTCAACGCCGCGCTCTGCCTCAACGCCAGAGCGAAGATGCAAATATAAATTTAAGTAAATAGTCATCTCCTCGAAAGGGGATCGAACCCACAACCAGTCGGTTACAGTCACATTTTGTGCCGCTGCGCCACGACTGACCTCAGCCTAAGTTCTGGTATTCATACATTGCCAAATTATATTATTACCAGTAACAGTATAAATTTTACACGTAAATTTACATATTAACATTATGATGTATCGATCTAGGTGAAATCATCAACGCTCTTGCCATATAACCGTGGAGTGGCATCAATCAGCTAATTAAAATGGATTCATGAATTAAATTTCCATCTCAACTATGTATAGTCCGATTTATCTGAATATTTGAATGAAGTGAGGGACCCTTGTGTGTCAAAGGCATTTTGTGTCAAATATTATTTATAAACTTATAAATTATATAAATAACATTCTATTTTTTGCAAAGTTACAAATAAAAAAAAATTATTAAATATTTTTATTATGAATAAAAAAGCGGTTCTCTCCTATAATTTCGTAGGCGCTAATAATTTATTAGGGTTTAGGGTCTTATAAATCATCGTAATTTTTCTTTCCTGAAAAAAAAATTATATTTACTATGAAAAACGATATGACCGATTATATCGTAAAAACGCCTATTTCGACACTATAAAGGGAATCAAAATTCATAGAGTACTTCCGGTTGACCTAGAATTATGAAATTTTGCAGCTAGCAGCTACAGGTAGTACTAGTTAAGAAAAAAATCTGAAAAGCAAGCAAGGTTAAATCCTAAAAATAATCCTTAAATAGCAACAAACGCGTATTTCGACAATATAAAGGGAATCAAAACAAAGAGGATAGTTCTGGTTAACCTAGAATTATAAAATTTGAACGATTGTGGTTAAATTCTCGAAAATAATAACGTTAAAAGGGGGGGGGGGTGGTGTAAATTTGGTATTAAAGCCGCTAGTTCAAATAAGGTATCAGATAAAAGGGGTCCGCCTAAGCTAAGCTTGAATTTCAGAAAAAGCCCGAGACCTCCAATTTTTGTACAGAACCCTCGGTGGCCAAGCCCGACTCGTGCTTGTCCGGTTTTTTTTACTTTGCGTAGGCAGAGAAAATTGTGAATTTAGTGTTAAGGCATTCCGTTTCCCATCAAGACACTGTCGTTTTCCAGTTTCCGCTGAATTCTGGAAACATTATTGAGTGACAGAACTCAACACCAGGTTTTACCTCGTTACCATAGCGTGGAAATTTAAATATTTCATTCCCCATTGGGGGAATGAAATATTTAAATTTCCACGAGATATAGTAGTTTGTAGTTTCGATTTGCGATTGCGCAAATCGAAACTACAAACTACTATACAGTCGCACCCTTGTGCCCCTTCGGAAATAGTAAATGACAATAATTTAAACATAATCTTTGCTGCACTCAATTATTGTTAAGTGAAATTTGTAAATGAATAAATGGAAAGTACTGGCTATTTTAAATTATTTTTTAGTTTTTCTCTATTTTTCTTGAATAAAACGAATATTGTATAGTAAAGAATGACTTACCACTTCCACAATATATTATGCTTCACGCTATATACTGCATATAGCAGGATAGGCAGAGGGTATTTGGGACCCTAATATAAGGACACTCCGTTCCCATTGTAACACTATCATTCCCTACTTTCTGCCTAAACCTGAACACTTATTGAGTGGCGGAACTCAACACCGACGTCTGTATAAACGTTTAACCTTAAAATAACCGAAGCTGTTAACTTATAACGACCACGCTCTCAGGTAAAGTCAATTTAGAGCTATTAATAGCATCTTAGGAAGCATGCCCAAGACAGCTTAAAATTAGTATGGTGATAAAATTATATTTTGAGTAGCTCGTCCTTAATAACACCTGTTCTTCACCGTATATGTTACTATATATAGTGAGGCCAGTCGTGGCGCAGGGGTACAAAGTGTGACTGTGAATCGACTGGTTGTGGGTTCGATTCTCACTCGAGGAGATGAAATATTCATATAAATTTATATTTCATTTGAATGAAGTGTCTTAACACTAGATTTCCTCTACCTATCCTGCTGTGTGCGAGATACAGCGTAGCGTAAGATTATTATTATTTTTTTGTTTTTTAAAGCTACACTAATTGAAAAAACAAAGAGGTGTTTTTATTATGGGCTCAAGTAGTTATGTAATGAGAACCATAAAATGAATTAACTGAAATAACCATTTATATATTATACGTACAATTTTTAAAAAGTATCTAGAAAGATTGAGGCCAGTCGTGGCGCTGCGGCACGAGGTGTGACTGTAAATCCGCCTGGTTGTGGGTTCGACCCCCACTCCAGGAGATGAAATATTTACTTAAATTTATATTTCCACTTCTTCGCTCTGGTGTCGAGGTTAAGCGCGGCGTTGAGTTCTGCCACTCAACACGCAATGCCTCCAGAATTTGGCAGTAAGTGGGGAACAGAGTGTCTTAACACTAGGTTCCCTCTACCTACCCTGTTGTGTGCGGGATACAACGTGAAGCTGATTTAATTTTTTTTTAATCTATAAAGAGAAAGATGAAAGAGAGGTCTTTATTAAAAAATATAGATATTCTTTTTATTTTTCTTATATTTCTCTACGCTGTATTCCGAAAATAACAGAGTATGCAGAGGTAACCTATTAATATGACACTCCATTCCCCATTAAGACACTTCTGTTCCCTACTTTTCACTGAATTGTTGAAGCATTGCATGTTAAGTGACGGAACTCAATACGCGTTGCCTAGTTACCTGAGTGACGAAATTATAATATTAAATATTTCATTCCCACCAGTGGGAATCGAAGCCACAACTCTCGCGTTTAAAGTCACACGTTAACTCTGCACCACGAAGTCCCTTTGATATTTATTTTAAAATTTCGATGTATAGTAAGAAAATTAAAATTACAAAATATTTAACCTCTACTTCTAAACTTTTCTGAGACAAAATTTTCTTTTTCTATCTTGCTTTTATGTAGGATACAAAAAGTCACATCGTTGCAAAAGGATTTGCACTAAATTACACCCACATACGTCAGGTACTAATAAACGTGCACGTAGTAAGAAGGCTCTTAACTTTTGTTCCAGATATTATGTTATATGAGACGAAGTCGTCATACATCTTTATATGCTTCCTAGAATGTATGTGTGTACATTATTTTAACAGAATATTATGAAGATCTTTGACTTTTAAGAATGTATATTTTGTACAACGATTAAATATAGGTAATAATTCAGTTTCAGGTCGCTTCAGGCCGGTCTTGGCGCAGAGGCACAAAATCTGACTGTAAAATCGACTGGTTGTGGGTTCGATCCCCACTCGAGGAAGTGAAATATTTATTTACATTTATATTTCCATTTCTTCGCTCTGGTGTCGAGGCCAAGCGCGGCGTTGAGTTCCACCACTCAGCACGCAATGCCTCCAGAATTCGGCGGAAAGGACCCTGCTGTGTGCGAGATACAGCGTGAAGCTGATAAAAAAATATATATCAGTTATTTTTAGGGTTCTGTACATTTTAAGGAAAAAGGAACTCTTATAAGATCACTTTGTTTTACGTCTGTCTGTATATCAAGAGCCTTTATCTCAGGAACACTTGAAGATATCGGGTTTAAATTTAAATCATACACTCAGAGCTACGGTCTCTTTACATTTACTTAAAAAAAAGAAATGGCCGTTTATATCGCAAAAAATGCATATTTCGAAACTTTATAGGGAATCAACCCGACTCGTATTTGTCCGTTTTTTAGCTTTACACTGTGTATTCTTCACTTTTGTTGGTCACTTAGACGTAACATAGTGACAAGACGCCCAATTTTCGAGACATTGCATGTTGAATGGCAGAACTAAACGCCGAGCTTCATCTTGTTAAAAAAAAATAATTGATTTCCTGAGTGGAAGTGAATTGAACTCACAACTTCACATTTACAGTCATACGCTGTGCCACTGTGCCACAACCGCCGCTAATAAAGCTTTATATTTTACAATATTCCGTTTTGCCTTCCAAATTATTGTTTTATAATCATATCTACATATACAATGAGAATGAATTTATCGATACCATTACTTAAGCTCGAATGAGACTGAGAAGAATCGTGAAGTAATAATTAATTATTTACCAGTACCACTCATATATTGTATAAAAAATCATGTATGAATATTACGTGTTTTATCATTGATATGTATTTCTTGTCTCTTGCGACAAGACAAAGCGCGGCGTTGAGTTCCGTAACTCAACACACATAGATTCTTTCTGCTATGTGCTAAAAATCTACATTATTATTCCAAATTTGTTGTTTAAATCCTACAGCTGCACAATGTACAATTGTACATAGTTAAATATAGATTACTATTTATTACGAAAAGAAAGTTTTAAAAAAATAGGTTGAAAGAAATCACCCTTTCGCAACGTAGACGTAACTTTTAACAAGTTCGAAAAAACCCATTGAAGCATATTTTTTTAAACTGCCCTGGCTTTGGCCAAGAGTCAATTTTATTATTCCTGCTATTATTTATAAAAGTTTATTTTTCTACTTTGTATAATATAATATTCATACACCAACAGATTGTTTTAGTAATACTCTTGCAACGAGTGCTTTCTCATAAATGATATTCTGAATTATTTACTATTAGAGAAAAATCTAAAGGCCAGTCGTGGTGCAGAGGCACAAAGTCTTTTCAATGATTTGATTTTTTTTTTCGATAAAAATCAAAATCTTATACATTTTTTTTATTATAGAAAATTCTTATCGTATTCTTTTTATATTACATTTGCAAGGTTTGTGATGTCTTCCATTTTCCATAACAAATTATCGATTTCTTCTAGAGTACCAACTCCTCGAGGGTCAGTATCAAGCACGAGCAGCACAAGTGCCGGGTCACGACTTGCAAGGCTCCTCACGCAAGGTGTCCGAGCAACTCCAGAAGAAACTGGTGCTGATACACCTAGAAGACTAAGTTGGGAAAGGTGAGATAGTTCTTATGTTTGTAGTTAGTTTTCCTAATTGCCTTAGTGGTAGAGAGTGGGATATACATATTATTTCTTAATCTTTTCATAATAATTTTATATTATTTTAATATTCAAGTTTTTCTCTTTTTCTTCGATCTATTCAAAATGCAGACCCTGACTCTTCTACTCAAGACTGTACATGAGTTGATAGAAAAGAAAATAATATTTATTCAGAATTCGATTGAAATATTCATATAAAATTAAAAATAATAAAAATTGAACCAGCTTCACGCTGTATCGGAAAAATAAACCAGCTTCACGCTGTATCGGAAAAATAAACCAGCTTCACGCTGTATCGGAAAAATAAAACAGCTTCACGCTGTATCGGAAAAATAAACCAGCTTCACGTGGTATTCGGAAGCCGTACTGTTAAGATACTCCTTTTCACACTTTCCACTGAATTCTCGAGGCACTTCGTGGTGAGTGGCGGAAATGAAATGTTCAATTGTGAAATTAAATGTTGTTTCGCCTCAAGTAAAAATTAAAAATAAATAAATCAGCTTCACGCTGTATCCCGCACACAGCAGGGTAGGCAGAGGGAACCTAGTGTTAAGACCGTTTCCGTTCCCCTCTTCCTGCCGGATTCTAGAGGCATTGCGTGTTGAGTGGCAGAACTCAACGCCGCGCTTTGTCTCGACACCAGAGCGAAGAAATGGAAATATAAATTTAAGTAAATATTTCATCTCCTCGAGTCGGGATCGAGCCCACAACCAGTCGGTTTTACAGTCACACTTTGTGCCCCTGCGCCACGACTGGCCTCAATCCATAATTATTATCCTCAAAATCAGCTTCACGTTGTATCCCGCACACAGCAGGGTAGGCAGAGGGAACCTAGTGTTAAAACACTGCGTTCCCCACTTTCTGCCGAATTCTGAAGGCATTGCGTGTTGAGTGGCAGAACTCAACGCCGCGCTTTACCTCGACACCAGAGCGAAGTAATGGAAATATAAATTTAAGTAAATATTTCATCTCCTCGAGTGGGGATCGAACCCACAACCAGTCGGTTTTGCAGTCACACCTCTAAATTTCAATTGTCTATTTAGTTTATTTTTATAAACACAAATCAAATCGGTTTGTTCATTTAGACTTTTATACCTATCTGGTACATTATTGGGTTCGATTTCCACTCGAGGAAGTAAAATTTCTAATTTATATTTCTATTTTTTCGCTCTGACACAAACCGCGGCGTTAAGTTTCGCCGCTCTGATAAGAAGATTAATATATTTCGACCAATCAATGTCACACAATGCAATACGAGTATGTCTCGAATACAGATCGAAACTGGGGAGCGAAGTGTCTTGGCACTAAGATGTCTCTACCTACTCTATTATATGTAGGCAACACCGCTCATCTAAGTAAATTAAAAGGCAGTTTTTATAGGTCATCCCAGAAATTTTTCCGCATTGTCAATTGAATATCAACGTAAATTAATATATTTTTTTAGCTTTACCCTGTATATAGGCCCTCCGTTCCCATTAAGATACTACGGTCCCCTTCAGTGGAATTCTATAGGAATTGCACGTCGAGCCCCAGAACTCAATGCCACGCTATACCTCGTGACCAGAGCAAGGAAAAGGAAATATTAAATAGTTCATTTCCCCATGCCGGAATCGAAGCCACAACCCATCACGTTTACACTCACACTTGTGCCTCTACGCCACGGCAGGCCCAAATTAGTTAAAATTTATAATATTCTATAATAAACATACACACAAACTTATGAATTATGCATATAAATGTTTAAAATTTAATCCTACATCCACATCACCAGATGGTTGACTAGATCACGGCACAGCTCAGGGCGTAGTAAACTAAATTTTCGCCTTGTTAGTTCAAATCAGTTTAGCTTCGACATGAATTTCAATAATTCTATTATATCAAAGTTGAAATTGCATGATTTGGATTTACTCATGCTAGTTAATTCAGTTGTTGTGTTTAACTAAAATAATTTTTTAATCAAATAAATATAGGCTCTGATGTAAATAGTTTATTTTTCACTGTTTGATTTAATTATATTTTTTTTACTGTTACGAATGAATCAAATCAGCTTCACGCAGCAGAGGGAACCTAGTGTTAAGACACTCCGTTCCCCACTTTCTGCCGAATTCTGGAGGCATTGCGTGTTGAGTGGCAGAACTCAACGGCGCGCTTACGCTCGACACCAGAGCGAAGAAATGGAAATATAAATTTAATTTTTTTACTGTTACACAGAAGATAATTGTGTAAAAATAAAAACATTCTGATATAGATATTTATAATTGATTTAATAAAAAAAAAATTATCGCACCTAAAGTGTTTTCACATCATATTATTAAAAAAATATATACTTTTAATTTAACTAATTTACAAAATGATGATGTAGGGTAACGGAGAATAATGAACGTTTATGTAGCTATTATAACAGCAGTTATTTTTTTATTAATATTGCTTGAATATTATTAAAAATATATTTTTAAATAATATTTAAATATAGGCAAAGGATTTGATGAAGTCATCGTGGCGTAGGGCACAAGGGTGTGACTGTAACGCGACGGTTGTGGGTTCGATCCCCACTCGGGGGAATGAATTATTATTTCTTAATATTTTCATTTTTTTACTCTGGCATCGGCAGAAAGTGGGTTACGGAGTGTCTTAACACTAGGTTCCCTGCCTACCCTGCTGCATACGGGATAGAGGGTGAAGCTGATTTAATGTTTAATTTTACTCCGATTAGGAGAAACAAAGTTATAAAGCTTAGTAACTTTGTTGTGCAATATTATAATTCTCGTGGCAGATTTTAATTTACATTGCGCTGAACATAGTAGGTACGTGGCTCTCAAAGTTTCCTTAAAGTTTTTTTACAATTTATTGTTGTTAAAATTTATTTAACATTTCGTGTTATTTTGTGTTATTTTTCAATTGTTAGTTCTCTTAAATAATCGATATATTCATATGTAAATAATCTATATTAAATTAATAAAAAAACTAAAAAGGTAATTTAAGTTCCATGCAAGATTGTATTGAATAATAAAATTGTAGTATTGTAATGTGCCTTTTTTTAATTTATGACAATATAAACTGAAAGAAGTGATATTTACCCGAAGATCTTAAAATACACAGCCTATATTTAGTTTATTAGTATTAACAATAGGGTTCTATACCTCTATCAATTAAATCTTTACAAGAAGACCTGTAAAAATTAAATGGGTTCTATTTGTTTATTCTAGAACTATTATAGATACCTTGTTATATTTTATTTTTTTTTATTTAATTTTATTTTTTTTTATTAAAGTTGTTTTATTTTAAAAGAAAATCCGTTTTGGAAGCTTAACTAATCACCAGCTTCCAATTTCGATGCGAACTATTTTTTTGCTTGTAACAACATCCAAGAGAATTTTATTTTAATTGACATGGCAGTATCGAGTTCGATTTACATGACAGTTAACGATTCAAAATTTTGTTTTTTCACCTTTTATAGTGTCAGTTGTTGAATGTAGTTTGCGTACCAGATTGGCTTTATGTTACTTTAGTTTGTTTCATTTTTTTTTATTGTTTTATTAGAAAATTCTGACTATTTTGGACCTTTTTTTTATAATAAGCTTCCTTAATTAGATTTTAGATTTTTAGATTACCTTCAGGCCACTGCAATTTTTTTTTCAAATTATAACAATTTTTTGCTAATATTATATGAACTTCTTTAAATTTCAGAAGTATGCTATTAATTTTACGAAAAAACATATGAAATAATAAAAATTAAAAATTAAATTAGCTTCACGCTGTATCCCGCACACAACAGGGTAGGTAAAGGGAACCTAGTGTTAAGAGACTCCGTTCCCCACTTTCTGCCGAATTCTGGAGGCATTGCGTGTTGAGTGGCAGAACTCAACGCCGTGCTTAACCTCGACACCAGAGAGAAATGGAAATATAAATTTAAGTAAATATTTCATCTCCTCAAGTGGGGATCGAACCCACAACCAGTCGGTTTTGCAGTCACACCTCGTGCCGCTGCGCGACGACCGGCCTCATATGAAATAATAATTAGTTAAAATACAAAGGCAATATTTTGTATTAAATCTCAAGCGGTTTGTGATCTGTTAGAGTAGAGTCACATTTCAACGGAATATATATTTTATAATTCAATTTATTTAAGCTAAGTGATTAAAACTTTGCGTTGATACAGATTTTCTTGTTTTTAACTTAAGTAGTGGCCAGTCATGGTGCAGGGGCACAAGTGTATGACGGCGATAGGTTGTGGGTTTAATTCCCACTCGAGAAAATGAAAAATTTTATATATTTATTTCTTCGCTCTAGTATCGAGGAAAAGCACTGCGTGCACCACTCAACATGCAATATCTCCAAAATTCGACGGAAAGTGTGGAACAGAAGTGTCTCAACACTGGGTTCCCAGATTCCCTCGGCCTAATCTGCTATGAGCAGGATACAGCGTATCTACGTTTACCTACCTATCTACCTACCTTCCTACCTTTTTTACCCCTGAGAGTTGAGATTAGAACTTACAACCATTATAACCTGTGTAATTATGTACCCATAAAAAAACCCATTAAAAAATATACTACTTAAACCCATTATATTATTGAAAATAATACATTAAAAAAGACAATAGAATGTATTGTGTTCAGATTTTTTCTTCTTACACTTTCAATAAAGCATCTATAGGTAAACAAGTTGTTCATCCGGTTCTATGGGTCACGGTGACAGAATGGGGTCGCTACAGAGATATATAGCGCCCTTTATCTTGAAGCGGCAACCATTGATATAATTATTTAAAAAAACTTTTTTTTGTCTTTTTTTTTTGCGATAAAATTGATACATAGATAATATTGTAAGTTATAAAATTATGAGTTATATTTTAAATAATACTAAATAATAAAGATTAAGGCCGTCGTGGTGCAAAGCGCAAAGTAACGCGACAGGTTGTGAGTTCAATTCCCACTCGAGGAAATAAAATGTTTCTATTTTATTCGACACTTAAAACGCTACTAGAATTCTATACGGTAGATACCGAGTAAGTTACTGAATCCTTTTTTTCACACAGATTTATGATCCTAAAACATTTAAAAAAATATTATACATAAATAAAATAATAAAAGTTTAAATTATATGTTGAATTAGTAATAATGACCAATGTGCATGATCCACATCATAAAAAAAATGTGCATCTATTATTATTATTTTGTATAACTATTGTGGTTGAATAGATATTATTAATAGTATGTATCCAAATAAATAAATAAATAAATAAATAAATAAATAAATAAATAAAAAAATAAATAAATAAAAAAAAAAAATAAATAAATAATGTCTGCGTGTATCATGTAAATCAAATCAGTTTCACGCTGTATCCCGCACACAGCAGGGTAGGCAGAGGGAACCTAGTATTAAGACACTCCGTTCCCCACTTTCTGCCGAATTCTGGAGGCATTGCGTGTTGAGTGGCAGAACTCAACGCCCCGCTTTGCCTTGTCGAGGCAAAGCGAAGCCAGAGCGAAGAAATAGAAATATAAATTTAAGTAAATATTTCATCTCCTCGAGTGGGGATCGAAACCACAACCAGTCGGTTTTACAGCCACACCTCGTGCCGCTGCGCCACGACTGGCCTCAATTTCTCAATCAAATTGTATATTTTTAAAAATCAAACTAGAAATCATATAAAGTAAAGCAACGCTCAAAATGCATCTAGACGTAAAGTTATTCAGAATATTAACAGCGGAAGTGCATTAAATATCTAAAAATATATTTCTACGTTACACGAAACATCCTTAAATATAACTGACCAAACATTGTGAAAGTTTCAACTGAAATGTATAAAAATACAAGCTAGTTTTATCCAGTCACTACAATGGCTTACATTTCATGTGCTTTTAATATAGAAACGTTATATGGTATCAAAATAAAGACTCACACACCATCGTTGCTCAATTGTTAAAAGGCCAATTGTTCACAGTGGTTGCAAGTTATAAATTGATTCTTCGGTCATTCTACATAGTATTGGAAGTTATCAGCTTCACGCTGTATCCCGCACACAGCAGGCAGGCAGAGGGAACCTAGTGTTAAAACCACTCCGTTCCCCATCTTCTGCCGGATAACGACAACGCCGCGTTTTGCCTCGACACCAGAGCGAAGAAATGGAAGTATAAATTTGAGTAAATATTTAATCTCCTCGACCGGTCGGATTTACAGTTACACTTTTTGCCATTGCGCCACGACTGGCCTCCAAGTTAATATTTTTTCTTAAAATAGGAAAGAAATTTGAAATGGAATTTTATTCTGAGATAGGACCGAACGCAGCAAGTATCTTTATTTACTTCGCTTCACACTTTATTCCGAATAGTGACGGGCTGAAAAAAACATCCATATTGAAAGTTAAAAGAATGACAAACTAAATTAATAATTAATTCAATTAATAAATAATAATTTATATCTACACTTCGTCGCTGTCGTGTCGAAGCAAAGCGCGGCGTTAAGATCCGCCACTCAACACGCAATGCCTCCAGAACTCGGCGGAAAGTGGGGAACAGAATGTCTTAATACTAGGTTCCCTCTGCCTACCCTGCTGTGTCAAAGCGTGAAGCTTATTTTTTATTAACGTCATTAATTATGCAATTTTGCTTAAACGTACTTGTGTGACTAAAGAACGCTTTAAAATTTAAACCCTCCGTTCTCCACTTTCTGACCGAATTACAAAAATTTTTCTACTTTTTTTTGAAGACGAAATAATAATATACCAATATTGTATTGCTATAGGATATTTATGTTATATTGTTTCGAACTATCTCCACACTACTATTAATTACTTTCTTAGAACAACTTAGAACTTTTGAGATTGTTGCTTGTTTGATTGTTGAGATTGTGTGGTATACGAGTACACGCCTCTTATGACATGGTTAAGGAGTGGCAAGTATTTAAGTGAAACATTTTAAATATACTTATTTAGAAAACGTATAAACATTTGAATGTAGCTGGCGAACCCGCGCCTCCTGGAAACCGACCTTTTTTAAGTGTGCAATAACACTTTATAATGTTAAGAATATTTAAAATATGCCTAGTAAAATGTTGAGCTCCGCAATCTTCATTCAACATGCAAAGCCTTCAGAATGTGGTGGAAAGTGGGGAACAGAAGTGTCTTAATGAGAATGGATGCATCTTAAATTGTTACAGAAAATCAAAAATGACTCAATCCAAAAATCAATTTTGAATCTACTCAATGACACCTTACCTGACACAATTCGTACTTGTGGCAGAACTCAACGCCGCGCTTTGCCTCGACATTAAACCGAAGACATTATAATATAAATGTAAATAATCATTTCATTTGCTTGAGTGGGGATCGAACCCACAACCAGTCGATTTTACAGTCACACTTTGTGCCCCAGCGCCACGGCTGGCCTGTGACAAATATATTCGAGATATAATATCTAAAATATTTGAAAATACATTGAGTGAAGTCCGTGATCGAAATTGAAATAGGAAATTATTGCCCTATATGCAACTTTGAAAGCCTCAGGGAGCCAATTCTGTTCAATGATTCATATGTAAATCTTCAGTTAGAAACTTGGACGTAAAAGATTATTCAATTTATTCTTTTTTCAATTATAATGCCAATATTCATACATTTTTATTCATATGTGCCGTCGTCGTTGAGTATTATAAATTCATAAAACCTCTTTTGAATGGCATTCGTTTATTCTCGTATCGGTTTTGCGTATTTGTATGATATATCAGTAAAATATATTCTTATATTTTATTTATAAGTGTTGATCGGAAAACAGAATATGTCATTTTTGAAAAATATAATATAACTGAAACAACTGTTAAAAAGTTTTATTTAATATCTAGTAAAACACCTTCTTTTTTTATATCTATAAAACAATTTTTAAACTCTTTTTTTCAATTTTAGTGTTCACGAATGAACTAGAATTGAATTCACGACCTATTTCGGCATTATTTTGGGCATACTCGTACATTCAAATAAGAAAACCGCTATCGCAATTGGTACGTGTCTAACTAACATTGCTACCGCAAGCTTTGCTTGTGGTCATATTTCACACTTCAAAGAGGTTGTATTTAAAATATCTGTAATTTTCTAGCTTACTTACTTCTTATAAAAAATAAAAATAAAATATTGGTTATTATATATATTTTATTCGAACTTAGTGTGACGAAATAAAATAACAAATTTTATTATTTTTAAAATGCTGTAATACCAAGGAAAGAAAAATATTTATTTAGGAAACGGATAAAAATTTGAACACTGCAGGATTTGAAACGAAAAGTTAATGATACCTTAATGAGACACTGTAATGGGAGTTAGATGATTATTATTAATTAATATTAGGAGAAAACTGCCTTAGCGCAGGGTCACACGCGTTGATAGCGGGTTCGATTTCCACGCGGGAGAACGAAATATTCAATATTATTATTTTTTCTCTCTGGTGACAAAACAAAGTGTTAGCCACAAAATGCTTCCAGAATTCGGTGGAAAGTGATGAACGTAAGTGCCTTAATGGGAAGAGATTATCTTAACTACTACAAAGTTCTCAGGTTCCCTCTGTCTACACTGCTATGAGCGGGATACAGAGTGAAGCTAAAAATAAAGAAAAAAAAATATACCAAGATTTATGTCCACACACCGCACTTGCACTTACATGTGACTAGAATAATTTAGTTGTATGTTGTCAGGTTTAAGGTATATAAAGATTTTTTAAAAGATTTTTCTGTTTTGGAAATTTTGAACTCTAAAGATGTGAAATACTAGCTTGGACTTACTGGTACAAATCACGAAATCAGGTAAACGTGTAGCATATAAAATATATCTGTGAGTTGATTAGAAAATAAAACAATTTTGTGGTCATAAAAAACACATGATCAAGCGCGAGAGCTTTTTTTGTATATTATATAATAAATATATAATAATACTATTATATAATAAATTATAATGTAGAGATAGGCGTAGTGTCATGAGTAAATATAAATATTTCGACGGTTCGGTCTATACTAAGCCGTGGTAATATTTATACCATACTACCGCCCCTATTTCAGTCCCTATTTCAGGACCAACAATCGCGCAATTTTTCACCAACAGAACCTCATAAAGGAGAGTTAGAGCCAGATATACTTTTGTCCGAAGTAAAGGCTGCCATCAAACACCTCAAGGATAAAAAGGCTGCAGGAAGAGATGGAATACCCATCGAAACTATCAAAGCCTTAGGTGAATATGGTACTCGAATTTTTCATACAAGATATGGCAGACAGGAGTATGGCCAAGCGAATGGACTCACACAATTCTTACTCCTTTACATAAAAAGGGTTCTGCAAAAAAATGTGGCAATTACCGTCTTATTGCACTTATATCACATGCAAGCAAAATATTGCTACATATTCTAAATGAGCGTTTGAAGTCCTACTTGTCAAGGGAAATTGCGCCAGAACAAGCTGGATTTGTGAAAGGTAAAGGTACTAGGGAACAAATTCTTATCGTACGCCAAGTTGTAGAGAAAGCACGGGAATTTAACAAACCCGTTTACATCTGCTTTGTAGATTTTTCCAAAGCGTTCGATTCTGTGAAATGGCCAGTTTTATGGAACACTTTACTGCAAATGGGGACACCAAAGCATTTAGTACATCTTCTTAGACAGTTATACGAAGGAGGAACTGCCTCAGTGAGAACAGACGGCATACTATCAAGCAACTTCCATCCAAGCATGGGTGTCCGTCAAGGATGCATAATATCACCGCTCCTCTTTAACGCTTACACTGAACTTATAATGCGTATCACCCTTGAGAACTGGACAGATGGTATAGCGGTCGGTGGTTACAAGATTGCAAACTTGCGTTATGCCGATGACACAACTTTATTCGCCTCTAGCATTCATCTTATGGAAGAACTGCTTCAAAAGATGGAATATGTCAGCCGTCAGTTTGGGTTAAAGGTCAATCGCAGCAAAACAAAAATGATGATTGTGGATCGCGTCAACAATAACTCGCCGGAAGTGACTGATATTGCGAATTGTGAAGTTGTCCAGTCCTACATATACCTTGGGACTTTAATTACAAACAAGGGCGGATGCATGGAGGAAATAAAACGACGCATGGCTATTACCAGAAATGCTATGGAAAAGCTTAGGAACATATGGAAGAACAGAAAAATCACCAAAACTACTAAAATGCGACTAGTTCGAACACTCGTTTTCCCTATTTTCCTGTATGCCGCTGAGACATGGACCTTGCGGGAAACGGAAAAGAAAAAAGTCGATATCCCGAGCATCTTTCTCCA
>JAAIXJ010000181.1:0-66510 GCA_013403705.1 Heliconius hermathena | reverse complement strand
TATATATATATATATATATATATATATATATATATATATATATATATAGCATGTCGCGGACTTTTTTTAGAACCAACAAAATAGAATATTTTTGTCTTAAAAAATACGGACAGAGAACGAACGAACAAAATTATAATGTTAGCAGGATTTTATATAACATTTTTTTTTCTTAATTGCATAGTCCTGTAACTCCAATTACGAACTACATTCGTGTCGTCCTTCATGAGCGGAGATTTAAATTTAAAATCGTATACCATTTTGTGTATATTCGTGAATTTAATTTTAATTAAGAGGCCGGTCGTGGCGCAGTGGCACGAGGTGTGACTGCAAAACCGACTGGTTGTGGGTTCGATCCCCACTCGAGGAGATGAAATATTTACTTAAATTTATATTTCCATTTCTTCGCTCTGGTGTCGAGGTTAAGCGCGGCGTTGAGTTCTGCCACTCAACACGCAATGCCTCCAGAATTCGGCAGAAAGTGGGGAACGGAGTGTCTTAACACTAGGTTCCCTCTGCCTACCCTGCTGTGTGCGGGATACAGCGTGAAGCTAATTTTAATTTTTTTAATTTTAATTAAGGCAAGTGTACATGACAATTTTGTTTTCTCTCAAGATAACCTGTTACCTGTTGCAGTGGGTGTTTGTGAGAGTTGAATTTGTGGAACTATTTTGGACAAAATTATTATATTTTATTATATGGAACAGTCTTGAGTATAAACAAAATTGACGTGAGTTCCCACTCGTGGAAGCAAATAATTTTCATTTCTGACTCTTTGTTGAGTTTTCGTACTTAGAACACATTGTCTCGAAAGCGGAGAATATAGTGTCTTAGCGCTAAGGTTGTTTGTGTACGCCTTGCTATGCATACAGCGTAAAATTGAATCTTGACGAAAAAAGAATACAGTATAAATTATTTAAAAATGTATTAATTATATACCGTACCATAAATTGTCTAAAAAAGTAGTAGTAATTATTTGGCAACTTCAATATATTGGTGGAAAATATTAATATTTGATATTACATTATAAGATATTAACCGCAACTAATTAAATATGAGAATCCAAATTTAAACTCAAAGATGCATATTTACGTTTTTAATTAATAGATAAGTTATTACTAAGGCCACTCATGGCGCAGAACTAAATGTGATTGTAAAATCGACTGGTTGTGAGTTCGATCACCACTCAAAGAAATGAAATATTTATTTATATTTATTTTTTAATTTCAACACGCAATGCCTCCAAAACTCGACGGAAAGTGAGAAACGGAGTGTCTTAACACTAAGTTACCTCTGCCTACCCTGCTGTGTGCGGGATACAGCGTGAAGCTGATTTAATTTTATTTTTTTGTTACTAAATACATATCAAAATACAGGTATCAAAAAAAATATATATGAAATGTAATATACAAAAATTCCATCCATAGATTTAAAATATATATAATTTCCTTATATGTTATTCTAAATGAGACGAAAAAATGTGAAACGCAATCCATCACGAGGGCACGTAGTGTAGGTAAAAAGATTTCTGGGGCGGGTTAGGTTTCTTTCAGTGTAACGAATCGCGTCGTTACTCCGAAAGTTAATGACTTTGAAGGGAAGATGCGTATCCGGTAAACGAGTGTCTAGTTCAGAAAGTCTTTTTGTACGTGCTTTTTTTCTGCCTAGAAAGGCAAATGATTTAGATGTTACATTTTTCTTTCAGTTTCACGCTGTATCCCGTCTGTTGTGTGGTATGCAAAGGGAGCCTAGTGTTGAGGCACTCCGCTTCGCACGTAGGCGATCTAAGCCGAATTCCGGAGACATTGTGTGTTGAGTGACAGAACACTACGCGCTTCCGTCGCGCTATCCCTCGACACCAGAACGAAAAAAAAAAAGAAAAATATTGAATATTTCATTTTCTCGTGTGGGGATCGAACTCAAAACCTGCCGCGCTTACTGTCACACGCTTGTGATACATCCTTGTTGTACCCTTCTATTTTCTATTTTACGAAACTTTTAGTACATTAAACTATAAAAACTTTCAGCTAAAAATCACATTGCAAAATTTTGCATCAAACACAAAATGTATTTGGGAAGAGTTAAAAAATTTCCTAAGCTTGCAAACGTCCATTTTGTGAGGCAATTGAAAGTGCCAGCCGCCGAAATCCTCACGATTTATACGTCCAACCAATGTTCTAGTTACGACTTTGATATATTTTCCGAATAGGAAACTCTACGTTTTATTGCCGGACCGTGTATTCAAACTGCCTGTACAAAGTAATAAAAGAAATCAACTTCACGGTCTATCCCGCATACAGGAAGGTAGGCAGCAAATCTAGTGTTCAGACACTCCGTTCTCCACTCCCCGAAGAATTTTTCGAGGTACTCCGTGCTGAGTGGCGGAATACGACGACGGAATTTTGCCTCGGTGCCAAAGCGAAGAGATGAATTAAAAAAAAAAAAATTAGCTTCACGCTGTATCCCGCACACAGCAGGGTAGCAGAGGGAACCTAGTATTAAGACACTCCGTTCCCCACTTTCTGCCGAAATGATGAAGATTTTTATAAATAATAATTCATTCCATGAAAAGGGAATTGAACCCCCAAACGTTGCGTTACAGTCACACTCTTGCACATTCCCATTATTAAAGAAAGTTTTAGTTAAAATTATTATTGATGTTCTCTCGGGTTTTATATTAACTACCAATACTGATGTAATATCGAATATAGTTTACTTTCGAAAATTATAGATTTTTAGTTTCTTTTAAGGGAACAATGAGACTGACATTTGTGTTTTATTTACTTAAAAAGTCCTTATATAAAAATAAGTAACAAAAGTAAAAATCATAAACTCGATGACATTCCAGTAAAAAAATAACAAAAACATTCATCTGAATTCAGGCGCCGACAGTAAAGTAGGAAGTCCTATATGGAATGAGACCGTAAGAACCCTTTGTGCCAAAGTGTAAATTCATATCAAAAAGTCTTTCACATCATGAAATGAATGATGTAACCGAATGTAGGTGGTATGTTGTGTTGTAAGTTGCCTCTCGCCTTTAGCGAGATATGGAAATTTTAAATGTATAGTAAAAAACAGTTACGCAATACTTCCAGAATTCGGTGGAAAGTAGGGAACGGAAGTGTCTTAATGGGAACGCAATGTCTTAACTCTTGGTTCCCAGGTTCCCGGTGCTTAGCCTGATACAGTGTGAAGCTATTATTTAAATATTTTACAACGGCTGTAAAATATGATGAAAGCTACAAATTATATTAGATTAAGCTAGAATGGTTTACTAGTAAACACTGTAGACTTCTACTTTTCATCCCTTGGTTGTATTCTCTCACCAGCTCGATGAATAAATATTTTTTTTGTTACATAAGTTACGTAAATAAACTTTACATTTCAAAATTAAACATCACACACATCAAATTCAGTTTCTTAGTAAAAATCGTTTGGTTGTGGGTTCTCGTTCCCCACTCGAGCAGATGAAATATTTATTTAAATTATGTTTCCATTTCTTCTCTCTGTCTGGTTGTGGGTTCCAACCGTCGAGTAAATAAAATATTTATTTTTATTTATATTTTTATTTCTTCCATTTATTTTCAAAGCAATGCGCGGCGTTGAGTTCCGCCACTCAACACACAATGCCTCTGTCTTAATACTAAGTTCCTACTGCCCACTCGGCTGTGTGCGGGATACAGATTGAAGCTGCTTTATTTATTAGCAAAGCTCAATGCCTCAACAAATTAAACGTTATTTAGCAAGATCGGTGACACGAAAACAATTTAGTTTTCTTTGCAACCACAACAAACCTACAACAGTAAACACAGTATATACATTCTAAACTCAAACTAAGGCCAAAATGGCCTTGATTCTCGTATTTCTTTGATGAGAATCCGGAAAATTCTCACTGAATGCCACACCACAGTCGACCTAAATATCCGGCCAGTTGCAAGATTGTCGCCAAAACCTTTGTCTTTGTACTATTGTAGATACGAATTGAAATCCACTACTGTTGTTGAGATTACTGAATAAAATGTATGTATGTACGTGAATACGATTCAGTCAAACTTAATAATGATATATTTTGTGTAGATAGTGGAGAACGGAGTGTCTTAACTCTAGGTTCCCTCTGCCTACCATGCAGTGTGCGTGATACAGCGTGAAACTGATTTTATTTATTTATGTATAATAGATAATTATATTTATTATATTATAAATTAATATTGATATAATTAAATAATAAATAAACACAAATAAAAAAAATTAAAAGCCTCTTAAACCGTTTATAAGGTTTTGTTATATAAGCAAATTAACAATTAGATAAATATGTAAGACTTTATATTTATTTTAAATATAAAATTAGAAATTTCAAACCTAATGTAAATATTTCGTTTAGCTTCAATCTGTGTTCCCCCACATAGCAGGGTAGGCAGAGGAACCTGGGAACTTAGTGTAAAGACACTCCGTTCCCATTTTGACATTTCTGTTCTCCACTTTCCATCGAATTCTGGGGATATCGCATGTTGAGTGGCAGAACTCAATGCCTGGCTTTGCGTCATTACCAGACCGACGAAATGAAAATATTAAACATTTCATTTCCTCAAATAGAAATCGAACCTACAACCTGTCAGTCAGTCGCTCGCTTATGCCACTGCGCCACGACTGGCTTCAAATAAATATATTCTCAAGTAAAGAAACATTTTTTTAAATAAAGGTATCGATTTAATACTTCTGGATATTAAATGGTACTTAAATAAGAGTCGAGGGCATCACAGCGTCAGCGGGGATGGATGGCTGTAATGATTACTCTTCGAGATTTTATCTCGGGACATCAAAGCCAGTTGTTTGCCTAAAATGGGTAGGCTCTAATCAAATTGAATTATAGTACTTCAATGTGGTTTGGTGTGGTTAATATTAAAATTGTTTTTATGTATAAATGTACGTGTGTACGAGGACATAAGCGGTAAAAAGGTAATAATAATATACAAAAAGATATATTAGATTTTATTTTACTTATTAGAGGCCAGTCGTGGCGCAGTGGCACGAGGTGTGACTGCAAAACCGACTGGTTGTGGGTTCGATCCCCACTCGAGGAGATGAAATATTTACCTAAATTTATATTTTCATTTCTTCGCTCTAGTGTCGAGGTTAAGCGCGGCGTTGAGTTCTGCCACTCAACACGCAATGCCTCCAGAATTCGGCAGAAAGTGGGGAACGGAGTGTCTTAACACTAGGTTCCCTCTGCCTATCCTGCTGTGTGCGGGACACAGCGTGAAGCTGAAAAAAAAAGAAAAAAATACTTATTTTGATAATAAAATATTGTACCACTAAATCGTCACTAGTCTTCCCAAAAGGCATGCATGCAAAATGCAAGTGAAAAGTTTAGTCAAATCTAAAGAATAATAATATTACACTAAAGTAAGTAATTAAAGTACTTTATTATGTAAGTTTGAATATAAAACAATACATTGCAGTGAAAAAACCGAACAAGCAAAAGAACTTACTAGAGAACTTAAGAACGCCGATTGCGTGTTGAGTGACGGTATCCTCCACTTTGCCTCGACACCAGAGCGAAGAAATGAGATGAAAATGAAAAGAAAATAGTAAATATTTCATTTTCTCGAGCGGGAATCGAACCCACACCCCTCGCTTATATAGTCACCTGTTTGTATTCCTAAGCCACAGCTAGTCACAAATTAATTATATTAATAATAATGACCAGGACTGAATAAATACAATTTAAATTAATAAAAGCAAATCAATCATTGTTATTTCATTTACTTTTGCTTTTCAAAATTGACTATAACTAATTTGGTCTAAACTATAACTTGCTACAAAACCAAGAATATCTTTTTATTATATATAGTCAATAGTCAATAGTATGTTAAGTTTTATGTTAGAGGCCATCAAAGAGTTTCGTACATAAATATTTAATGTTTGATTTTTTCTTTTAGTAGAAATGTTCGGGTTGTTTTATTATTTTTTTACCAAATAGTATTAGTTATATGATATTTTTATAATTGACGTATATATTCTTTTCATATATTTTTAGGGTTCTGTATCTTTTAAGGAAAAAAGCAACTCTTATAAGATGACTTTGTTGTCCGTCTGTCTGTCTGTCTGTTAAGAGCCTTTATGTCAGGAACGATTGGAGAAATCGAGTTGGAATTCAAACCATATACATATACTAGATCTACGGCCCCATGATGTCCTAATAAAAACATATTTTTCTATTTACTTAAAAAATGGCCGTTTATATAGCAAAATAACGAGTATTTCGACACTATAAGTGGAATCAAAATTAATAGAGTTCCGTTCAAAAATTGGAGGGATTGAACTTCCAGTTGATCTAGAATTATGAAATTTGGCAACTAGTATCAACAATTGTGGTCAAGTCCTAAGAAATAATAGCCTTAAAAGAGGGGCAAAATTTGGTATTTAAGCCACTAGTCCAAATGAGGTATCAAATGAAAGGGCTCTGGCTAAGTTAAGTCTGAATTTGAAATAAAGCTCGAGACCTCCAATTTTTATACGGAACCCTCGGTGGGCGAGTCTGACTCGCGCCTGATTTTTTTTATTTAAACATACGTACGTACATACAACCAGATCGACGAAGCGAAATTATTAAATATTTGATTCCCTCGAATGGGAATCGAATCCACAACACACACACGCTAGTGCCCCTGCACCACGACGTCTTGCCTTAATAATTCCTATAAACCGCAACGGGATTCTTGTATGAGACGTTTAACTATTAAATATAGATATGTCTAATTGCCCATTAAACTATATAGGTAAAATTATAGTATTTTCTTTACCTCTAACTTATATATATATATATATATATATATATATATATATATATATATATATATATATATATAATGAATCCTTTAAAACAGAGGTTCCCAACCTTTTCTTGATCAAGGAAAACTTTTATACGGACCGGACGCGGACCACTGGTTGAGAACCACTGCAAAGATTGGGGCACACCTTTTATAAAGCACACTTATTTCTTTAAAACGGTTATGTTTTAGTTATATCTAAAAATATTCCAGTTTGTCGTCTGTCAGGTTTTCGTTTCTCATAATGATGTTCACGTTTGCTCCTGACGGGGTAAAGAAAGTTTTATTTCAATTAAAATGCAAATAGCGGGTACGGCGCGGCGCGGCGCTGTCAGCTCCGCCATTAACTCGTTGAACAACACCGAAATTGTATTCAAGATTTGTACTTTTAAAATACTATTTTTTCAGGATAGACAGAAGAAGGCTACTTTCCGCTGAGTGAAAATATTAAATACTTCATTCCCCCGAATAGGAACCAAACCCACAATCGTTGCGTTAACATTCACACCCTTGTGCCACGGAGTCACGACGGCCTCGTTTTCATAATTTAGAAAAATAATATTTTTAACTATCTACTCAACTGAACTAACATTTTTGCACTAAAATTCAACACCGCGCTTTGTCTAGTTAAGTGAGAAAATAAAAATAATTTACATATAATCATTCCCCCAAATGGGGAATCGAACCCACAACTCTCACGTTTATATTCAGACCATAATTTCTTATTTTTCTCACATCACAATTTCTTCTATTACAGAAGAGAATCAGGTACCCAACTTCCTCGATCAGCCAGTATAGATTCCATCGTAGAAGCGGCGATATGCGCCCGGCACTCTGAACCTAGTACCATCACGCTTCAGTTGCCTAGAGCAGATCGTGCCTTAAGTCTGGTCTCACCTGCTGTGGGGCGACGAACTAAATCACAGAGGGGACAGGCAGGTATGTCATTCTAATATTTAGAAGATATTTGCTTTTTTTCTATACAGTCTTTACAGTAAACAACTCAAGTAGTTCTGTGTTCTGGTTCTTTTCTTTTTATTTATTTTGTTGTATCAGCAACAAGAGCCATTAGTAAATTGAAACTTTCATAGATTTTGTAATAAATGAGTGTTGTTTTTCAATCATGAAATATTTATTTTAATGTCAATAAGTTGATTTCAAACGAACAATTTAGGTATCCCGCATATAGCAGGATAGGCACAAAAAACGTGGGAACCTAGTGTTAAGACACTCCGTTTCTGTTTCCCATCTTTCGCCTACTTCCGAAGACATTGCGTATGTAGTGGCGGAACGCAACGAGCTTTGCCTCGAAACCAGGACAAAGCGAAAATATTAAATATATAATTTCTTCGATTGAGAATCGAACCCACAACCTATCGCACAAATTTTCATACATATGCAGATACAATCCTCGTCAACCACTACAACTGACATCAAGAGCTCGCTTAATTAAACAGTAAGCACATCTTTAATCCATTTCAATTTGCGTCGACCTCACAACATCAGTAGGTTTCGGATACCGCTATTCCACGCCATTCATCTTTGTATGGAAGCTCGCTTTGACAAAAAATATCGTTTTAACTAAATGGTATTGGATATAGAGATAGACGTATCGTGGTTTAGAATATATTTCTTTTTCTTTTTTTCTTTCAATTTAACGAATTCGAGATAAGATAAATCTGTGGCAGAATATTTTAGAACACTTACATGCATAAATGTGAATGTGAATTAAAAAAAATCGCTGTATCCCACACACAGCAGGGTAAGCAAAGGGAAATTAGTGTTAAGACAATCCGTTCCTCATTGTTCGCTGCGCTCGACACAACAGCGAAAAAAATTAATTTATAAAATATTAATTATTTCATTTAATTTAGTGGGAATCCAACCCACAATCGAACCACAACCCAATCAGTGGGGAACGGAGTTTCTGACCACGAAGTTCCCTCTATCTACCCTACTATATGCGTGGTACATCGTGAAGCTGAAAACACACATATTGGAAAAAACTACTTACATGCATGAAATTCAAGAATTGATTTTCCTAAACTTTTTCAAAGTTATGTTGAAAGTCAGAAACGATACAAATTCAGTAAACAACTACAACATAGAACTTCCGAAGTAAACCACCGATATAGAAACAACAACTTTACTAGTACTGATACCGCATTCAAAGGATTTTCAAACAAGACTCTGGATCGACGATTAATTGATCAGAACAATCGAACTTGCACCTACATATCTGTTGATAACTAACACAAATCTCTTATTAGTCTATTTCTGTCTATATATTGTAGTATATTTACTTAGAAATTTTATTTCCTTCGAAATAGTGTATACCGCACACAACAGAGTAGGCAAAGAAAATCTAGTGTTAATACATTCTGCTCCCCACTTTCACCACTGCCGAATTCTGAAGGTATTGCGTAGCGGAACTGACACCGAAGTGAAGAATCGTTTTCTCAAGCGAGAATCAAACCCACACCACAACATTCACAATAACACTCTTGTGTCCCTGCGCCACGACTGGCCTCTAATTTATACCGAATTTTTAAAATGATAATTTTGATAAAGAAATAAAGAATATCTATACCGATTACTAAAAAATTGAGGGAAAGGTACACAAAGAAGGCGCGTAGGTACTTAATAAAATCGTGTTACTCGAATTCTTTTATGAAAAAACCAACAGTTAAGTGCGAGTCATACTGACTCACGGAGGCTTCTCTATCTTTCAGGATTGTATATCAACGGAAGTGTGAATTTAAAACCGACTGGTTGTGGGTTCGATCCCCACTCGAGGAGATGAAATATTAACTTAAATTTATATTTCCATTTCTTCGCTCTGGTGTCGAGGCAAAGCGCGACGTTGAGTTCTGCCACTCAATACACAATGCCTCCATAATTCGGCAGGAAGTGGGGAACGGAATGTCTTAACACTAGGTTCCCTCTGCCTACCCTGCTGTGTGCGGGATACAGCGAGAAGCTACTATAAATTAGAAATTATCACATCCATCATTTCATTTTCACTTTTCACTTCATTAGGTAAAATATCTATGATGATGTGCGGTCGCGCGACGTAGAGGTAGAGCTTCCACTGATAACGGTTGATGAATGCCTGTCATAATATTATAGCAAAATATACAATACGATATTTAAGCTTTAAGTTTTAATGAGAGGTTTTCATTTATGTTTGTGGGTTGCAATAAATTTTGATTTTGAAGCCAATCGTGGCGAAGGACAGCGTCCAACTGTAATAGGTTGTGGGTTTGATTCCTTGAGAAAATCAAATGGTTAATATTTTAATTTCCTTGTAACGGGGCAAAGCATGGCGTTGAGTTACGCTACTTAACTCGCAATGCCTGAAGCAATAGGCGGAAAGTGGGAAGTAGAAGCGTCTTAATGAGAACAGAGTTTCTTAACACTAGGTTCCCAGGCTCCCTATGCTTACCCTACTATGTGCGAGGTACTGCGTGAAGCTAAAATAATTAATAATAGTTTTTATTTTTAAATTAAAGTGGAAATTATGTATCTTGACTAGTTTCTCGGTCTGGCTTTGCTTGTGTAAGTGCCGGTTTTTCACATATACATTTCTGTACGAAGCGTGTCAAAATAAAGTTAGAAAACTAGATTGTTTTCCCTCTAAATTTTATTTATATAAAATTATACTTACATATCTGGATATTAGGCCAATCGTGGCACAGCGTCACGAAGTATGACTGTAAAACCGACTGGTTGTGGGTTCGATCCCCACTCGAGGAGATGAAATATTTACTTAAATTTATATTTCCGTTTCTTCGCTCTGGTGTCGAGGTTAAGCGCGGCGTTGAGTTGTGCCACTCAACATGCAATGCCTCCAGAATTCGGCAGAAAGTGGGGAACGCAATGTCTTAACACTAGGTTCCTTCTGCCTACCCTGCTGTGTGCGGGATACAGCGAGAAGCTGATTTAATTTTAATACCTTGATATTTCTATTTCAATATATTTTTTTCATACAAAAATCTTATGACTTTTTAATTCTTAGCCATTTATGAAGTCAAGTAGTTCATACATATATTTCCAAAGGTATAGTCTTTCTCATATTTAAATACAAAGATGAATATGACTGTAAGTGAAAATTTTGAGCGCATAATTTAAAATCATGTATTTCGTGAGTGTGCTTTAGTTAATTATCTCACACACGGGTTTCGTAACTAAGACTTTTACTTAAAAACCGCTCTTAATTCTGATATGCCTTTTTAATAATCTATGAATGAAAAAGGGCATCTCAAGATGGCTCTCAAGAAATCGAATGTCTTAAATCGATTTAAGACATTTTATTCGAGAAAAAAACAACTTCACGCTGTATCCCGCACACATAAAGGTAGGCAGAAAGACAAAAACCTAGTGTTAAGACACTCTGTTCCCCATTTTTCACAGAATTTTGCAAGGCGTTGCGTGGTGAGAGGTGGAACTCTACGTCGGGCTTTCTGCCTTTAACGAAATAAAATATTAATAAATAATAATTGAGGCCGTCGTGCCCCAGAAGCACAAGGATGTGACTGTAACGCGAGTATTGTGGGTTCGATCCCCACACGAGGAAATGAAATATTTATTTAAAATGTATATTTCCATTTCTTCACTCTGGTAACTCAACACGCAATGCCTCCAAAATTGGCGGAAAGTGGGGAACGGGGTGTTTTAACACTAGGATCCCTCTGATTACTCAGCTGTGTACGGGATACAGCGTGAAGTTGATTTTTAATAAATAATAATTTATTCCCTCAAGTGGGGATCGAACCCACAACCGTTGCATATACGGTCTCTCTATAAATTTTCTATTTTACAACCTACACACACTCGACTTTCTGTAAAGGATAAAACAATTTAGCGAGCCACCAGCTTTTGAGAGCCGTTTTATAATTAATTGAATTTCAAATAAATTCTAGAGATCTGTCGTGGCGCAGTGGCCCAAGTGTAGCTATAATCGCAACAGGTTGTGGCTTCGATTTCCAGAATGAAACATAAAAAAAATAACAATTTAAGAATATATAAAATTAATCCCAACTTTCAAATTTAAAACTTAGAAATGTCAAAATGTCTAAGGAAATAAATTCTGATATTAAACATACAACTTGTTTGATGTTAAACAAGCAGTTTCCTCTCCAAACAGAACTTAAATCTTTGGTGACATGAATGCTGCAGGGTGCCCCGAGCTACTTGCATTGCTTAAAATGTAATTTTCCTGATTCCTGAATATTATAATAAATTCTCACATACTTATTTAGAAAACGTATAAAAATTTGAACGCAGCGGGAATTTTTATACGTTTTCTAAATAAGTATTTTTCTTTCCTAAGTGTGGAATAACACTTTAAAAATGTTTAAAAAAATTCTCACATGTTTCCACAAATTTCAAGTATACAAAATACATATCATTACTCAATGGAAATATGGAATGTAGAGACACTTCGTTGTCCATTTACTTGTCGCGTTTACAAATGCGTGTGCCACTGCGCCACGACGCTGCGGGTTAAGAGGCCGAACTTAACGCCGCTCTTTCCCTCGACACCAGAGCGAAGGAAACAAAAATATTAAATATTTAATTTTCTCGAGTGGGAATCGAATCCACAATATGTCGCGTTTAATGTATCTTTTAATGTAATTTGTTAATAAAACCAGATTCCACCCAACGTGGTACTTTTGAAACTCAAACCCGCCGTAACTTCATCGTGCAAATGGAGCTAATCAAGTTATCACTTAGCAATATGGACTCATTTCCGTCTACTGCTAGTGTTAAAGGGAATAAATGGTTGTTTTCCCTATCATTTTAGTTGGTTTGTATTCGATGAACCTTAGAAAATGGCGAATTTCTTATTTAGAACTGATTTCGATATTTCTTTACATTTATAGAGTATAGACTTTTATATAAAAAATATTGAGGTTTTGAAAGTACTTCAGTTTGAATTTTAAATATCAACGATTTTCTTATTTGTATTTACCTTCATTTACCATTACCAAAGGTAATGATTAATTAGTAAGCAACGTCTGCACCAGTATGTAAAAAAAAAAACAATTTACAAATTTATTATATTAATATAATTAAAAATGTCTTGTAAAGAAACAATTTTGTTTTAGAAAGTTCTAAGCTAACAAGGTAATCAAAATTCGTTGATTTTATTTATTAGAATTATTGACATCAAAATTGAATAAAATATATATAAATGTATGAGGGCAGACTTTGCGCAGAGGCCAGTCGTGGCGCAAGAGCACAAGCGTGCGACTGTAAACGTGACAGATTATGGGTTCGATTCCCACTCAAGGACATGAAATATTTAATAGTTCACTTCTTTGCTTATTCCATTTGCACGATGAAGTTCTGCCACTCAACACGTAATGTCACCAGAATTCAGCGGAAAATGGGGAGCGGAGTGCCTGTCGAAGTTCTGGAGGCATGTTGAGTTGATGCTGGCGTGTTGAGTGGCGAAACTCGACACCGCGTTTCGCCTCGACACCAGAGCGAAGAAATGAAAATATAAATTTAAATAAATATTTCATTTCCTCAAGTGGAGATCGAACTCACAACCAGTCGATTTTACAGTCACACTTTGTTCCCCTGCGCCACGACTGTCCTTAAGGACAGACAGATTGATCTATTAAAGTTTTTTTTAAATAATTTAGTCTTTAATTTTAATAATTAATTTTTTACGTCTTTCTCTATCTTTAAGTCTTAGCCAATAACTTCCACATAATAGTTAGTAAATAACTATATATTTAGTATTATATTTTTTATGCCCACCTTTCTTTCTCTATGTTAATTTGTTCCTCTCACTTTCAAAGATTACACTTCAAGAGTAATTAATTAACTTACTTATTTATAAAACGTATAAAAAATTGTAGTGAGTGGGACTCGAACCCGCGCCTCCTGGAAACTGACCAAGCGCTCTGACCACTAAGCCATACGTTCTCATCAAGCTGCGGCCAAAATTTTTATACTTATATAGACTCCCCCGCTCCGCTCTCCACTTTCCGCCGAAAAATGCAGGTGCACAAAGTGTGACTGTAAAACCGGTTGTGTAAGACTGGTTGTGGGTTCGATCCTCACTCGAGGAGATGAAATATTTACTTAAATTTATATTTCCATTTCTTCGCTCTGTTGTCGAGGCAAAGCGTGGCGTTGAGTTCTGCCACTCAACACGCAATGCCTCCAGAATTCGGCAGAAAGTGGGGAACGGAGTGTCTTAACACTTACCTCTGCCTGGGTAGGTAGAGAGAATAATGCTGCTGTGTGCGGGATACAGCGTGAAGCTGATTCGTGATTTGATTCCATACTTTACAACCTATACGCCCACTTGACTTTCTGTAAAAGATAAAACAATTTAGCGAGCCTCTAGCTTTTGAGAGCCGTTTTATAATTGGATTTCAAATAAATTTAGAGGTCTGTGGTGGCGCAGAAGGATAAAATGTGTGAGTGAAGTTGTGGGTTCGATTCTCACTCGACGTAATAAATTATTTAATATTTTCATTTCTTCGCTCTGGTGGCAAGACAAAGCGCGGCGTTGAGGAGATAGGGGTGTCTTAACACGATTTACGAATAAAAATACGAAAATGGGGCAGTTTAAATTATACATAATAAACGAAGCTAGTTGTGGCGCAAGGGCACAAGCGTGCTTAAACTCGACATGTAAATGGAGAACGGAGAGTCTTAACCTTCCCTCTGCCTACCCTGCCGTGTACATGATACAGCAGCTTTGGTTGTTTTATGATCTATTTTTAGTATTTTTCTTTCCTGTGTGAAAAAAACACTTTAAAATATAAAAAATTGATCCCAACTTACAACTTCGAAATGTCAAAATGTCTAACGAAATAATTTTTTATAAAATATTGAACATACAACTTGTTTAATGTGAAACAAGCAGTTTTCTCTCCAAACAGAACTTAAATCTTTGGTGACATGAATGCTCCAGGGTGCACCGAGCTACTTGCATTATTTATAATGTAATTTTCCTGATTCCATTCACGTCTTAGTTTATATCTTATGTTATAATTAATTTTCACACACGTTTCAACAAATTTCGTGGGCCTGTAAAAGCAACTGGTTGTAGGTTCGGTCCCCACTCCAGATATTGAAATATTTAAATAAATGTATATTTCTCTTTTCTCCGCTCTGGTTTCAAGACAAAGCACGGCTTTGAATTCCGCCACTCAACACGCAATGTCTTCGGAATTCGGCGGACAATGGAGAACGGAGTGTCTTAATACTAGGTTTCTTCTACCTACCCTGCTATGTACGCAATAAAGCGTAAAAGCGTTAAATATTTCATTATCCTCGAGTGGAAATCGAATCCACGACCTGTCGCGTTTTTACTGTCCTATTTTAATTTAATTTGTTAATAAAACCAGATTCCACCCAACGGAGTACTTTTGAAATGCAAACCCGCCGTAACTTCGTCGCGCAAATGGAGCTAATCAAGTTATCACTTAGCAATATGGACTTATTTCCGTCTAGTGCTAGTGTTAAAGGGAACAAATGGGAATAAATTTTTTTTTTCCTATAATTTTTGTCGGTTTATATTCGATTAACCGTAGAAAGTGGAGAATTTCTTATTTAGACCTGATTTAGATATTTCTTTACATTTAGAGAGCAAATACTTTTAAATATAAAATATTGAGTTTTTGAAAGTAGTTCAGTTTAAATATCAAAACTTTTCTTATTTATATTTACTTTCATTTACCATTACCAAAGGTACTAGTAACTACCACCACTACAACATAATTGTAATATCTGCCTATGTAATCTCTATCTCTAAATATTATAACATAAGAACGCATTTCGTCTCTGTCTGGCTTTTCTATGTCTTCTTTTTCTAAACCACCCAACGGATTTTGATGCGGTTTTCACCAATATGTAGAGTATTTCTCAAGGAAGATTTATATATAGTTTATTATATGTATATGTTATTGTAATTTGACATAAATATGATAAATGTGTATAAAGTCCTACCCGTTGAGACACTTTCACGCATGCGCTGCTTTAATAGTAAGTCCTACATGAAAACAATGTACTAAAGTATTATTCCTCTTAATAAGATCTACAAAAAAGTCAGCGACAGCATATTCGTATCTTCTAAGGATAACATACAGTGAGCATATTTCTGTCTAAAAATAGTAATTTGAATATATTTTTTTATTGTGAGGGATGTTTGTCCATAATGGTATCAATCCTTATCCTTTTAAATACTTTATTAATTTTCTACGTTAAACGAAGATAAAATTTGCTCTTTACACTATTTCGAAATTACGAATAGTTTTAGAGAAAAACGCATTTAATTGTTGACACATCACGCCGGCTATAAACCGCAGTTTTGGCGCAAGTTTCATTTANCACCCGGGCCTACTTCATTAAGTGCTCAGAGCCGGCACCCCCCAGCACGTCGCGCATGTCTTTGCCTCCCGGCCTCAGTGACACAGGACATTTTGCTTGAGAGTTGAGAGTTCGAGGTCTAGCAGCGACTCGATCGCTGCCGTTGTTCCCCAGGGCAACATTTTGTCACCTGCTCTCTACGCACTATACACTGATGACATCACAACGCCCTAGCGAGTATCACTCAACGAGAAATCCTGCAGGTGGTCCAGAACCTCATCCTCCGTCGAGTGACGCAGGCGCCATACTACGTGAGAAACACCACGCATCACCGCAACCTAAAAATAGAAAGCCTGGAGGTACACATTGGTCGTCTCGCGTCCAACGCATTCCGCTGCGCCAATGTATCGGGTCACCTACACCTAAGGAGCAGCACTCCGTGGCATATCCGGCCGCCCGAGGTCAGACGTCAGATGACTTCCGAGGGACTTTCTATCCTCCTCCAAATGCGACTCATGAGCCTTGCATTGATCCTTGGTCGTTTAAGCTGGGCCTCCCTCAGGAAACCGAGGGTCTCACCTGACTGAGTTGACCGCCTAGATGGCACTTGATAATCCTTCCAATCCCGTCCCGCACCCCTCTCTCTGTGTCTGCTCTAGAGCAGGTTGTCGCTTGAGACCACGGCCAGGGAACCAACGCCCAGATGTCGTTCGGAGCTACTACGGAGATGGACGAGAGAATGATTCAATTCTGCACCTGGCTCTATAGCAAATTAAATTTAGAAGCGATTGCACGTATTTTGAAGTTATCCAATAATTATAATGTATTTCATCGCGGCTTAGTTGGTTACATCTTTCGTTTAAGTATTTTAGGGTAAGAGAATAGTAGGTAGTCTGTTGTTTATAATTTCTTTCGTTTAAGTTTTCTGTTGGTTGTGTCATTTGTTTAAGTGTGTTTTTTTTAAACAATTGGAACATCCTTATTGGAACTACGAAAATGTGGGTTGCATTAAGGTTTAAAAAAATTTCACATTAGTAATCTTAAGTGCTTTGCAAACATAGATACATTATATGAATAATTCAATAGTTAAAGCGGGCGAAGCCGCGAGCGCAGGCGAATTTAAGTAATTCGGAGCGGGTCGCTAGTAATAAAATAAACAAAAAAATAAAACTTCACGCTGTATCCCGCATACAGCAGGGTAGGCAGAGGGAGACTAGTGTAAAGACACTCCGTTCCCCACTTTCCGCCAATTTTTTGAGGCATTGCGTGTCGAGTGGCGGAATTCAACGCCGCGGCTTGCCTTGACACCAGAGCGAAGAAATTAAAATATACATTTAAATAAACATTTTATTTCCGACTGCGAGTAGAACCGAACCCACAACCAGGATAGCATTTACATTCACACTCTTGTGCTCCTGCGCCACGACGAGCCTATGTAAATATAATTTTATTTCAATGAAGCAATTTTGGTTTATAAAGCTCTACGCTACGAAGATTATCAAAATCCGTTGATTTTATATGTTAATGATTAAAATATGCAACATATTATTTGTATAAAATGTAAATATATCTTATAACTAGTACCAACAAAGACAATTTGTTCCTTGAGCGTAGACAATTTAAGGAAAATCCATGTAAAAGATAAATTTAGATGATTAATTTATTATTTGAGCTGAGTGTTTGATAACTGTTACTTATTAATATTCAAGATACCGTCTATCCATTGAGGCCGTCGTGGCGCAGGGGCACAAGGGTGTGACTGTAACGCGACGGTTATGGGTTAGATTCCCAATCGGGGGATTGAATAGTTATTTCAGCTTCACGCTGTATCCCGCACACTGCAGGATAGGCAGAAGGAACATAGTGTTAAGACACTCCGTTCCCCACTTTCTGCCGAAATTTCTGCTGAATTGTTATTTATTATATGTATTTTCATTTCTTCGATCTGGCACCAACGTAAAAGTCCGGCGTTGAAATCCACCACTTAACACTTAATGGCTCAAAAATTCTGAAAAATATGAGGGAGAATGGGGAACGGAGTGTATTACTACTAGCCTACTCTATACAGCGTAAAGCTGAAATCCAAGAAGGCCACATAGCGAATACAGACTAGTTTACTTCCTATAAATCATAAAATATTTTGATATCACACTTATTTATTTCTATTATATTTTTTTTTTAGGTTCACGCTGTATAACACACATAGGATAGGCAGAAGGCACCTAAGGAACTAGTGTTAAGACACTTCGTTGAGTTAACGAGAATTTAGCGAAGGTTGGGGTTTCGCTGAATTCACTGTAACTCAACTCCGAATCTAGTTACCGAAGGAAGAAATGAAATTATTGAACATTTCCTTCCCTCAAATGGAAATCGAACCCAAAACCATCGCGTTTCTGTTGCTCGCTTTTGCTCCTGCGCCATGATGGTCTCAACATATTTTTTTTACTAATATGAAAATAAACAATCTTTCTAAGAAACGTTTGAAATTAAAATTATTAAACAGAGGAAAAATATTCTACTACAATATATTTACTTTAGTCAAATGCAGACGGTAACTACTTTGTAATTAAATTGAGTATTTTTAAATATTATAAATAAATTAAATTGCTATGAATGTTGGTAACCTTTTCCGTACTTCTTGTTGTTTCTACTTGAGTCCTACACGTGAACCTATTGTAAGTTTTAGAAGCTTACATTTTAATTGCAGAAATTAAAAGAACGTAGATAGAAGTTTTACATAATAGAATAAAATGGCAACTTGTGTCGTGTTAATAATATTTAGGTTATACCTTTTTTTAAAATTACGTAAAATATATATTATTATTTCTTGCTGTATTCCGCACACAGCATGGAAGGCAGAGGGAATCTAGGAGGGTAACGTAGTGGTAAGACACTTCTTTCCCATTAATACATTTCCATTTATAAAATTGGTAGTAAACGAAAAATTTTTTTTAATCAAATAATCAGCTTCACGCTGTATCCCGCACACAGCAGGGTAGGCAGAGGGAACCTAGTGTTAAGACACTCCGTTCCCCATTTTCTGCCGAATTCTGGAGGCGTTGCGTGTTGAGTGGCAGAACTCAACGCCAGAGGGCACGCAACGGCAGAGGGAATCTAGGAGGGAACCTAGTGTTAAGACACTCCTTTCCCATTAATACACATCCGTTCTCCATTAATAAAATTGGTAGTAAACGAAAAAAAATTATAATTAAAAAGTGAACGTAATGTAAAAGGTTTATACAATTAAATATACACATAAACGCTAAGTGCCTTACGAAGACATTATAATTTTTTATATGAAATTCGGAATACCTCATTTCAACGTTCTTGTTCAATTTAAATGTAAATGTAGGGTTAATCTGAAGTTTTTCTCACAACAAACCGAAAGGTGACCTAAATTAGTGCCCCTCGCTTTTTCTACATTTTCTGGATAAAATTCAAAGATTTGTGGCTTAGCAAGCCACGTATTTTATATAAATTCAAATAGCTTAACAAGCTTATAGTTATATAATTGGTTGTACTTTAGAGAAAATGTTATTTTCTCAAATTCTTTTTGTGTAAAAATGTTTAATGTTTAGTTTTCATTTTTCCCGACTGCTAAAGAAGGGTTATGTTTTTCACGCGTATCTTGTATGTATGTAATATTCTTTATTACCTCATATCTCCAGAACCACTGAACGAATTTACTTAATTGAGGTATCGTTAGATTCGTATTAACCAAGTGTTCTTAGATAAGTGACGTTAAAAAAAACAATCATGGCGGCTGTGGGACGCCATTGGACTTAGTGAAAAAAAAAATTTCGATTCGAATACCACAGTATGGGTCTCAAATTCAAGAGCTTAATACGAGGATTTCAAAAAGGTATATCATGATTATCGTTATCATAGTGAATTCTAACAAAAAAGTGAAAAATAAAAAAATATTTGAAAAACAAAAACTCCGACTGCATAAAACTAAAAAGAATATAAAAAATAAATAGGATTAACAGTCGGGACCTCTTTCAATTATACGAGGTTCCTGGTAAAGATTTTATTGATTAAAGAATCACTTATAGGTCCCGACTGTTAATCCTAATAAACTACTGGGCTTGTTTATTTTTTTTTTAGTTTTATGCAGTCGGGGTTTTTGTTTTTACAAATATTTTTTTATATTCTTTTTAGTTTTATGCAGTCGGGGTTTTTGTTTTTACAAATATTTTTTTATTATATAACTACCTATAAATGTTTTATGCGGCGTTGAGTTCCGCCACTCAACACGCAATGCCTCCAGAACTTGGCGGAAAGTGGGGAAAGGAGTGTCTTAACACGAGGTTCCCTCTGCCTACCCTGCTGTGTGCGGGATACAACGTGAAGCTGATTTGATTTGATTTGATAAATTTTTTAATTTCTCTACTTCCTGCCCAAAGAATGTATGTACATAAAAAGAATAGTATGGCTTCTAAATCTTAATATTCCATTGAATATTAAGATTAAAGAAGAAATAGTGTTTCTGTGTAGACATAAAACGAACAACATTTAAAACTTTACCTTTACTTTAATTTTATTGATTTTATTAAAGAGGATAAATATTATTATAACGTATCTAACGACGATCGTGATTAGTGACATACTATAGTTTAGGTAATATTGGTAATAATTTTAAAATAGAGGCCAGTCTTGGCGCAGAGGCACAAAGTGTAACTGCAGAAGTCGCAAGGGCACAAGCGTTTCACTGTAAACGCGACAGGTTATGGATTCGATTCACACTTGAGAGAATAAAATATTTCCTCGCTCTGAATCCCTTCCAAAATTCGTCGAAAACTTAGCGAAGTGTCTTAACACTAGTTTCCCAGGTTCCCATTGCCTATCCTACTATGTTCGGAATACAGCGTAAAGCCAAAAAATAGTATATACTTTCATTTTCCTTATCCCAATTGAATAACATCGCTTGTATCTTTGTTCTTCATAAGTGATTTTGACCTGATTTTTCAATACACACATACACTGTATTCCTCTTCTACTGGAACCGTTCATACGATAAATTAATGTCAATGAATCGCTTGAAACTGCTCTTAATAAAACGCCAATTCTCCTTCAAATTGAAAGTTGTCGTGACTCGCTTATTTACTTTACTTACATTTTGCCCTGAATTTACTTGGTTTTGAATATGGTTTTTGGATTGAATGTCATGTTATTGAAGTATTTTAGTTAAATGTATGCTAAAATGCTTAAATTATTCTAAGAAAAAATCGTTTTCACGCTGTATCCCGCATATAACAGAGTAGGCAGCGGGAACCTAGTGTGAAGACACTCAGTTCCCCACTTTCCGCCGAACTTTTTGAAGACATTGCGAATGGAAAGGATATATAGGAAAAATATAAATAAATAATATATGATTCATTCCCCCGAGTGGGGATCGAACCCACAATCTCACAAATTATTTTATTAAATGTATGAATTGATATTTTACTGGTGGTGTATAGAATACCTGGTGTTTAAACACATTGTTTTCCACTTTATGCACGTTTTAGAAGAAGGAAACGCAATTAGTTAGAGTTCTTAGATAAGGAATCGAATCTACGACCATTGTCACATTTGCATATAGGTGTTCCAACTGCTCCATGATTGTGCCAAATATTCATAGTATAACAATATTTTCGGTCCCCTCTCGAGGAAATAAAAAATATTTTCATTTCTTCTCTCTGGTCTCGAGACTAAGCGCGACTTTGATTTCAACCATTTAACAAGCAATGCCTCCAGAACTCGACGGAAAGTGAGGACCGGGGAGTCTTAACACTAGGTTTCCTTTACCTACCCTGCTAAATGCGGGACACAACGTGAAGCTAACAAAAACAATATTGTATAATAAATAGGAAAAATTATTAACATACTCTTAAGCCCTCTAAAATTCAACTTTAATTTGGTCTAACAATTGCTTTAATATATTTAATAGTATACTCGTCACCGATGTTAGTAGGTATTTATCTAATTAATTCCGAACGTCTTAATAGATAGCCAAAGACAAGAACTTGAACCCGCTTGTTAACCACCGACGCCCACTACTAACCTCTGATTGATTAATACTCCGAATTGCAGCTTATCTTGTACGTCGGTATGTTGGACGCGATTTGCCTTACCTTATAAGATTAGAGTTAAAGATCGTTTGACTAAACCAGTTAGTTATAAGAAACTATTATAAGAATTATATGACTAATAGAAATTGTATTAAAATCGTAACTGATCGGTATCTGCAAGGTGAGAGATTGTATATATTTTTGGGGGCATTTAACAATATAATAAAATAGAATCCAAAATAATGATTTTTTAAATATTTGTCGGTTTGTTTCTGCGTTTGTTCATGCTGGTTTAATGGCTTAACCGATTTAAAGTTTTTTTAGCAGTTTTCACTATTGTATTTTGACAAACTTCCCTTAACATCTCTTTTACTTCAATCGGTTCATAAAAAAATATACCATTTTAAAGAGAGTTGATCAATAAGAGTGCTAAATAACTGTTTTTTTGAACTGGGCATTTTTAATATAGCTAAAGATATTGATTTTAAAATTATATGAAAGTAATGAAGACTAGGAAATTAATAATTACGTAGTTTAAGCAGGCGAAGCTACGAGTGGATTAATAGTAACTTTAAAAAGCTGTTATTATAAAATTTTGTATTATTGAAAATTATAGAGGCCAGTCGTGGCGCAGGGGCACAAAGTGTGACTGTAAAACCGACTGATTGTGGGTTCGATCCCCACTCGAAGAGATGAAATATTAACTTAAATATATTTCCATTTCTTCGCTCTGTTGTCGAGGCAAAGCGCGGCGTTGAGTTCTGCCACTTAACACGCAATGCCTCCAGAAAGTGGGGAACTGAGTTTCTTAATACTAGGTTCCCTCTGGTTACCCTGCTGTGTGAGGGATACAGCGAGAAGCTGATTTATTTATTTTATTTTTGAATTATAGTGCGAGAAATGTTATTGTAGATTCAAAGATGTTGGACAAAATACAATAGAGCTACCTTACATACCAATCTCCGTAGAAACCGTTTTACAATATGTGAGATGCTTTAAGATAAAGAAACCTAATTTATATTATTATATGGCTGTTACAATTTACTCATAGGTTCTTACTGGTTTAGTAAGTAAGAAGGATATTAAGAGTCTTGTTTAATCTTATTATAAAGTGCAAATATTTTTTAGCTTCCCGCACATAGCAGCAGCAGTGTAGGCAGCAAGGAATTTGGGAACCCAGTGTTAAGACACTCCGGTCCTCATTAACACTCTACCGCTTCCCATTTTCCGGCAAATTCTTTAGGTATTACGTGTTGAGTTAAATATTTCATTTCCCAGAGTTCAAATCGAACCCTCAAATGCCGCGGTTACCGTTGCACTCTTGCGCCCCTACGCCACGACGACCACAAGAAAAAAATATAATGACAAAAGAAAAATATTGTTAAAATAAAATCACCTTCAAGTTCAAGACAACAAAATACAAACACAAAAAGAAACTGGTTTTAACATTCACAAACGGACATTTTCAATATAAAAACAATCAATATTCCTTAAAAGAAAAAGAAATAGAACGACATCCCGTTTTATAATTACGAAAAAACCAGTTTATAGAACAGTTACACGGCCGTAGTCTGGTGACCATTTATTCTAAACATTTAATGCTGTTAGAGATTTCCAGTTTGACTTCATTATTTATACTTCTTGCATGTATGTACGTCAATATAGCTTGCTTTAGCTAACAAATTTTAATAGATGATTGGACATATTATGTATATACATTTAATTGTTCTTGCTGTCTTGTCTGAAAAAATATTATTATATATTTTTAATACCCGAGTGAGAATCGAACCCACAACTATAACGTTTACAGTCAAACACTAACGATTACCTCGAAAAAAAAAAGAAATTATTTTATTGTATGTTATTATAATAAAATAAACGATTACAGCTTTTTTTATTAACAGCTTAACCAAAATTAAGGGAAGTTTAAAGTTTTACTAAGAAATGTCATAATTATAGTAATACACTATATATTTTTACTAATTAAATCCCAATTAGGCTGATGGTTGGTGTTCGTCAACCAAAAATAATTGTCGCTATTTACATTGTACGCTTTGTAAGTGTTTGTAAAACTTAATAAATGATCCGGTAAACTAATTTTTTGAGAATAAACAATGAACTAATAACTGTAGAATTTAGATTTGTAGTAAATATTCAAACTATTTTATATTCCAATTAACTTCTATTTGTATTATATTTAGTAAAAGATAATCAAAAAATAAATTTAATAAATTTGAGGCCAGTCGTGGCGCAGGGGCACTAAGTGTGACCGTAAAAGCGACTGGTTGTGAGTTCGATCCCCACTCGAGGAGATGAAATATTTACTTAAATTTATATTTCCATTTCTTCGCTCTGGTGTCGAGGACAAGCGCGGCGTTACGTTCTGCCAATGAACACGCAATGCCTCCAGAATTCGGGAGAAAGTGGGGAACGGAGTGTCTTAACACTAGGTTCCCTCTGCCTACCCTGCAGTGTGCGGGATACAGCGTGAAGCGTAAAAAAAATTGATTATTCGAACATATATAAGCATATATGTTCGATATAACATATTATAAACTTGAAGTAGCTTGAAGCTTGTCCATTGAAGTGTAGTACTTACTTATATAACTTCAAAAAAGTAATATTTGTTAGTCACTACCTGTTATGAATACAAAGGCACAATAAGGTCCACAAAACTCTACGTACATTATAAGTAATCAGAGTCGACCCACAAAGTGCATCAACACATAGCTATGTAGAGCTTTTAAGGCTCTATACATCCGTCCCTTTCACACCTATTGTCCAAATAAACGCCGTCTTGCTCTATTCACGGCGACAGCTAGCGGTCAGTAGTTAAACTAAATGACAGTTGCGCACACGCATGTCTTTATATTGTATTGGCTAGCGTTTATTTAGCTTGTATTTCGTAAATTTACATGAAAAGTAAAATTCGGAGGGCGTTATATCAATATGTTATTATTATTTCGTATTAGATTATTTGGTGTGTGTGATAAAAGTGTGTGTTTGTGTCAGTAAATGAATGTTCGCGGTGTTGTTGACATATCTGGTTTGTTGACTTGGAGCCCGAAGAACAGAATCAAGATAAAACTAAAACGTATGTAGCTTTGTGCTTTACCGTGTAAATATTTTTTTTATTTGTACACCTAAGCTTTGAAGTACACGTTATATTGGGTAATACAGTTCATATTATTTATAAACAAATATATATTTTTTCTTTGATGTAATTTTCAATATCTCGATTTATCTCTTTGCTTTGAACAATTTCGAAGATAGCATATTTGTGTGTCAAATAAACGATAAATAAATATGTCATTATATGAAATATTATATTTAAATTTTAAATGCGAATATAATTCTAATTAAGTCTAAAATATTCACCTTAAACATCGAGAAATACTTAAAGTAATTACTATTCATCGTACACCTTTTAATAATCAATTTAGGTCGCTCAAATTGATTTTAAATTGGAGAGGACACTTTTTGAAATATTATGGCAATTTGATATTTTTAAACAAGATAATTGTATAAGTATATTAAATTTACTTACATATGTATATATATTAAAATATAAAATAATGATGAATTGTTTATTTTTAAATAAAAAAATATATTTTTCATAAATTACTAATTATTATTAAAAAAATCAACAGTTCCACTTTCCAAACCATATGTAGTGCAATAAAATGAAATTATTATATTATTTTATCCCCCCCAATAGGAATGGAACCCGCAACCGCCGCTTTTACAGTCAAATGTTTGTGCTCCTGCGCCACAAAGAGCTCAGAATACTGTTTTTTAATTAACTTATTAAAAAACAGGATAATAAGGTTTTTGGCACATTACTGATACTAGAAATGAGTAAAACTCGACAAAGAATGTTTATTATATAGGTTAATATTTAAATGTTCAAAGTGACCTCCATAATTAATATCATAAATAGAATTTACATTAATAAATATAATATCTAAATATTTTTAAACTGTTTCACGATATGCTATACCTTATATAAATAAATAATCTTTGAATAAAAATAAATAAAATTACTATTATCTCCATTTTTGGAGTTTGATATTCCACTATTAAGTGATATTAAAAGTATGGTGTAATTAATACGATAATTTAATTAAATTTAAACATACTTTTCATATTTAATAATTAAATTGTAAATATTTTTTATTCAAAAACTGTCTTAATCGAGGGTTGTTGATTTTTTATTAAGATATTTTTCTTAAATATAAGATTCAAAACTATAATTATAATTGGCAGCGAAATATTGACAATTCCCAACTGTGCCACATCGATGTCAAATTAATTATTAATTTATTGAAAATTGAAACTGTCTCGATCAACGTTTAAAGCAATTAGTTTGTTGGTCCCTAACTGTTTATTCTTTGTAAACAAATTAAATTATAAAGGCCGTCGTGGCGCAGGGGCACTGATGTGTGACTGTTACGCGAGGGTTGTGAGTTCGCCTCGATACCAAAGCAAACTGCGGCGTTAAATTCCGCCGCTTACCTGAGAACTGAGCATCTTAACACTAGAAAAAAATATTTGTATATTTTCACCCTCAATATAACCTTTAGCGTTTTGAAAACATACAAATTACTCTCTACATAAGAGCTCGCAATCAAAGGTAAACAAATTTCGAGTTATTTATACAATACAATAGTATGGAGATGACAAGTGATTCATAAAAAAAATATGGATTATAAAAGTGAATTTATTGTTGATAAATAAGAATGATGTATAGAAATCTATAATTATCGATTTTCTATAATAATAATCGATTATCACTGAATAATAAACATTTTATATATAATAGTTAAGACTTTTTAATGATCCATCAATACCGTTTCTTTTGCCCTTTTACAGTTTACGGTAATAAATACGCTTTAGAAAGATTTTTTTTTTTATCAACTTCAATCTGTATCCCGCACACAGCAGGGTAGGCAGAGGAAACCAAGAATTAAGACACTCCGTTCCCCACTTTCTGCCGAATTCTGGATGTATTGCGTGTTGAGAGGCAGAACTCAACGCCGCGCTTAGCCTCGACACCAGAGCGAAGAAAATGGAAATACAAATTTAATTAAATATTTCATCTCCTCGAGTGGGGATCGAACCCACAATCAGTCGGTTTTTCAGTCACACTTCGTGCCACTGCGCCACGACTGAGCTCTTTAGAAAGATCGATATTTAAAATATACTTATTTATTACAAAATATCCATACAAGTAATTACGAACCAGTTTTACATGTTTTAAGGTCCAACTAGAAATAACATAATTTTATTATATTCTCATCATTATAGAGATGTTAGTAGAAGATAAACTAAGATTAAGTTGTTACAAATACGATTTTTTTATATATTAGCACTTACACACTTACAAGCGCGTGGTCTGTACCTTTTTTTATTTTCTCTAAAATTTGCAGCTATAAATATTTTTCTTGTTTATCTGTTACTTAAACTAGGCTTAAAATAGACATATCTTCTGATATTTTACTCCTAAAAGACTCTAGATATTTAGATTGCCTCTGATTATAATATTAAACAATATTTACATACATTTGAGGCCAGTAGAGGCGCAGGGGCACAAAGTGTAACTGTAAAATCGACTGGTTGTGGGTTCGATCCCCATTCGATTAAATGAAATATTTATTTACATTTGTATTTTCGTTTCTCCGCTCTGGTGTCGAGGCAAAGAGCAATCACTCAACTCAACATACAATGTCTCTAGAACTCGACGGAAAGTGGGGAATGGGATGCCTTAACACTAGGTTCCCTCTGCCTACCCTGCTGTGTGCGGGATACAGCGTGAACCCGATATATTTATATACATTATATTAATTTTACAATAGTCTAGTTACAAATCAATAGAAATACGATTACTGTCATCCATATTTATATTAAACTTTACATTAGTTAAATGCTAATTACCGTTTCTGAGTACGGCTGCCAGATAAAAACAGTGTCTATCACTCTGAATAATTCGCGGTCAATGCCGTGAAAACAAGTCGCGTTACATAATATAAGAATATATTTACATTGCAAATGCCTTATATATCCATATGCATTACGCTAACAGAGCGCAACGAGAGATAATACGAAATACCGTACTAACAATTGTTCAATTAAGTAAGTTATTATTATGTTCGAAAACGTAACTTTATGTAATAATAGAATTTACTTTTATACATTAATGATATATTTATGGAAAAAAAATAATTAAATCACCTTCAAGCTGTATTCCGCACATAGCAGGGTAGACAGAGGGAACCTAGTGTTAAGACACTCCGTTCCCCACTTTCCGCCGAATTCTGGAGGCATTGCGTGTTGACTGGCGGAACTCAATCACGCGCTTTGTTTAGACGCCAGAGTGAAGAAACGGAAATATAAAGTTAAATAAATATTTCGTTTCGTCGAGTAGGGATCGAACCCACAACCAGTCACACTTTGGGCTCCTGCGCCACGACTGGCCATAAATGTCTAGAAAATTAGGAATCCGGTATACCGGTCTCCGGAAATTTAGAATATGGTTTTACAAACTGTTTAATAACGTTTTATTGATTTATATTATGACAAATAATTAAAAATTACTTATATATAAATGTCATTGTCTAAACTTAAACCGATAACCACTGCAATCTAGAGCTACACTTTGCTCCATTATGCCACAATGATTTCGATATTACCTTACATTATGCTAAAATTCACTTTTTGACTTCAAAAGAAGGGAAGGCAGAAGGGAATCTATTAAAATACTCCGCTCTCCACGTTCCACCGAATTTTTGAAACTGTATTGAGTTGCAAATTTAACACTACATTAGTCAACCAGAGTTAAAAAATTAAAAAATAAATTATAATAAATATTATCATGCGTTCGGGTCGTGTAAATCGAACCCACTGCCCACCGTAATTACAGTCAAACACTACACCACGACGGCCTCAACTTTACAGATTTACAAAAGATCTAAGAACCATTAATTACAACCAAAGGGAACCTTATATAGTCAAAGTGCAATATTTTATAAGTGTCTAACATTTAACTTCACCTTTAAACTGCGAATGTGCTAACCTGTACAAGGTACTAGTACTCAAACGTCAGCATTCGTTGGAGACACCGCGTCTTGCATTCTAACCGACCTAACCTGCATTCCTTGTTTTAGTTCATTTCTTTGTTTAGTCGTTCATGATAAAAAAAATGTATTTTTAGGTATAATATGTATGTAATATTCTTTATTACCTCATATCTCAAGAACCGCTGAACAGATTTAAATAATTGAGGTATCGTTAGATTCGTCTTAGCAGCCCAAGTATTCTTAGACTGAAGAATTACTTATAGGTTCCGACTGTTAATCCTAATAAACTATTGAAAACTAAACTAAACTAGCTTCACGCTACGCTACGCTAGCGGGGTAGTCAGAGAGAACGGAGCGCCAAACGCTGCGTTCTCTACATACCTCTTTCGCCTCGTCCACTGTCATGAGCCTCTTCATACATGCCCTTCGGGGGGTCCTCATGCTTTTTACGTTCCTCCAGTATCTTTGATACTGTGTTTTCGTAGGTCAACCGAGGTCTTCCCCTACCTCTCTTGCCGCTCACTTTTCCATCATAAATCTTTTTTGCCATTCTTTTACCACTCATAAATTATTGGGCTTGTTTACAATAAACTATTGCGCTTGTTTATTTTCTTTTTAGTTTTAGGCAGTCGGGGCTATTGATTTTATAAATATTTTTTTTATTAAGTCAACGCAATCAAAAGGTACGAGCCTTTATGCTTTATGATTTTGCTGTATTTTGTATGAAATTGGCCGCGTAATAAAACTATCGTTATGAAATGTTCGAAAAAAATGCTGTAAATAACTGCTTCATTGAATTAGCTGTAACTTTACTTATACTTTAAAATGATTGGTGGTATAATATAGCGTACCTATAGCCTTTTTCGATATATATGTACAACATTTTTTTTTTCAATACGAACCAATACTTTCTGAAATTAAGACGTTCAAAAAGATAAATTTTAAATTTATAATATTAATATCGTGAAATTCAATATCTTTATTTTAAAATATCTTCGTTTCTACGATCTAAGCAGCTGGAGTTGAGTTCCACCACTCAACACGTCATGCCTCAAGTATTCAATGGAAAATGAGAAGCAGAAATATCTTACTATTTATAAAGCTATGTAATAGCTTTTTTTTTAATTTTAAGAAATATTTTTTTGCTACGATTATGATAAGTAAATTTAATTACTTTTAATATTTTTTACAACCGAATATTTGTTACGCTTTACGTCACACTTATTGTGTGTATTAAAGTAGATTAATTACGAAATCAATTATAAATGGTAGTTAAATTATATTAATAATAATAATTATATTATATTTAATATTATAATTATTATAATTATATAGTTCTGGTATCCAGGCAAAGCGCGGCGTTGAGTTCCGCCACTCAACACACAATGCCTCCAGAATTCGTCAGAAAGTGGGGAACGGAGTGTCTTAACACTAGGTTCCCTCTGCCTACCCTGTTGTTTGCGGGATACAGCGTGAAGCTGATAAAAACATGAGTTAAATTATATCTATATATATACCGGAGCCCAAACCACCTTACAGGCAGGCAACGCACCTGCAGCTCCTCTGGTGTTGCACGGGGTCGTGGGCGGCGGTGATCACTTACCATCAAGTGACCCGAACGCTCGTTTGCCTTGTCTTTTCCATAAAAAAAAAATAAATAAATAAATAAAAGGACATGTACCTGACTGACTGAGGTAAGTCGCACGCACAGCCGTAACCGCTGTGCGTAGAAACGTGAAATTTGGACAGATGTTTATTTTCGTAATCTGGACATCCACTAAGAAGGGATTTTGAAAAATTTTAACTCTAAAGGGAGGAAATAGGGGTTGAAAGTTGATGTATGATCTTTTTTTAAATCGGCACCGATTTTTATAAAATTTGAAATTCAGACTCTTAAAAACATTTAATTGAACACGTGTTTCATGGTTTTTTAGAATTCACCCCCTAAGGGTACAAATAAGCGGGCGAAGCCGCGCGTGCCCACTAGTATTAAATAATATTATACTGCAATTAAATTAAACTAACTACAATTGAATTTAATACTATGCCACTACTCGCCACCTCGTCTATTGAAACTTGCGTAATAAACTTGTTAACGCTCTACAAAACACACAACCTATATGTAACGTAGCGTAACCATTTGAGGGTTATCTTTGTAACCAAAATATAATTTCCTTTATACATTCTTTAGCTTCACGCTGTATCCCGCATATAGAATGGTGAGGACAGGGTTCAGAGGGAACCTAGTATTAAGACACTTCATTCCTTATTTTCCGCCGAATTCTAGAGGCGATTCGTGTTGAGCGGCGGAACTCAACGCCTCTAGCCTTGGTATCAGAGTGAAAATTCTTATTCTTGAGGCCAGTCGTGGCGCAGAGGCACAAAATGTGACTGTAAAATCGACTGGTTGTTAGTTCAATCCCCACTCAAGGAAATTAAATATTTATTTACATTTATATTTTTATTTCTTTGCTCTGGTGTCGAAGCAAAACGCGGCGCTGAGTTCCGCCACTTAACACTCAATGCCTCCAGAAATCGGCGGAAAGTGGGGGATGGAGTGTCTTAACACCAGGTTTCCTCTGCCTACCCTGCTGTGTGCGGGATACAGTGTGAAGCTGATTATTATAATTATTTTCACCGAGTGGGAATGGAGCCCATTACCAACTTCGACCTCATTCTTTAAACTAAAGAATTAATTATTAATAATAATAATTAAATAATATTTAGAGCTGTTAGTTTAAGCTCTAATCTAATCAAGAAATCTATTTAAAAATATTTTACTGCAATATTAAAAATCGTTTTTATACTCATCACTTTTATACTGTTAAAATAAAAAAAGAAGTGAGCAATGCGTTTTCACTTCGCCCATAATAAAGAGATTTTTCTAGCAGCTGTTGAATTAATGAACACAGTACACATTAGTTTTTTTAACAGAATTTCTGGTTATAGCTTAATTATATATTTTTTTATTATATACATAAGTAAATTTATATATATATTTTTAATAAAGACTATTAAAAACTTGCTTTAGCCCATTTATTCTATTAAATTATGATTTTTTAATTTTTTTTTAAGCAACACGCTGTATCCTGCACATAGCAAGGGTGGACAAAGGGAATCTAATATTAAGACACTCTTTTCCCATTAAGACTTCCGTTCCTCATTTGCCTCTAGCATCGAATGCTAGAGGCATACACGCAATGCCTCTAGCATCGAATGCTAGAGGCATACACGCAATGCCTCTAGCATCGAATGCTAGAGGCATTGCGTGTTGAATGGCGGATCGCAACGCCGAGTTTGCCTAGACATCAGAGCGAAAATATTAAATATTTCATTTCTTCAAGTGGGAATTAAACTCACAACCTGTCATGTTTACAGTCACACGCTTGTACCCCTGCGCCACGACTGGCCTTAATAATAAAAGAAAATGTTGCTTAATAAATAAATAAGTTATAAAATATATAGAACTTAAGCTACCGCTGACAGGAGGTCTGGACAAAAACAATATTAAGTTACAATATAAAACCTGTAACATTAGAACTGTAATATTAGACTAAAACCAAGGTCGAACAACAAACGACAGCTATGTATCTGTTACAGTTATGGTGAATTGCGATTTATAAGGAGTTTAGTAGCGGTATAAGAACAAAAAGATTTACTTAAATTAAATTATGTTATATGTGAGGCCAGTCGTGGCGCAGTGGCACGAAGTGAGACTCCAAAATCGACTGGTTGTGGGTTCGATCCCCACTCGAGGACATGAAATATTTATTTAAATTTATATTTTCACATTCATCATCACGCAATGGATTTTCGGCGGAAAGTGGTCTAGTGTTAAGACAATCCGTTTCCCACTTTCCGCAGAATTTTGGAGGCATTGCATGATGAGTGGCGGAACTAAACGCCGCGCTTTTGCCTCGACACCAGAGCGAAGAAATGAATGGATGAAATGTAATTTTTTTTTTTACTACCTCGAGTGGGCTTCCATTGCAGCACGACTGGCCTCAATTATACTATAATATCAATTATTTCCAGCAACTAATATATATAATAGAAAATAATAATCAATTAGATATCACATCATTATGACTTTAAATTACAAAAATGGATTTTATCAAAATAAACAATAATTTTAAAATATTCTGCAAACAAGCAAAATTTATTGGAAGGTCTAAATACCTACTAGCTACCTGAATATTTAGCTGGAAAGTCATACCTTCCTTATAAAAATACAAGGAAGTCGCTTTACATTACTTTTTGTTTTATCGTTAAAATTTTCCCAGAAGGAAGTATATTAGATATAAAAGGAAAATTCCGATTTTTAAAGTCATTATCTTTTGAGGTACAGTTCTTCAAACATCATTAAAAGTAACAAAAACGTTATGTCTTTTCATAGAAATCTCCCAATTTAAAAGTTCTTTCTCAAATCCATCACTGGTGGAAAAAAAATACACCAGATTTAAATACTTTTAAGACAAAAAAACAATATAAGGAATATGCATTTATTATAATACTAGCGGCTCGCCCACGGCTTCGCCCGCTTAAAATACATGATTATTGAGCAAGCAGAATTGATTGACAACTATAATGACTTCTAATATGATTTTTTTACGACATTATCGTCAAAGAATTTTTGATTGTTTTANTATATATATATATATATATATATATATATATATATATATATATATATATATATATATATATATATATATATATATATATATATATATATATATATATATATATATATATACATATATATATATATATATATATATATATATATATATATATATATATATATATATATATATATATATATATATATATATCACGTATTTCTGGTGATGTATGTAGGAAGAAAATATTTGTTTTTATTATTTTGGCGAATTTTCATATTGTTATTTAGATTGTGGAAATAACCTATATTATAATATTTTTTACCTTTACGCTATATTTCGCACACAGCAGGGAAGGCAGAAGAAATTCTCTCTATATTCTGCAGAATTCTGAAGCAATGCCTTAGTGTTGAGTGGCGGAACTTAACGTCACGCTTTGCTTCTACACTAGAGCGAACAAAATGGGAATATTAAATATTCCATTTTCTCGATTGGGAATCGAAGCCACAACCTATTCCGTTTACAGTCACGTTTTGTGCCTCTGGCCTCTACATTATAATATATATTGGTAATTTGTCTCACCGGCCTTAAAATCCACAATACGCAAAAAAAAATTAAAGTGGTGTAAACACCAACTACTTCCCAGCTGTGCTAAAATGGGTCAAAATTAGGTATAGTTGATTACTGTTACAGCCAAGTTGGTTTTAATTAAATACCAATTTAAAATAATTAATTACGAAACTAAATTGTTCGGTACGCTTATATCGGCCCGACCCTAAATCAATCCGGGTTGATTTTGTATCTGTATTCAATTTGTGAACAAGCAACACTGACATTTAAATATTTATGGGTTTGCAGCGGAAAATTTATGGATCTAGAAACTTTTGATATAATTGAGAAAACATTTGATTATTGTTTATTTTAAATCAGCTTCACGCTGTATCCCGCACACAGCAACGAGGGAACGTAGTGTTAAGACACTTTGTTCTCCACTTTCTGCCGAATTATGGAGGTGTTGAGTGTCACAACTCAGCGCCGCGCTTTGCCTCAACACCAGAGCGAGGAAATGGAAAAATAGATTCAACTAAATTCATCTCCTCGAGTGAGGATGAAACCCACAACCAGTAAGTTTTACAGTCACACTTTGTGTCCCTGCGCCACGACTGGCGTCTGGCGAATATTATGTTTAACTTAATATTAATTGTTTATTAATAATATTGTACTCTTTAAACAAATAAAACTTAAAAAAATAAGATTAGGTTTAAAATTTAACCCTGACCTTATTTTTCATAATTAAGTGATATTTTATCAAAAAAATATTGGCCGATTTTCAACAATTTTCGCAAGCTAACAAATTCACTAAAAGAACTAGGAAGGATATTAAAGGAGAATTAATTCGTACACGATCACTTACGTATTTCATAACTTACATATCTAACGATCCCAACATTCCGTTTTTTAATTAACATTCTGCACGTAGTCTTATTTAGGGTGGTAAGGTATTTTTTTTACATTAATATGTTATAATTAATTAAGTACGGTATTAAAATTCGATTTTTTTTTTCAGTTTCACGGCTCTCTCTGCCTATCCCGCAAGTAGCAGGTTAGGCAGAGAGAGCCTAGTCAAGACACTCAGCTCCCCAATTTCCGCCGAATTCTGGACACATTGCGTATTGAGTGGCAGAACTCAACGCCGTGCTTCGCCTCAACACCAGAATGAAGAAATGAAAATATTAAATATTTCATTTCTCCGAGTGAGAATCGAACCCCATTTAACCTCAAAATTCGAGTTGTATAATACGTAATATTTACTTTCTCTAATAGTTATTATTATGGGATTATAGGTTTTCTATCAAGTATTTACTCTTATTTCTTTCATATTTCATATCTTATACGATAGCCTTAGACAGCTAGCTAAAAACATAGTTTACCACTTTCTATCCTAATAGAGATATTGTTGATTGGACAGTGAAATCTCATTCCAAATTAGGACATGCAGGACCGGAGAAACCTTAAGTTTATGGCATTTGAACCCACAATATTCAAGAATTGAGGCTAATCGTGGCACAGGGGTACAGGTGTATGATTGTAAACGCGACAGGTTGTGGGATCGATTCCCAGTCTAGAAAATTATTTTTTTAAATTTATATTTTCATTTTTTCACTCTGGTGTCGAGGCAAATCGCTTCGTTCAGTTGAGTACACGCAATGCCTCGAAAAAACCCGGCGGAAAATGGGAAACAGAGTTTCTTTAGGTTCCCTCTGTCTACCCTGCTGTAAGCATACAGGATACAGCGTGAATCTGATTTTAAATTACGCCTACATTTCTAAGGATATTCTTTTTTTATTGTAAATTTTATATTTTATTCTTTTTTATTGTATAATTTGTTATTGTAACTAAAACAAGATACATTTGACATCACTATACATTCTCGTATGTGGCGAAAATGGCCGCTTTCTCCTCGTAATGCGATTTTTGGGTCACCTAACGGTTATATTGTTGCATGCCCACTAATATACCAATACGTGATATGTATAACAGCCTATTAAGTACTATATAGAATGGTGGAACGATACGATAGCAATTTGATAAAATATGATATAAGTAAAAATTAGCTTCGCGCTGTATCCCGCACACAGCAGGGTAGGCAGAGGGAACCTAGTCTTAAGCCACTTTTACCAGCCTTACTTTTTTTTATGATATAAGTATCTACAGAGGTTGTCGTGGCCCAGTGGCACAAACGTGTGACTGTAGCGCGACAGTTGTGGTTCGAATCCAACTCGGAGGATACATTACTATTTATTATAATAATATTTTTATTTTTTCGCTAATGGACTAATCCAAAACTGCGCGGCGTTGAGTTCCGTCGCTTAAAAGCTCTTTATTTTATAAAAGTCAAAGCAGAAAAGTCCAACCTACCTACACTGCTCGTTCATGAGGGAAATACCATAATAATTGCATTAAAACTCAAAAAAAAAACTATTTTATGTGATAAATTTATGTGACAATTTCAAATGAATATTATTATCAAAGGTAATATAGCTTGTTCTCATTTAACTTCTTTTGAATGCTTAACTTTGCAACTAGCGAACAACTATGCAAAAAACTTTTAGTAATTTAATTAAAAACGTAATATAATTCACTATTATGTTTATTTTTCGCATTCCTCACACTACCACACTTACAACTCCATCATTCCCCACTCACCACTCTCTTCTTTGTTGTTTTCTTATTTAGACATTCAGAATAGAAACGCTCCCAATCAAATGAAATTAACGTATTACGTCACAAGTTAATAGACCGTACACATATATACATATATATCTTTATATTTATATAAAATATATATTTTTACCGTTAGCCTCTATTTTGCAAGCGTACAGCAGAGAAGACACTCCGTCTCATATTTATCGCTAGATTCTGGAGACATTGGGTGTAGGAGAGGAACTCAACGCCGCGCTTTGTCTGCTACCGTTTTCTCGAGTGGAAATCGAATCCACAACCTATCGCAACACAACAAATTTACATACATAAAAACCAATAATATCTCACGGGTTATGGATAAAAAAAATATTTGGAATATAAGCACCCGGCGCCAAGCACCGTTTCTAATTTCGATTACCGCCGAACCATGTAATCTATGTACATATAAAAATTGTATGAAAAAATCCAATTATATTCTTGGATTTTTATCGAGATCGACGACCGCTGAGTAAGTATGGCGTTAGTAATCGAAAATTTGTAGGTTCTATTTGAAATCGAAATAAATGCTAATAAGCGAATCTATGGTGTTTTGTGAAAATGCGAAATGGAGTGTCTTAACACTAGATTCCCTTTACCTACCCTGATGTATGCGGGATACAACGTGAAATTATTTTTTTTATTATACATTTTTACATAAATTGTAGCCTATGTTTTTTCTGGTATATAAAGGTATATTACTGTACAGTTTCATCTAAATCCGTTCAGTAGTTTTTGCGTGAAAGTGGAACAAAAGTAAATCTTCACATAATTTATCAATAATTTAAATGAACATTTTAAAATGGTCGAAGCCGCATGTGGGTCGCTAGTATTAAAAAAAATGCTTAACTGCCTATTGATTTACAAGTATCCATCTAAAGTCTACTATTTACACAGCGATCACTGTTTACGTATGTTTATATAATTAGTTATTGAAGTTCATTAGCTCATACAAAACAAAGGCGCTGTTATATTATATTTCAACTTCAATGAATTTGTTTAGATGATGTCATTTGTGTTATACAAACATCTCTTGTTCTATCTATATAGATCAGTAGATATTTGTATATAAAAAAATGAAAATTTATAAATACTTCTGTAATGTACCCTCAAATTTTACCCCTACTAGTTTTACTAGTTTTATAATGTAATACATTATGTATCTATTAATAATTTCCTATACATAGTGAAAAAGGTCGAAAACTATAAACTTACTTAAAATAGACATTTCTAAGTTTATTGTTATACAAATTATTATATATACATAAAAAATCTTTAGATTTAGGGAACCTGTTAAGACCTCCGTTTCCCACATTCCTCCGAATTTCCGAGGCATTGCGGGTTGAGTGGCTGAACTCAAGGCCGACCTTTGCTTTGCCTTAGTGCCAGGGCGTAGAAATAGAAATATTAATAAATAACAATCCCTCGAGTACGGATCGAACCCACAACTATCGCGTTATAGTCACACCCTTGTGCCCCAGTGTCACGACGCCCTCTGCTCTAAATGTTATGAATTGATATTAAACGAAATATAGTAGTACCGCTTACAGTCACATATGCTACCTAAGAATATGTTTTGTTATAATTTGAAATGTTCCACTATTGTGGGAAAGACAAACACACCACATTCCCAAACTCGGCAAATCAACCCTCTTTTAATATGCGTCAGTGCACTTTAGACATATGGCGATCATCCACCGTTATTGAGTATGAAGTGCATAAAAATTATGTATCTTACATATTTTTTTTTTATTTTTTTAATATGAATATGAAAGCTATGTTAATTTAATTTATTATTATATATATTTATTGTTTATTTCATACGTAAAAGGGTCAATTGATAAAATATTTCGAACATTGTGCAACGCCATCTAGGTTAAACAGATGAAACTATAATAAAAAAATAATATTGAAAAAAAAATATTTAAAAAATATTATTCAATTTTAAATACTCCAAAAACGATATAGGTAAGCTATATAGAGATAGCTAGCTTAAAAATTTAAATAAAAAAAAATAAAGTTTAGTTCTTGTCCATTACGACTATATACAGTAAGTACTATTTCGTTACAACCTAACCAAATAGCACCATTCTCTTTGCATTATTTCGCACCTTCAATATTATCAAAGTGCTAAAATACGAAATGGGCATAGTTCCAAACAAGATAAAGCTATCTTCCCTAGAACGGTGTAGAAACCAATGAAAGGAATCCGCACTATAGATATTGTTATCTGTTCAACAAGGAGTTTTTAACTTGCCACGTTAAGAAAATATTTAAATTTTATATTTTATTATTCTTATATTTATTTTTTATTACATTAGAAATAATAGTTTGGTTTCGTCTTCCATTACATTATTTAGTGAGTAGCAAAATTAAAGAATAAATAAATCAGTTTCACGCTGTATTCCGCACACAGCAGGGTAGGCGGAGGAAACTTACTGTTAAGACACTTTGTTTCCGACTTTCCGCCGAATTCTGGAGTCATTGCGTGTTCAGTGGCGGAACTCAACGCCGCGCTTTGCCTCGACGAAATTCGACAAAATTAGAGAGTTTAATATAACAACTATTACAAAAATTAAGATTAAGTTTTTTTATTTACTTATTTAACAACAAACACAAAATAGTGAGATTATTGAACATATATTTTTTTTAGCTTCACGCTGTATATAACAAGGTTAGCAAAAGGAATCTGGGGACGTAGTATTAAGACACTCTGTTCCCAATAAAACACTTTCCGCCAAATTTTCGAGGCATTGTGTGTTAAATACCGGACCTCATACGCACTTTGTTTAGTTACCAGAGCGAAAAAATAAAAATAAAATTCATTCCCCCCGAGTGGATACCGATCCCACAATCCACATCCTCACGTTTAGAGTCGCACAGGCTTGTGCTCATACGCCACGATGGCTTCAACTCATATTACATTTTTTTTTGTAGTTTCTGGGAACCTATTAACCTATTTCACTCAACATTTCCCATTATGACACTTCGTTCCCCACTGTCCGCCGAATTCTGAAGACACTGCGTGTTGATTGGCGGATCTCAACGCCGCTTTGCCTCCAAGTCACTTCTTTAAATATCTGTTTACTTTCAAATAAACTTGAATGCCATATGAAACTGAAAGATTTCATTCATACATACATCTCAATCTCGGTCTGATTAACACAACACGTCAGCGCAATAAAGCAAAATTATGTAATGACCTACTTTTGATATGATGTGATTGTTATTCAATGGCAACAGTCAAAGAAAATTAGTCGTATCGAAGAAAAATTAGTTTAGATCCTGATATTATTCAAATTAGTATGCCTTTGTATGCCCTTTTTTTTTGCTTCACGCTGTTTCCCGCTTGTAACAGGATAGATAGAGCCTAGTGTTAAGACACTCCGCGCCCCACAATTATTTTTTTTTTCATTTTAAACACAACTAATTTAAATTGAATAACTTACTCTTCCTAAGATAAACGCGTTAATCCATACAAACTCTTTAGTTTTGTAATTTCAATATATTAATATACATATAACTACTTGAGTTCATTCTACTACACGTAATAAATATTTCTTCAGCGTGTTCGTAATCTAAAGTATTTAAGTGAAAAGGACCATTTCATTTCGATTTCGAACTTCCTGTTCGTTCTTGAACATTCGCGAAACAAAAGCGTCCTGCGGGCCGACCTTCAAAAACTTCGACCATTATAAGGAGGACAATACCCAAAACCTCGGTCGCATCACAAAGAGCAAGCGATGCTTCTCAGTTCCTTGTCGGTTTTGTTTGGAACTATGCCCATTTTAATGACATTATGGGAACAGGATATGAATGAGTCGTCCTGCTATCTGAATAAATAAAGTTTAAGACGTGGCGCAGGGGCACGAGCGTGTGACTGTAAGCGACAGGTTGTAGGTTGGATTCCCACTCGAGAAAATGATATATTTCATGTTTTCATTTCTTTGGTATGGTGTTGACGCAAACGGCGTTGAATCCCGTCGTTAAACACGCAATGCCTCCAGAATTCGGATTTTGAAAAATATGGAACGGAGTGTTTTAACACTCTCTTTCCCTGTGACTACTCTGCTGTGTGCGGGTTGCAGTGTGAACCCAAAGTTAAACTACCAAATAATTCAGAGAAAATTGTAAACAATATGTATTATGCAATCACTTACCTCGAGTTTCCATTGTTAAGAAGAATGTCAAGGAGCCAAGAAAGTTTGGGAACGTCTGTTGAAATATTTTTGTATGTAATACCTTTTCTTGGAAAATATTTCCTTATGTTTGCATTTTTATAGTGAGAAACGTATCAAACGTATTATTATTATTGTTGTTTAGTAAGGTGCAGGTTCTAATCCTAAATGTTATTACATTAAGTTATTTCACTTATATTTACACCTGTCTTTAATGTAAAAAAAAACTATTTTAGTGCTCCCGCCATCAAATATTCTCAACAAAAGAACGATGAATTCAGTAAGTACTTTAAGTATATCACTTTTTATATCGATAGATGCGAACTTTTATATTATTTGATACATATAATATAAAAACTTAAGTTATTTTACATTTCTTATATGTTTAATGAAATTTAAAATTCTTATAATTGAATTTTTAAATACTAAGCTAAATACTATATAAAAAAAGGAAATACTTACATCGTCTTAAAAGGTCACCCATACTGTTCAAATTTAAATTTATATAATAGATCAATAATAGCAGGTCTAAACACTAAACTTAGATCTGCTATTTTTATAATTCTTATAGTTCTCTAAAATATTTTATCAACGAAAACCACGTTTAGAATATTTAAAATATATTTTCATATTATATGAGAGGCCAGTCGCGGCGCAGGGGCACAAATGTAGCTGTAAACGCGACAGATTGTAGGTTCGATTCCCACTCGAGAAAATGAAATATTTAATATTTTTATTACTTCGCTTTGGTATCGATATTCAAAGCACGGCATTGAGTTCCACTGATTCCACTTGCCTCTCAACACGTAAAGCCTCCAGAATTGAGAGTAAAACGAACGAACGGAGTGTCTTAACATTAGGTTTCCTTTGCCTCTCCGCGCAATACAGACTAAAAATAAAAACATAAATAAATTAAATAAATTAGCTTCACGCTGTATCCCGCACACAGCAGGGTAGGCAGAGGGAACCTAGTGACAGACACTCCGTTCCCCACTTTCTGCCGAATTCTGGAGGCATTGCGTGTTGAGTGGCAGAACTCAACGCCGCGCTTTGCCTCGACACCAGAGCGAAGAAATGGAAATATAAATTTAAGTAAATATTTCATCTCCTCGAGTGGGGATCGAACCCAAAACCAGTCGGTTTTACAGTCACACTTTATGCCGCTGCGGCACGACTGGCCTCGAAAATAAAAACATAAAATATAAAAAAATATATTTATCATAGGATTAATGTACGCGAAGGACCTCCATACAAAAGGCTAAATTGCGTAATTGTACCGCACACGGCTGTATTGTTCCAGCGTCCCAACACTGAAATACAATTGCTCTTTAACTCTGGTCTCTGGAACATTAACAATTTTGCCACAGAAAATTGCTTCGAGAATTACTGTGCGTTTCAAATAACGTACGACACCTTCCCTCTCACTATTAGGAACTGAACCTTAGAGGCTAAAGTATATTTTATTTGTTGCAGTAATAAGATGCTTCTCGTGAACACCATTGTTATTTTATATAGTTGTTTTATAAGTTTACTCGAATAAAATATAAGTTTTCTTATAGTATGACTGTTTTTTGTTTCATGCTGTATACCGCAAGTAATAGAGAAGGCAGAAGGGAACCAGGGTAAAATTGTTACTGTTAAGACACTCTGTTACCCACTAGCACTCCCGTTCTGCACTCTCGCGAATGACGTGTTGAGTGGCAGAATTACACAGATTCCTAAGCAAATATACCTATTCCATGTTTGATAATAATTTTAGGAAGTCTGTACTAAGCGCTTTTAATAAATACGATTGTTTACTAATGAGTGGATGATAATAAATTATATTAAATATATGTACCTACTATTCGACAGGGAGACACCAAAAATATGAATGCTATATATATAATACGATTTTAATAACTTAATTAGTAGGTATTGCCTTGTTTTACAGAGCATGCTCAAGTTTAGCTATTTCATAACAGCAAATATACCAACTTAATAATCTAAGTACATCACAAACAAAAAGTACACTCACTTGCAATTATAACGTGTAAAATCGTTGAGTCAAATAATGAACTTGAACTATTTGCAGAGTGAAAGTAGAACTTGGCACTCGTCCATATTATCTCTATTCCTATTCTTTTAAGGGTGAAATCGGGTACGACGCATTAGTCAATATTAAATTTGCCTCTCATTTCACATGATGGGATATAGATTAATTAATAACAACCAAGAACAATATTAATTGAGGCCAGTTGTGGGGCACGGGCACAAAGTGTAACTGTAAAACTGACTGGTTGTGGGTTCGATCCCCGCTCGAGGAGATGAAATATTTACTTAAAGGAGAATGAAACTTTTGGGCCTACACGTAAAGAATTGAGATGTGATCTAAAAAATTACAATTTTTTTTTATTTTTAGAATAGCAAATAATAAATTAATTGACATTCTGGAAGTAGAGAAAAATGAAAAAAAATAAGATTTAGATCCTTAATCGATTAAAATCAATCATATTTTAAATCAGAGATGTGACAGCTGATTGACAATCACACCTTGTCTAATGATTTTTTGCATTTTTGCTTCTGTTTGTCATCGCAAAATCAGGCCATTAAATAAAAACATTAAAAAAAATATTTGCTTCTGTCATTACGTTCGTGTCATAACGCATCGACGTTTTGAATGTTTTCCCGTTTGTTTGATATTTTCAACGACTACTGTTTTGTTTTTCTCGGATTTTGACTCTGCCTACTTTGTACGACCCTCGCTTCCCCACTGGACTCTGAAATCTTTTGGATCTTACGACCGCCACGCTATGGATATGAATCGCTGTGTGAATTGTGGGATAGCCAATGGACACTGCAATACCCTAGTCCGACGACCTTTAGACGATGAAAACCACCACAACCTGGTTACTTAGAGGTGTGATATAATCCCGACATATAAGCAGGAAAATATATTTCTGTTACATTTTAGTTGACAGCTTTCGTAGAGGAAGGGAAGCTATTGCTATGAAATACTGCAATTGTATTGTAGGAAGACGAATGGTAGGCTGCTGTGCTCATGTTATGAGTATTATATATATAAGGTACCATACCTTAGTTGGGCTAGATACCAAAATAATTTAGTTCCACCTGCACACTTCTTAGATGACATTTTAATAATAGATAATAGAAGAAGAATAAAATATTCATTAAAATGTGTTTTATTTATAAATAATAAACATTAATGCTTAAACAACTCAGTAATCACATATTTTATAGAAGTTGATATTTAAGAAATTGTGCTGCGAACTTAACCCCACTTTTATCAAATCTCTAATAACTCAGCTCTCAGATTGCCAAAATTTATATAGATTTCAGGGAGGGAATGATGTACCTTAATCTATTAAATCATACCATTTTCATCTCTTTACATTCTGGGCCCAAAAATGTATGGAATAGTTTGTCTCCTTTATATTTCCATTTCTTCGCTCTGGTGTCGAGGCAAAGCGCGGCGTTGAATTCTGCCACTCAAGACGCAATGCCTCCAGAATTCGGGAGAAAGTGCGGAACGGAGTGTCTTAACACTAGGTTCCCTCTGCCTAACCTGCTGTGTGCCGGATACAGCATGTAGCTGATTTATTTGATTTTATTTTAACAATAATAATAAATATACTTTATTGCACATTAAAAAAAACAAAACAACTTACAAACTTAATAATACAAAAAACCTGCATATTCAAAATTTATTATTATACAGCTACATGAAAATTCAAGAAAATTATAAATTTTGAAGTTGATATTTAACATAATCATATACCATCATATATATAAATTATAATATTTTCCTCTCTTAGTGAAATTCTACATTTTTAATTAGAAACAAAGACATTTCTTCGACGTTTACAAGAAACCTAGTATCCTAGATATGAATATTATTACTATGGACATTATTTCTTTCAATGTTAATTATATTGTATGAATATAATTACAGTAATTACAGCAGCATTTATGTCATAAAATGCTTTTAGATATTTTTCCGTCGACTTTCTCTCTTTTAACAAGGTATTGTATGTAATTACATCATTATGAAGAACTTATTATCTGCATATCTTTGTATAGTATATATAGCATTTTACCCTTAAATGTTTCTATAATGAATTATTATTAATTTTCTTTTTCTTGTTCACTACCAGTGCCAGTTACTCGATTTTTGGACAAGTTAGCATGACTAAAAGTTGTATAGTGTGACACATTTTGAATGCCCGAAGTAACTTTTACCACCAGAAGGTGATTATATCGTTCCTGGCGCGTTAAGAGAATCTAACATCATTTTTTTTAAATTCAAGATAACAAATATATTTTCTATTTGTAGGATTAATTTTTGCCATTATCTGAAAAACTTTCTTAATTCATTATCATTACTTTAAAACGTGATATATTGGTTTAATTAAAACGATTTTATTAGCTATAATAAATAAAACAAGAAAAATCCTTACAGAGGGTCACTTTTTAAACCTTGAATCTACAAGTATGACCATATTAGCATCCTGTCTTAATACATAAATTGCGCAAGTCATTGCATCAATCAAACAGGTTCGTCGGTTAACCAGACTCATTCATTACTATGCGGTTACAAAGGTTGACTGACCGGCCGCCATATTGGCCGCCATGTTGGCATGACTGTCATGGATACGGTTGGTATCCATGTAATCGTTGCCAACTTCACGTCAAAGCAGTTGTTTATACGTGCGGAGTACGTTACAATGTTTTGAATGTTTGGTGGTTTATTCGTGTGTGTTATGAATTAAATATCGATTTTAATCAATGAAAATAACTATTTTTTTGTGATTTTTTAATAATAACTTATTAATAATTGAATAATGTGTCAGATTATATGTTGTGCGTGGGAGAATTATTGTTTTAGTGAAAGTGTGGTTATGTTGACAGTTGATTCCTAAAACCAAAATTAAATCGTTGGATTGTTTCCTTTCTTCGTTATTAATATTAGAAAATGAATCTATTATTTCCATTTTTTATATTATAAACAAACATGGTAAATAATTTTTAATACAATTTTCTTTTTCAATTAATTGCTTAATTATAAAAAAAATCGGTGTAATACTAGAAAAATGTAACAAATTTCTTTTCCTTTCTTTTGACATTATATAATATCTTAGATGCTACTGCCTATATTTAGTATTTTATATGATAAGCATATAAATAATTTAATTGCGAATTTTGTTACGCCAAAATTCACGAAACTGGAAGCTTACTAAGCCGTGATTGATTTGACCCTGTTATAATGATTTTGAAACGACAGACCTCGGAGCCCGGTCTTTGATCACCTTCGGTTTTGGTTGTGGCCTCAAAGGAAACGCTTATATTACCGGGAACTTTCTAACAATATAATATTACGTATAATATAAATTCTATAGACAAAAAACGTTTAAATATTACACTGCTATTCAATGCATTGGATATATTACAGAAATATTTATTAGATATAATAAAATATTGATTTTTATTTCAAAAGTGATAAAAAGAGTCATATTTAATTGTGTTCTTTTGACGTCTGTTCCTATTCTAAGGGTAATTCATAAAGATTAAGCAGCCCTAACTCAATTATATGTCACTTCAAGAGAATATTATTATGTTATTCAGAATATAATACAAATATATTTATATATTCAAACACACTTTTATAACAATAACTATACAGTACACGCGTTCATTTGCATAAAAAGTTTCTACATAAAATTAAAAGACCCTAGAGGCTTATAGCTTTCAGACGACATGCGATCTAATAGGTCAGGGTCAGCCTTGTTAATTTACTTTAGACTGGCCCGTAGTTAGTTTACTTCACAATGGATTTGCGCAATTTATTCAATAAATATTTTATTAGAAAATTTATTTTGTTTATAAATAATAATTTAAAATTAAAGTAATATATTCATTAATATATAAACTTAACGAGGTTGAGCTTCGCCACTCAACATAGAATGCCTCCAGAATTCAGTGAACAATGGGGAACGGAACTGTCTTAATATGATCGGAGTGTCTTATACAAGGTTCCCAGGTTCCCTCTGCCTACTCTGCTATGTGTAGGATACAGTATGAAGCTAAAAATCAAAAATATATATAAATTATCTAAAAGTGCTTACTGAGTTACATCAAGACATAATAAAGAACTAGACGATATATCCTGTCTTTATAATTGAAAATATATATGAACTAATTACTATATATAACTTTGAGGCCAGTCGTGGAGCGGGGGCACAAAGTGTGACTGTAAAAACGACTGGTTGTGGGTTCGATCCCCACTCGAGGAGATGAAATATTTACTTACATTTATTTTTCCATTTCTTCGCTCTGGTGTCGAGGCAAAGCGCAGCGTTGTGTTCTGCCACTCAATACGCAATGCCTCCAGAATTCGGCAGAAAGTGGCGAACGGAGTGTCTTAACACTAGGTTCCCTCTGCCTACCCTGCTGTGTGCGGGATACAGCGTAAAACTAATAACTATATATATAATATTTTCAATAATCCAGAATTAACTAACAATGTTGTGCAACTACAACAATAAAAGGGTAAACGTTTTCATTAATTTTCAACGTAACTTCAAGATCGCGTGTTTTACCGCCATGTGAAAAATACCTTGCGACCATCAAACTCGAACTAGCTGTACTGTCCAGACGTAATTATCGTTTTTATTAATTGACTCGTGATTTTATGTTATTTTTAAATACAATTATTATCATAATAACAAGAAATTTAATTAGATCTAAACACTGATAATAATACAGGTAGTTGTAGGTTTTATATCATAAAAAAACAATAGCTTCACGTGGACAGAGGGAACCTGGGATATAGTTATGGTTAAGACACTATGTTTCCAATAGGACAATTACGTTCCCCACTTTCCGCCGAATTCTTAAGACTGCGCGTTGAGTGGCGCGACTCAATGTCGCGCTTTGCCTAATTGCTAGGACAAGAAAATGAAAATATTAAATATTTCATTTTCCCGAGTGGGGATCGAACCCACAACTCTCGTTTACAGTCCACGTTTGTGCCTCTACACCACGACAGCCTCACTATTTTATATCTTGCTAGATACTATTCTCTAAATAATTTTTCATTTGTAGAGAAAAGTTGTAATTAGGTTCTTATAAATAACAAAAAATAACCAATTTTATTTATAAAGAAAACGACTTTCTATTATATTATATTTATAGGAACATAGGAATAGGATGTAGGTACTTCTTGTAAAGAACTGCTCTAAACGTATTTGTTTTGCTTCTGTTTGTTCTGTTAGGAATGGCGTTAATAGATGACAGAAATGTTATTATTAACTTCAAACCTTCTTTCTAAGTTGGAGTCATTCTCTAGATTTTTTTGCATTGCATTTGATTGGATTGGATGTCATTAAATTAGTGCTTTTTTAGTTAGTTGTTTAATTTCCAGTCAATAATAACCAGAAACTACTTGCTCATAATGTAAAACCAATCTTAGATTGTTTTTACGAAACGAGTGGTGTCAATAATTTTAATTAACTTAAAACAAAATACTGTAAAACGAAAACTGCCTACACGTTCACTTTTATAAATCTTTCTTATTTTTCTTCGGCGTTTTTTGTTATTCTATCAACTTCACGCTCTATCCCGCACACAATAGGGTAGGCAGAGGGAACCCAGTGTGAGACACTCCGTTCCCCACTTTCTGCCGAATTCTGGAGGCATTGCGTGTTAAGTGGCAGAACTCAACGCCGCGCTTTGCCTCGACGCCAGAGCGAAGAAATGGAAATATAAATTTAAGTAAATATTTCATCTCCTCGAGTGGGTATCGAACCCACAACCAATCGGTTTTACAGTCACACTTTGTGCCGCAGCGCCACGACTGGCCGGTTTTTTTTTTAATTTATCTGGTACTTTAAATGTATATTTTTTTAATATAATACTTTTATATATTAATTATCCTATACCTCTCATTCAAAATTCGTTGTCAAACCACCAAACTCTATTATATGACGTTTAAAAGCTACCTCATACGGACATAAAATACCTTACTAGCTTCCAGAGGGCAAGAGCCGCCTCATCCAGTTTCTTGCCGTAACTAGCGCACAATTTGATTTCTTCTCTACTCCCAAGTTAGACTGCGACATACTGCCAGGAAACTTATTAAGACAGATAACCCACAGATTTCAAATCTCAAAAAAAGTTCTAAACAATTTTATTTTCTTAGAATTTTACTTGCTATAAAGTGATACTACAATAACTTGTGTTCACAAAGTTATTTAAAATATAAGAAATTTGTAATTTATAAGCCGAAACGAGAAGATTTTTTCAAACGTTCCCAGCTACCCTTAAATAAAGCACCTGCTACCTGCTCGGCAACTTTGCGTACGACTCTAGGCCAGTTAATACAATCTCGGATTTTATTTTGAACTTCAAATATTATATTCTTCTTTTATAGTCCAACAACACCAATGTTTTTGTTCTTTTGTTATGATTAATCATTAAGAGTTTTTCTGCTGTACTTATATTATATAACTCATAAAACATATTTTGGGTATTTTTTTATATTTGCAAGTGTTGATTTATACAATAAAATAAAAACAAAGTTAAGTTAGTTTTTGAGGCCAGTCGTGGCGCAGAGGCACAAATTTGTGATATTTTCATGTCTTCGCCCTGATGTAGAGGCAAAGCGCGGCGTTGAGTTCCGTCATTTGGCGAAAACTGAAGAATTTAAGTGTCTCAATGGGAACGGAGTAACGCTTGATCCCCAGATTCTTTATTTCCACGTACCAATGTGCGCAGAATACAGCGTGAAGCTAAAAAAATATTTTCGAAAAGCACTCTATATTGTAAGAAGATAGCGACTAATTTAGCAAGTGTGAAAATGTAGGTATGCAGTACATATATGTATATACCAGTACATATACATATGTAGTATTACTATAAAAGGACCGAATTTTTCGTCAATATTTAACCTAACATTAAATGGCAAAGTTTACTTACTGTTCTGTTTCTTTGCGTATTTTTTTTTCTAACATTTAATACAAGATAAAGACTAAAATACATCGTTTTATTTTATCTAGGGACAGCCAACTTTCAGATAGCTTTGAGAATCACAAGTTTTTAAAAAAAAAAAAAACTTGGCACGCGTGACTTGAGTTAGTGATGTGAGGTTTTTCTCACGAAATACTCAGACTTATAAAACATCAAATGATAAAANAGACTAAAATACATCGTTTTATTTTATCTAGGAACAGCCAACTTTCAGATAGCTTTGAGAATCACAAGTTTTTTAAAAAAAAAAACTTGGCACGCGTGACTTGAGTTAGTGATGTGAGGTTTTCCTCACGAAATACTCAGACTTATAAAACATCAAATGATAAAATAACTATTTATTATAATAATTTTAAAAATACAATATTATATAGTAATGTGAGGCGAGTCGTGACGCAGTGGCACAAAGTGTGACTGTAAAACCGACTGGTTGTGGGTTTGATCCCCACTCGAGGACATGAAATATTTATTTAAACATATATTTCCATTTCTTCGCTCTGGTGTCGAGGCAAAGCGCAGCGTTGAGTCCTGCTACTCAACACGCAATGTCTCCAGCAGTCGGCAGAAAGTGGGGCACGGAGTGTTTCAACACTAGGTTCCCTCTGCCTACCCTGCTATATGCGGGATACAGCGTGAAGCTGATTTATATAGTAATATAATTATTTGTATTTATATGAACAAAATGGCAACGAATTAAATCTTTTAAACTCACATTTTATACATTTCTTTATATCAGCGGCTCTTATCGAGAAACGTTATCGATCCGGCAACTTAAGCCTCATTAGTGCATTTGCTTTAAAAATCAGTTAATTTTTAATTTTCTTGTAGTATAGTCCTCATTTAGTAAATATTTTAAAATATAAAAATCATATGACTTAAAATCAGTTGAATAACAGTTTGGAACTAAGTTTCGAAATAAATTTTGACCACAGTTGAATAATGTCGCACATATTACTTCGTCATAAATCACGTTTCAATACGACTAACACGTAGCACTTTTCACATGCCGATCACAAGGCCAATGCGTTATTTGAAATTCACATAATATTTGATGTTTGATACTTATTTAAATAAAATAAACTTCACGCTGTATCCCGGACACAGCAAGGTAGCACATAGTGTTAAGACACTCCGTTTCCAACATTTTCTATTTACGCTCATTAAATCTACGTCACGATAAACAAATCTCAGTCGTGCGTACATTTCAAATAGCCATATCAGGCATAACTATCTTATCAAATCAAGAGATTGTACAAATGAGATCAGATTCTCACAATCAGACCGTCGCGTCCGCCGTAGGTAAAGACCGGGCTCTCGAGGTGTCTGGGGTCGTATCGAGCCCTACCAGAACATAGATTATTGTTGCCAGCATTCTACACGCCGACGCCACAACGAGTGAACGTCGGAAAGAAAACGACTCGCGTAACTATCGTTCGACTGAATAGCGTGCGCGTAGTCGATTGTGACGTGCAATGCCCAGGGCCCGCGCCCCTTCACCCCTTACAGGGCTATGGAGACCCTCCTCGACAAGTTCAAAAAGGAGCAAGGGGGGCTACGCAGGTCCCGATCCGTCCGCGCTTCCCTGCGACTGATAGGCAACCGCTGGAGGACAAAGGACGAGGACACGTCTGATGATATAGAAGGAATCAAGCGCGACAACATCGTTGTCAAACAGATTTTTAACGCAGAGAAGGACTTCACCGTCGCATATACGGGAATCGACGGCACGTATAAAGCAAAAACACCAAACATGGCAAAACGAAAGCCTGAACCGGTCAAAATAAGAAGGAAGAGTGGAGATATTGATCTCACACTGAAGCCCCAAAGGCATAGGAGAATTGAGAAGACTAAGTTTAGTGATTTATTTAATAAGAAGCCGAAAAGTATTTCGGCTAAAGAATTACTGGTTCCCGAAAAGATACCACCAAAAGCAGCAGCCATCTTACACATTAATTCACCGGAAAAAGATAAAATGAAGAGGAAGCTGAAGGGAATGGGTAAATCCGAAAGTGCTAGTCTGATAACAGATATGGGATCACGGCGTCGAACGCGGAGAGGCTCCGAGAGCGATATGACGTGCGGAACTCAACCACGTGGCTGCGTCAATCAGGCGTTTGTCTACAGCACTCCACCAAAGGATAGGAAGCAGATACCTTTATCACCATCGGCCTACTTAAGTACGTATATTGTATTTATATTGTTTTTGTACTAAATTTATTGTCTTCGATAACATTGACTCACCAGGTTTAATGCTCAAACGGTATCAAACTAGACGTCACAATTAGGACGGTGCCCGTATCGGTGTTTTCGTTACGTAAATCGGTATACCCAGTAAATAATTAATATAGCTGATTCATGTTTTTGAATTCTATATATAAATTGAATTGATCGTAATAAGTTATTGAAAGAGATATAGAGATCTTAAATAACTTGATTGGCTTAGAGTGGGAATTTGAGTGAGCTATCATCATACAACTGTTTAATTTTGTTTTAGTTTCAGCTTCATACTGTATCCCACATATAACAGGTTGGACAGAGTAGTGTCAAGACACTACACTCCCCCATTTTCTGCCAAAATCTCTAGGCATTGCATTGAGTGGCGGAACTCGAAGCCACACTAGCCTTGTTACCAGGGTTGTTTAAAAAAAATCGCTAGCTACAAAGAAACCCACAACCTTCGCGTTTACAGTAACAAACTTATGCCACTGCGCCACAACGGCCTCATATATCATAAGCCAGATATTACATGGCTCTACTTATAAGAAATTAAATTCTTTCAAAACATTACCCACATAAATTATCATAAATATTCATTTACATAAATGTAACTAGTATTGTGGTATCTAGAATGCCGTAATACTGAATGAATGCTGATATGTGAATTACAGTATTTTATAGCCCGTATCGGTAGTTAGTCTTACATGTAATCGATTAAATTTATATTATTATGTTAACACTAGGTTCCCTCTGCCTACCCGGCTCTGTGCGGGATACACCGTGAAGCTGATTTTTTTTATTTTCATTATGTATTTGGCAATTCAATTGTTTTGCATTTAGAACCTCGTTTCTGTTAACTTTTTTTCTTATTTAATATGTAGTTTCTTATTCTAAGCAAGGCGCTTACTTACACTTTTAAAGTTTATTTATTAATTATTTATTTATTGATCCACCAACATTTGTTGAATAAAACACAGTAAAAAGAAAATAGTATTATTTTTCAATAATGGTTTTATTCAATAATATTATAAAAAAACTGGTCAAATGCGAGTCGAGAACCCGCATACCAAGGGTTCCTTACCAATTTCACGATCGTATGTACTTGTACTCGTATAAATTATAAAAATAGACAAACTTAAGCTTGCAAACGTATGCGCTCATTTTGTATGAAAGTAACTACAATTATGAGTTTGTAATGTTTTCTTTTCTATGATGATGATGATGATGAATCTATAAATTTTCGCTTTTTGGATTTTGTTTCAATTATTTATACTGCAAGATCTCACAAAGCCGCTAGTTCAAGTGAATTATCAGATGGAAGGACTCTGGCTAAGCTAAGCTTGAATTTTAGAAAATGCTTGAGATCTCCAATTTTTGTACGGAACCCTCGGTGGGCGAACCCGACTGGCGCTAGTCCGGTTTTTTTTTGAAGAACGGAACCTTAAAAACATAACTGTTTGAAAGTTCATATAAAAGCGGTTCGCGCACAAATCAAGCATAACATTTATAATCGATTTCACGAATAGTAAATATATACGAGTACTTCCTTGATCTATTTTATCGATTTTCCATTGATTTTATTCACCTTTCTTGTAGACTGACTGTTAATAATATATTTTATTAGTTATAATTGTTGAATTTACTCAACAAATACTTTACCCGTATGTAATTTTTGTATGTTAATACATATTAAGGCCAGTCATTGCGAAATCGTGCCATTGTAAACGCGACTGGTTGTGAGTTCGATTCCACTCGAAGAAATGAAATCTATACTAATATAATAAAGCGGAAGAGTTTGTTTGTTTATTTGTTGAAATGCTAAGATCTCTGGATCTACTGATCCGATTTACTTTTATTTTAATTTTGTATGAAAGCTGCATTCTTCAAGAGTGCTATAGGCTATATATAAAATTACGGTTTAATTCTTAGTAAATAATGAAATAACAATAATTAGGAACGCCATCGTATTACTAAGCGCGTGCGCTTTGGAAACAGTTAAATGTATGTAAGTACATTGTACTACAAAAACATTCAGTTTTATTAGTACTAAAATAAAGTCTGAGAGATCCTATATCTATCTCCTATAAATAAGTCACAATAAGACATTTTGTGACATAAAATCATTGAAAATTGCAATAATACTTCAACGTTTTTCATTTGACGAAGATATTGAAACTTACTAGCGAAAGTTATTCCATCGTCAAGGAAATGTAATGAAGATCAAATTTTATAGCATATAAATTGTACGTATTCTTTTTGAGAAAAGGAAAGTAGAGAACGGAAGTATCTTAACAAGATGCCAAAAAAAAGAGAGTCGAGAAATTATTTTGCAAATCAATTCCAAATTGTTATATTTTTACATTTGTTAGTGTATAATTATATACCAAAATAAATAAAATATATACATTTAACGGTTGTGAGATGGTTCCAATGTAGAGGATCTCAATAGAAATTTCGGGAGGAATTTGAAGCAATTTTTATTATAATTACAGAAATTCACTAAAAAGATTTTTTTCTTTCTTTCCATAAAAACATTTAGTAAAAAGTTTTAATGATACTCTCCACTCTTCATTTAGCTTTGATTATCATGAATAAAAAAATGTTGGAGTTGTCCCTATCATTCTTGCCTATAAATGTTATCAGTTTCTTGTCTCTAAAATACATTATAAATTAATTATTGTTATTTGCACATCACGTGCATGTAAACGTAAACAGATAGATAAGTATGTGAAATTGACTTCGTGTAAGCCTTGAATAGTAATTTAGGCTTGTCCTATTTTTGAAGGATCACGGTAGTAGTAAAAATATAATTAGTAGTATAATGGCGTATTTGAGGCCAGTCGTGGCGCAGGGCCCTAAGAACTGTAACGCGACAGGTTGTTGGTTCGATTCTCCTAATCGAGAATCCGTGTGATTCCGGCCTAGAATAGGATCATCCTAGTACTGGTGGTGTCGTAAGAGGCGACTAAAGTACGTGTGGTAGAGTCACTTCCATCATCACCACCCCCGACATTTAAAATCGGCGTTAAGTAGTGGCTTTATGCCACTGCGTTTCGCATCAGGTAATGCCGGGCTCCGGCTCCCAACTTTAGACCGGCAACGCACTTGCAGCTCCTCTGGTGTTGCACGGGGTCGTGGGCGGCGGTAGTCACTTACCATCAGGTGACCCGAACGCTCGTTTGCCTTGTCCTTTTCCATAAAAAAAAAGTATTAATCGTTAAGTTTCGCCACCCAACTCGTAATGCCTCCAGAATTCGGTGGAAACTACGGATCGGAATTATCTTTATAAAAGTAGTACCATAACATTAGGTTACCAGGTTCCCGCTACCTTCCTTGCTACATACTGGATATAGTGCGCACCTAAAAAAATATAATTTATTTAAAAAATAATAAAACGTTCGGTTTCATAACACTTAAATGCAGTAACATAGAATGGAATATTATTAAAAAAATCAAACATCAGATTCACACTGCATCCCGCACACAGCAGGGTAGGTAGGGGGAACCTAGTGCTAAGACACTCCGTTGCCCAATTTCCGCCGAATTATGGTGGAGGCATTGCGTGTTGAGTGGCGGAACTCAACGTCGCACTTTGCCTCGATGCCAGGTCGATGAAAAGAAAATATAAATTTAAATAAATATTTCATTTCCTCTAGGGTATCGAACCCACAACCAGTCGCGTTTACAGACACACTTTATGCCCCTGCGCCATGACTGGCCTCTAGATACGAAACATTATTATTATGTGTAAAACCATATCGTATGTGCATTGTGCACATAAATAACACAAAATTGAGGAAATTCCACATATTATTTAATTATAAAACCGCAGTTAATTATTATTTACTACAGCCAACATGGTTTAAATCAATTATTATATAATGATTTTATTGACATTCAAATTGCCAGTTGACGTGTATGTTTATAATAAAAATATATCTTCTTATCTTAATGGGTTTACTTACTGTCGCTGTCTTATAATTAATAATAAAATAATTTTAAGAAATTATATTATATTTATTACCAGAAAATATATATATTAAACATTAATGTAGAAATCAATTCTTGTTAATAAAACCTTTATTAATGACAAAATTGTTGTAGCAAAATTGAAGCAGTAACTTCGCTTTGTTTGCAATATAACTAATAACAAACATAATAAGAAACCTTTTTTTAGTTTAGCTCCACGACGTATCGTGCACATAGCAGGGTAGTTAGAGGGTACTTGGAAAATCCGTTCTCATTAAGACACTTTATTTCTCCACTTTCCACTGAATTCTGGAGGCATTGCGTGTTCAGTGGCGGAACTCAACGCCTCGCTTTGCCTTGTTACTGGAGCGAAATAAAAAAATATTTAAATTCCTTGAATGGGAATCGAATCCTATAAACTATCGCGTTAACAGGTAGTCAATACACTTTTGTCTCCGCGCCACGACTGGTCTCAATTTGTTTTATTCTTTTTTAAAATTTAATATAAACGTGTAATCAAATTGATATAACTAAAACAAAAAAGAGAATCTCATACGTACAACATTTAAAAAGAAATTAAAAGTAAAATCTGCAATCGTACAAGAAACAAGCTTTTCACCGCGCGACTGCGTGGGAAACATTTGCACCCACCACTTCCCATTGAATATTGCAAATTACATGATAAAACATACTGTTGATTTGAAGACATTGTGTTATTATTTCTGTGTAAACGACATACTAGTTTTTATTCAAAGTAGGTATACAAGTCTGAGAATAGGAAAGGAAAAGATTTACAAGCGATTTTTTTTTTACTTTTTGCTGTATCCCTCATATAACAGATTGGTTAAAGGGAACCTTAGGGAATATTAACCTTAGGGAATATTAAGGTGAAGCTAAATAATTACATTATTTAGGGTCGAAATACAATTTAAATAGTGAGATTTTTAATATATATTTTTTCTTAGGAAGGTTAAAAAAAATAAAAAAAAGGTAAAATGTACAGTAGACATCAGGGTCCGCACACAACAGGGTAGGCAGAGGGAACCTAGTGTTAAGACACTCTGTTCTCCACTTTCCGCCGAATTCTGGATGCATTGCGTGCTGAATGGCGGAACTTAACGCCGCGTTTTGCCTCGACACCAGAGGGCAGCAATGAAAATATAATTGTAAATAAATATTTCACTTCCTCGAGTGGGGATCGAACCTACAACCAGTTGATTTTACAGTCACACTTTGTGCCTCTGCGCCACGACCGGCCTCGACATAGGTACCTATTATTATCAAAATACATGACACGCGAATTTATCATTATATTCTCAGATTTTACTATCTTAACTTACTGTTCAGTCTGCATCAGATTAGTTACTTTATGTAATATTTAATATTGTTGTGTTTCTAAGCACTTCGTGTATATTTGTAACACTTTAATCATTTTATTGTATTTTTTTTTGTCTGTATCGGTAGTGTCAAGCCAGTCTGACTGTTAACGCAACTAGTTGTGGGTTCGATTCCCACTCGCGGAAATTAAATATTTAATTTAATTTATATTTTCATTTCTTCGTTCTGGTGTCGAAGCAAGGCGCAGTGTTCCGCACTCAATGCCTTCTGAATGCGGCGGAAAATGAGGAATGGAGTGTCTTAACACTAGATTCCCTCTGTCTACCCTGTTGTGTGCGGGATACAGCGTGAAGTTAAAAATATTAGAATATTGGAAAAATTTAATTTATCCATTTAACTGTATACAATAATTTCATTACATCACATTAGCGAGGTACGGACTGCGAATTTTAAATTCATTATAAAGTATGATTACCACTAATACAATATTATTAACTCGTTTTAATTTCACAGGTTTATTTGCTTTTTTTTATAATTTTTCGTAACTCACTTATTTTTTTATAATGACCTGTTTGTTGAATGATGAAATATTTGAAAAACGTACTTGGTCTCTTGTAAAAAGTAACTAAAAAGTACTTTTTAATTAACGCCTTTGCCAGGTTAAATGAACTGTTCCTGTTATTATATACGCATCGAAGAATATTTCAAATATAAAAATTACACTTTAAAATTACTGATTTGGCCATTTTTTTTCTATTTTACATATACAGTATGTTTTATCTTTCGTATGGAAACTAAGCACAATATAAATATCACATTAAAAGGCAAATTTTACGTGTAATACTTCCAAAACTTATTCTTTCTAAGAAAAGTAGAGAATACTAAATAAATAAATTAAAATAAAATGCTTTTCTTTACTTTATTTTTTTTTTTCATAAAGTTACTCACTATTTCTACTAAATGATGTAAGCTGGAAAAATATTCTGAATACAAATAAACAATATAATCGTTTTAAATAAATATTTTTTAGATAAAATAACTGAACGGTGAACATAACTTGGATGAAGCTGTTTGCTTTGATGACTGCATGCTCTATTTAATTAGGTCGGGCTTTTTCTTTGTTACAAAAGCATTGAGCGAATATTTACGCTATACATTATTTTATATAATTAAAAATTATACTCACTTCCTTTTATATTCTCGAGACTCGCTTTTTTTATTCTTTTAAAGTAATCTGTTTCACGCTGTATCCCGCACACAGCAGGATAGGCTGAGGGAACATAATGCTAAGACACTCCTTTCCTCACTTTCAACGCTGCGTTTAGCCTCGACATCAAAGCGAAGAAATGAAAATATAAATGTAAATAAATATTTCATCTCCTCGGGTGGGAATCGAACCCACAACCAGTGCCTTACAGCCTTTATGAAGATTTTATATATAGTGATTTATCAAATAATAAATGAAAAATACTCCTATTTTTGCATTTATATTTTTATTTTCTTCACAAAAAAAGAGAGTCAACGAAGTCACAGCGGTCTTTTTTCATTTTAGCCCGTAACTATCTTTTAGTGTACTATATACATAAATATACATAGAATTGGTTCATTCAAAGTCTTCCAGGCAATAATTAGAATCTTTCCGATTGCAACGATAGTGTTAAAAAGAAAGCATTGTTATTACGTTCTGATACTGCTATGTAGATATTTATTAAAATACTTTTAGTTTACTTACTTACTTTCTGTTTACTTACTTTTTCTTCTTTCTTCTTCCTCTTCAGCTTCACGCTGTATTCCGCAAACAGCAGGATGGGCAAAGGGAACCTAGTGTTAAGACTTCCCCATTCCGCCTATTTTCCTATTTCTGGAGGCATTGGGTGTTGAGTGGCGCAAACTACTACTTATTATTTGTTTACTATTATTTGTCTGTTTGAAATAATATCAATAATTCAAGTTTAAAGTTATGTTAGAGATTGCAAGCCGAAGCCATAGTTTTTTGAATTAATATTTAATTAAGAAGTCAGCTCTCATTTATGATTTTTTTCTTTATCTTTTTACTTAACAAAGTTTGGCACATTCCGCATTTCAATTATTTTATTTTTTTTAATTACCACAGAAAAAGCGTGGTGCACGTGCACAATGTGTGACTGTTAATGTGACAGGTTGTGGATTCGATTCTGACTCGAGCAATTGAATTTTCATTTCTTCGGTCTGGTATCGAGGCAAAGCGCGACGTTGCGTTCCGCTACTCAACACGCAATGCTTCCTTGGTGGAAAATGAGGAGCGGACTCTACTAACACTAGGTTCCCTCTGCTTACCCTGAAACATGCGAGATACATCGTGACGCTAAAAAAACATCTTCAAACCTAACACATCTTACAATAACTCCCTACCTCACAAATTTAAACCACTACTTCCCTCTAACAAGCAATTATTTGATAAAATGCAATTTGCAAAATACAATAGAACAAGTAGGTCTTTCATTGTATTTGAGGCATGATATGATGAGATCTTGTTATATAAGCTGTAAGTGGGTAGCAAAATCGCAGTGTGGGATTGTTTTGAAGATATTATGTTGCGCGTTACGTAATGGACGATTATCTCGAAAGTGGAGACACTGACCTTTCGCCTGATGGAGAAAACGTCAGCTTCACGCTGTATCCCGCATATAGCAGGGTAGGCAGAGGGAACCTGGTGTTAAGGACATGTCCGTTCCGCAGTTTCCGCGGAATCATTGCGTATTGAGTGGCGGAAATCAACGCCGGTCTTTTACCTTTGTGCCAGAACGAAGACATGAAAGTATTAATAAATAATAATTCATTCCCCCGAGTGGGGATCGAACCCACAACCGCCGCGTTACAGTCATACCCTTGAGCCTCTGCGTCAGGACAGCCTAATGAAGAAAACCATTAGTAATTCGATATTAGTTCCCTAATTGCGCCATTTCTATGTTAAATTGTTCTTAAGTTAGCAATTTACTTCCGACCGCCATAATCGAGTTAATACTATATGTAATTAAATATAATCTTTCTAATAACAAGAATTACTTAAAGCGTTTATACTTGACAATTTATCTTTAAAGAGCAAATTACATTAATTAACCAATTACGCTCTGGTCTTGAGGCAAAGCGCGGCGTTGAGTTCCGCCACTAAACACGCAATGCCTCCTCCAGAATTAGCGCGGAAAGTAGGGAGCGAGATACAGCGTGAAGCTGAAGAAAAAAACCAATTACTAATATGATATGTAGCCAGCCACTTTCGCACACTAGCAGATGCGATGATGACACAGATGTCAGATAGCACATGCAACGGAGCCCCAAACCGTGAGACCACTTCAGTCACAACAATGCTACTCGAATGGAGTGACATGGTTGACTTCTTCACATGCGGTCAGTTTCGTTCCTCATTATTTATTTTTTTTTAATTTTTTAATCTGTGCCCATAAATAGTGTTGTGTGTTGCGATTCTGGTCGATTCGTTGTGAGATTTTTCCACTTCCGTTCGGCTCCATATCCGATTTTGTCGATCTCGTGTTGCGTTCCGCGCGATGGCCTCGACGGTTTTATTTCCGCTATGGAGGCCCGATACATCACTGTTACTTTCAAACTGTTTTTACATGGATGTAATTGCTGCTGCTGGTTGCCCACGCGATGTGTCGACACGAAGCCACGACCAATTTGAACAGTAATTTGATCCAAGAATGTTAAAATGGACTGGCCGTTTTCGTAATTTAAAGAAAAGTAACTCGTAGTTACCACAGATATCAGACAATGATGGGAAATTTCCACCATACCATATGGGTTTTTATTAGAACCATTGCTTTGTCGGTTTTTTTTACTTTTTTGTTAAGTATCTTGTGAGCGTTCAGTTTTCAATGCTTTCTATTATAATTGAAGGAAACCCTATTGAATATAAGGTAAGAATTTTTTTTACATTCGATTGTATTGTAATTTATGTATTCTTTGTTGATATTTTTATACTTAAGTGGTTATATGCCAGATATTATATGTTTTTCTTGTTGTTGATATATTCTTTTAAACAGTAAAGTTGTTTTTCAAATTATAATAGACAGTTGTGTTTTTAATTTCGGTTAGCATTACTAGCACTGTTCTTTGTTATAATTCGTAATTGTCAAATATTTGTTTTGTTTTATACAGACGAATAGTGTTGCGAAATAGTAGATTTCATATATAAGTAATAATAATATAATTATTAATATATTTAATTATTTTATTTTAATTTACACCATTCCGTATCTCAACCGTAGACGACCTCACTGCAATCGGCGATTGCGGATAAATCCATCGCTTGTCAATTCTAAAGGGTCGACCTTCAAACCTAATAATAATGTGTCCTGTGTTGCCAAATAAGGCTATTGAACGTGCCGCTCGAGGCCTCCTTACCTTCGATACTATGAAATACTAAACGAAAACTTACAATATATTTCTTGTAACCTATTGTTTTGATATAAAGGTTTCATTGTTACAGTGCAATGTAATTCGAAATTTGAATTTTGTATATTTTGTAGGTTTAAGTAATCAATTGTTTAATTATTCTCTTTATATATNTATATATGGAAGTAGGTAGGGTTTCTACATGTTATAGGCTATGAATATTTAATTATTAGAATATAACTTTCTCATATGAGGTGATTTTTGTTCTTTTTAATTTTTAACCCCCGACGCTAAAAGAGGGGTGTTAAAGCTTGACATATGTGTCTGTGGCACCTTAGCTCCTGAATTAAGGAATCGATTTGAGTGCAGTTTTTTTAATCGACAACTTTGTTCATCGAGGTGAAAAATCGGATTTATAATCTAGGAGCTACAAGCACTTTGCCAAGATGAGAAAGTGGCATTTTTGGTCGAAGGTTTTTTAAATNTTTCTCTCTTTATATATATATATATATATATATATATATATATATATATATATATATATATATATATATATATATATGGAAGTAGGTAGAGTTTCTACATGTTATAGGCTATGAATATTTAATTATTAGAATATAACTTTCTCATATGAGGTGATTTTTGTTCTTTTTAATTTTTAACTCCCGACGCTAAAAGAGGGGTGTTAAAGCTTGACATGTGTGTCTGTGGCACCTTAGCTCCTGAATTAATGAATCGATTTGAGTGCGGTTTTTTTAATCGACAACTTTGTTCATCGAGGTGAAAAATCGGATTTATAATCTAGGAGCTACAAGCACTTTGCCAAGATGAGAAAGTGGCATTTTTGGTCGAAGGTTTTTTAAATTTTAAATATTTGCTAATATTCTATGCTCCTAGAAACTGTCGTGTGTTGTAATTCATTATAAGGTTTTCTACTTCCGTTCGGTTACAAGTTCGATTTTGTTGACCACATCTAACGATGTATTATTATTAACAATATTCTTGAATATTCTGTATTTCTTCTATATGTTTTAGAAACCTATTGCGAACGTAATTTCTAATACTAACACTAAGTAATGTAGGTCAGTACGAAGGGCAAGCTTTTCAATATTTTTATTTACTTGATCATGAGACCTGTCAACAAAATGCGACAGGTTGTGGGTTCGATTTTCATTAGAGGAAATAAAATATTTAATAATTCTGTTTCCTCGCTATAGTAACGAGGCAAAGCGCGGCGTAGAGATCCGCCACTCTATACGTAATACCTTCAGAATTCGGCGAAAAGTGGAAAACCGAAGTGTCTTAAAAGAATCGTAGTGTCTTAACACTAGGTTTACAAGTTCAATCTGACTACTAGAAAAAACATATTTATTAATAAAATATTTAGATTTATTATTTTTATCTATTATAAGATTATTAATAATAGAAAATGGTATTTCATGTGCTATATAGTAATATAAGTATCACGGTTTATTGTAAGGAAAAGGATGACAACCACATTCTGCCTTATTAACATATACAATTCTCAAATTTTGCCTTGTTGTGTATTTATAAGGAAAAATGGCAACTGCGTCTTATGTACGCATAAATAATTCATATTCAAATAATAACTTAATATAAAGAGCAGCTATATTTGGAAAAACCAATGAAATTTTTGTTAAAATCAAGAGAAGAAATATTTTGTAAGGCCGTCGTGGCGGAGTGGCACAGGATACTGACAATTGTGTATCCCATTAAGGGGTATGAGTTAGTGTCTGTTAAAATTCAACAAATTAAATACACGTCTTCTTTATATTCTATATTTTATTAATAAATATTATTCCAGGCCAGTCGTGGCGCAGCGGCACAAAGTGTGTCTGTAAAACTGACTGGTTGTGGGTTCGATCCCCACTCGAGGAGATGAAATATTTACTTACATTTATATTTCCATTTCTTCGCTCTGGTGTCGAGGCAAAGCGCGGCGTTGAGTACTGCCACTCAACACGCAATTCCTCCTGAATTCGACAGAAAGTGGTAATACTAAGTCTTAATACTAGGTTCCCTCTGCCTACCCTGCTGTGTGCGGGATACAGCGTGAAGCTGATTATTATAATATAAAGCAAATTTTACAACGGTAGGTCAACGGGGAATACTCTATAGGTTTTGATTACGCGGCGAATTTCATATAAATGCTTTTATCTTTTGATTGCGTTGCCGTAGAAGCTTGATTTGTTCTGTGCTTTAAGGGACCGTAGACCTGAAATATTTGATATTAATTTCAACTTGATAGCTTTAGGCGATCTAGGGATAATTCTTGGTCTTGACAGACGTACGACAAAGTGATTCTCTAAGGTACAGAACATACAATTTTACGCTGTATTCCGCATGTAGCAGGGCAGGCACTTTGCACCGAATTCTAGAAGCATTGCGGGTTGAACGGCGGAACTCAACGCCGCTTTTAGCCTCGACACCAGACCGACTAAACGAAATTATTCAATATTTCGTTTCCTTGAGTGGGAATCGAACACTCAACCTTAAATGAATATTTTATTATGAAATATTATGAAATAATAAAATATTCAATTCAATTATTTCAAAATAAAATATTCAATTAATACAGAAATACGATAAATAAATATGAATAAGAAACCATAGACCGACGACCACATAAATTACACGGATCAACTGCTTCTGATGGGGGGACGTTACTTCCAGTAATTAATGGAATCGGGACATAATTTGACAAAATCATTTGCGTTGGTGAAGCTTATGCATAACTAATGACAAGGAAATTTGTATGTAATATACATACAGTACGGTCAACAAGTCATGGCCGCTGTGAAGTTAGATTTTCGGAGCTTATGCGCGTTTTTCACTTACTTTTGAAAAGTAGGAAAAATAATAAAGTCAAATCGGCATAGTCGTCTACAGCTCACCTCAGACCCGCTACGACTTATTGACCGTACTACATGTATATTATTGAAATTGAAGTCCTTAACGCGGCCAGTCGTGGCGCAGGGGCACAAGCGTGTGACTATAAGCGACAGATTGTGGGTTTGGTTCCAACTTGAGGAAATGAAATATTTAATATTTTCATTTCTTCGCTTTCGTGACGAGGCAAAGCACAGCGTTGAGCCTCTAAATTCGAGGGAAAATTGAGAGCGGAGTGCTTTAAAACTAGGCTCCTTCTTCTGCCTACCTAGCTATATGTATAATAGGATATAGGATGAAGCTGAAAAAAAATATACTGTTTATCTAGAAAGGTTTTTTGTTTGAATATTCGTAAAAATTGAATAAGATTACAGAAAATTACAAAAACATAAGATACCTTGCAAAATACCGTGGTATTTTTTTCGTTAAATTTTATAAAACGTATCAATTTCATTCGTAATATTTTCTACTTACGTTAAAGTATTGTATTAAGAAACAATATCATTTAACATCATTATACACAGTCGCTAAATCTGATATATTTTTATTATATTAAAGCCCTTTATGGCTAGAAAAATTAAGTATGTGCGTCAATTGAAATGTAAACAAGTTTATTAGCGTTTATCTACACCACATTCTCATATGCCGCTGCTGGTTTTTTTTTCTATTTATTAAACATATATACATACATTTGTGTTAAGACACTCCGTTCCCCATTTTTTACCGAATTCTGGGGAAATTGTATGTCGAGTGGCGGAACTCAACGCCACGCTTTGCCTCGACGCCAGAACGAGAAAACGAAATTATTAGATAAATATTTCATTTCCTTGAATGTGAATCGAACCCACAACCTGTCGGGTTTACAGTCACACGCTTGTGCCACTGTGGTACGACTGGCCTTTAAAATAATTTCTCGTTTACAATTATTTAACTAAATATGGTGGTGCTATAGAACAGTGTCTCAATTTACAGCGAGGCGTGATGGTTGTGGGTAAAACATCCGCTTGACGGAACAAATTATTTTTGTTTCCTCCCTCACCTCTGGTTTCAGACACTCAACCCGCCATGCGTCAGATTCGAGTGGAAAGCGGAGTGTCTAAACCCAATGTACTCCCGTCTTACCCATAAATTCCATCTGTATAAAAAATAGAAAAAAGCTAAAGCAATATTTCTAATAAATAATTTAAGCAATTTCTAAAAAATAACCCAGGATGGTATAATATAATTTAAAACAATCTATACGTAAATTAGTTCGTATTTTAGGAACCCTAGCTACTATATCTAAATATATTATCTATACTTATAATAAATCTGTAGAAAAGTCGTTT
>JAAIXJ010001287.1:0-16091 GCA_013403705.1 Heliconius hermathena | reverse complement strand
GAACTCCCTTCCTTTATATGTCAGAAATGCCAAAACATTTTTGATCTTCAAACGTCGCTTAAAGTTACACTTTATGTCACTTTAAGATTTAGGTTCTTTTCCTTTATTTTTTTTTTTGCCATTACAAATTTTATTCTTACCTTATAGCTCTTTATATATGTATATATAATAGTGTATATATATATATATATATTTATTTATTTGTATGTATGTATATTTATATGAATATAATTATTTATGTATGTTATGTTTGTATACTGATATTTCTATGTGTATAATTTATAATAGTATGTATATTATATATGGTATATGTGTATAATATATTATGATAATTACATTCTAATTTATTTTATACCCTTATATATATTTATATATAAGTATATTTCTTTTTTTTTTTGCACCCTACCCCCCTAGATATTAAGATAGATCTTAATATCTAAATTTGCTATTTCCTCTGCTTGAAGGTTGCCTGGCAGAGATTGCTATTAAGCAATAAGGCCGCCTTTTGTACATTTATATATTTTTATTGTATTTCTGTGTCTTTTCTTAGGTGTACAATAAAGAGTTAATTATTATTATTATTAAAGGAGCAACCTGCTAAAAGAGCATTGAAAATTAGGACTAGCAATGATACGAAGTGAATCGGGAGGGACTTTAAAACTTTATTTGGAATTTTGTCGGGCCCCGGGGCCTTTTTTGGGTTTAGGTCCTTGAGAATGGACTTAACCTCGTCTACGTCCGTGGGGCGAACCGGTTCGCCAGTCGGGGGCATCGAAGCCCACTCCACCTCGGAGTCCACTTCCGACAAGTGATCCGGGTGACATGATAGGGTGCTCGGTGAGCATTGTGCTAGGCTGTCCGCTAGGCACTCTGCCTAAAGTCGCTGCGGTTAGCGTGGCTTTTATACTGCGCATACGACCCTGGAAGCTTCGTATATCTACCTACGCGAGCAATCGGGAATTCGGGACTATTGCTATCTCGCTTACTTACACTGCGCTAAAAAATTCTTGATTTCTCTGTTATTTTGAACTTTATATACAGGCGGCAAGCGATATTACTTGACTTAGCATTTTTGGGCACTAGATTCAAATAGCGCGCGCGCGAGATTCAAATAACTTTTCGAACATATTTTTTTTGGTTTTATTCTGGAATAGAATTCAATATTTTTCGAATGGACGAGAGTATTAACTTTGTTGTCGGCTACTGGTGGCCCAGTATTCGAACGGCGGGCCGCGTGCAGTCCGCGAGCCGCGGTCTGTGCATCCATGGTGTAATCATTTGTTCGAGTGGGAGTCGATCCGTCGATATGGAAACCACAAGACAAACTAATGTACGGGTCATCTGCTGGTAAGCGTTCACCGCCGCCCTCCCACCCACGACGACGGCCTTAATCGGCAATTATATTTATTTTTTTCAGGTTCTTCTAATAATAGCTTACTCACTCAGCGTGTTAGCTATGTTCTCCTTGGCAATTATGATTATAGTTCAAGTAAATTATGGTAATGTACCAGCGTGGATGCCTGTAATTGCTCTCATAGTAACAGTGGCCATGTGCAGTGGGGGCACTGCGCCTCTAATTTATATTGTCATGACAGAAATGTTTAATTTTCAGGTAAGTAATTTTATAATATATTACAAATATGTGAGTATAGTATTATAACTAGATAGATTGTAACTAGATATTTTTGTTTTACGATACTTAAAAAGAATATTATAGAAATCAAGTCAATTAAGCTATACGTTATTATTAAGTTACATCAAAATTCTTGTTCGTTTTATACGTCAATATTTTGTACGTTTTCTAAAATATTCTTCGTACAAGATTTTATGTTATAGCATTTGCACTCGCATTTTAGTCAACTGAGATATTCTGTGACAAGTTTTATTCTTATACTTCGTTATATACCAATTTACTATTATAAATATGTCCGATTTAAATGAACAAGGATCAAATCCTGTAACATGAAGCCCACTTAACGGCTATGTATGAAGAGGTTTATGATAGTAAATAAGGCGAAAGACATATGCATAGAACAAAGTGTTTGACGGATAAAGCATGATGGAAAAAAAATACTTTAAAGTAAAAATAATAAAAACAGTATATTCTTTTACATTTGTTGACTATTTAAAATCCATTGTGTTTGAAGTAAATTTTCGTCGGAGATCATTGTTTCGCTTTTGATCGGTGTATTTAATAGTTTGTTATTTAGGCTGGAACTATAGACTATTTATTACTGAATGATAAAAAAAAATAAATGATATTTTATAGATCCGAGCCAAAGTGATGGGTGTTATTGTGACATACTCATGGTTTTTGACTTTTCTGTCACAAATTACATACACTACAATAGCAAACGCATTTGGAGAGTCCGCCCCATATATTTTGTATGGAAGTGTAAACCTTGGAGCTGTATTTTTTGTAATATTCTTTTTACCTGAGACTAGAGGAAAGACTGAGGATGAAATATTTAAGAATGTGAAGAAGAATGAAAATTCAATTACAGCTTAAAGAAGTTTTCAGAAGATTATATGAAAATAATGATATTACAGAGTTTAACAGCCTTACAAAATTTTATTTTATTAGAAGGTCTTTTTTACAAGTGTCTCAAGTAGTTTTATTCTTCGCCTTTTCAGTGAATTTGACTCACGGAATAAAACGCGTTATGTCTTTTTTCCTGAAGCAGGGAAATAAAATTGACCAACCATCGTGTTTACAGTCAGACACTGTTCCACTGATACACTATGGCTTTAATACTAATGAATATTATTTGAAACAGAATACTAATAATATATTTAAATTTTTTACTTGCTTACATAATAAACATAGGGTATAAATAATTCAGGCAATCACCAGAAATATGTTTAAGACCCTGAGCCTAAGCACCAAATATAATAAATAACTTCAAAAAAATTTTGTTGAGTCTATAAAAAGGGTCATAAAGTATATCATATTATGATCTAAAATAAATAAACAAACATTACAATATTTGCACACGTTGTACAAATATTCTTTTTGTTTCCCAAAACAAGTAAATGGTCACCAAATAATTTCTTATACAAAAAATTATATTTCTATCAAAAACCTTACTCCAAATTAGATTGACGTCATTCAAAATAAATAAATTGTTCATTTGTTAATGTAATAATTTAAAATGAAAATAAAACATATTTTCATTTCGCTTGTGATCTTTTTATTTTACACCAATATTAAGGCCGTAGTAGCGCAAGGGCACAAGGATGCCCGGCGTTGAGTTCCATCACTCAATACGCAATGCCTCGAAAACTTCGGCAGGAAGTGGGGAACTTTCATCAACAGTAGGTTTCTTCTGCCCCCCTCCTATATGCGGGATACAGCGCCATTGTGGCCAGTTGTGGTGCAGTGGCACAAAGTGCGACTGTAAAACCGACTGGTTGTGGGTTTGATCCCCACTTGAGGAGATGAAATATTTACTTAAATTTATATTTCCATTTCTTCGCTCTGGTGTCGAGGACAAGCGCGGTGTTGAGTTCTGCCACTCAACACGCAATGCCTCCAGAATGCGGCAGAAAGTGGGGAACGGAGTGTTTTAACACTAGGTTCCCTCTGTCTACCCTGCAGTGTGCGGGATACAACGTGAAGCTGATTTATTTTTTATTTTTTATCTACATAATAAAATTAATAAATTATGCAACATATTTCCTCTTCCCTTACATCTATGCAAGGAAAAAGTAAGTTTGTTTTTACGTGCGCAAGATTACAATGAAACGGAGTCTTATTAAAATAGGTACATTGTAAGGCAGATATTAGTTTAAATTAATTTATGAATTAGTATAAAATATGTTTTCATTTAATGAGGTTTTGGTACAAATATGCATTCTTAAGTTTTCCTACTTATAATATTATTATTTTTTTCTTATACTATTTTTGTATTGTACTTTTCGTACAATAATTAACAGGACAAGATACAAGAATGTTTGATGGATCTACCGCATTCTAGGTCATCTAAAAATTGTAAGAGCACTGGTACCCATAACACAAGTTAAATCTTACAATGGGTACCAGAGTTCAATAAAACCAGAGTAAAATTATATTACTGAATGCTATAACAAATAGATTTGATTTATTGTTCTCATATATTTGTTATCTGGTTACTGTACTCATATATTTTTGACAATAATTTTTCATTTCATTCATTTTTGTTGTGCACAGCTACAACAAAAATAACAAAAGGCCACTTTATGTTCATGTTAATAATATACTTCAGTATATTAATAAAGGAGAACTTTATGCTTCTATCGTTCATAGCCAGCCATATATAACTATTTTCCTGGCTATGAACGATATATATATATATATATATATATATATATATATATANATATATATATATATATATATATATATATATATATATATATATATATACTATTCAAAGTAACCGACCAGGCGGGACTCGAACCAGGCGGTTCGAATCCCGCTACTTTCAAATTTTTATACGTTTTTTAAATATGTATTTTTCTTTCCTAAGTGTGGAATAACACTTTAAACATTTTAAAAATATTTAATAAATAGCATTCTCTCTTGCTAGACGATAATTCTTAGTAATTATCTTTGGGTAGCAGAAATTTGTAAAAATCTCCCTACAGAGATGCTAACAACATAGATGAGTTGTAACAAGCGTATAAAAATTTCGACGTAGCTTGATGAGAACGTATCGCTTAGTGGTCGGAGCGCCTGGTCGGTTTCCAGGAGGCGCGGGTTTGAGTCCCGCTACGTTCAAATTTTTATACGTTTTCTTAATAAATATATAAATCTTATTCGAAATCGTCTCCATTGGCGGTACAGTCCTTTTAACGTTGAAGCCAGTGATCAATAGCAGCACGAACATATTCTATACGAAAATTCTTCACTATTAATCGTATGGGTTGCTTTAAGGACTAAATTATCATGGCCTTTTTTTCAAACTGATCATAAATTATAATTCAGTGGATTAAAGTTAGGACTAGATGACGGTCAGTCTTTAGCTCCATGATATCCAGAACGTTTGTTTCATACGATTAGGTTGATTGAGCTTGAAGACCCAAGGTAATTGAACATGATATTATTAAGACATTATTATTATTAAGAGATCTTGATAGCTAACACCTCATAAAACCATCACTGACGTCAGATAACTGAATATTTGTTGTTGTTTGTGTTTGTGAATTTTACCACCTTATTCTTTTTTAAATTATCAGCTAGGTGCTATCGGATGATAATAATATTATTTCATCATCATTATTCTCATCCACTGCTAGACATAGGCCTTTCCAATGACTCGACTCCCTTCTCCACTACACTTGACGAGGCGTTATCCACTGCAGAAGGCGTTTATCCCAACGATTATCGGTTCTGTGATAAATATGAACAGCTGTCTGCCATTTTATTTTACTAAGCCTTTGGATTACGTCAATAAGTTTGATTCTCTATCTCTGGTTGGCTTACCTCGCATAAAAGCAGTCAAATCAAAAAAAATAATCTTTTGTTGGTACTTCAAGCGCAGCCCTCTCCATAGCACGTTGAGTGACTTTCGGTCGGTCGAGAAACTGGTGGACCAGCCGAAGTATCAATATTACGTCTCGGCTCATCATAAGTGGTAGGTCGCACACGTTAGAGTCCTTTGTCTATAGGCTTTGCGTTATCGGTGATGAAAAGATTATTCTATACTATTACATTTATCTAATCATGCAATTTTGGCATTATACATTTATATATTCTGAGCACTTGCAATATTAAGTACCAATCAACTAGAGGAGTAATACATTTTTTGAACATGTTGATAATTTTATGTTATGCAGATCCACTCGTCAATTTTCCTTTAATAACTCGTCAGTTTGTTAAACAGACCACAGTGCTGGGTACAGCAGTAGGTAATTGGTGTCATACGATTCACAACCGGCGCTGGTAGGCTTAGTGTCAATTATTATTCTGACAATTACTACTGCTATCAATCTCTTTTAGTCCATCATACCGCACAGTCATTTTTTACAATACTAAACCACTGATAAGAATTTCATCATCTTAAAAATATTTACTAAAACTGTTATACATCTTTAATTAATCTGACTCAAGATTGTAATATGTTAACCGTTTATTTAATTTAGTATTATATTATTTAACATTGACTTACGAGTACATTTGCATTAAGACTGAGATAGATGTTTGAAGTTTAAATTTTAGTGCTATTTGATTTACCTGCTGTGTATACAAAGCAAGCTGTTTGTATTGAATAAAATTGGAACTCAACGCCATGCTATATTATACTTTTTTTTTTTTTTTCAGCTTCACACTGTATCCCGCACACAGCAGGATAGGCAGAGGGAACCTTGTGTTAAGACACTCCGCTCCCCACTTTCTGCCGAATTCTGAAGGTATTGCGTGTTGAGTGGCAGAACTCAACGCCGCGCTTAACCTCGACACCAGAGCGAAGAAATGGAAATATAAATTTAAGTAAATATTTCATCTCTTCGAGTGGGGATCGAACCCACAACCAGTCGGTTTTGCAGTCACACCTCATGCCGCTGCGCCACGACTGGCCTCAAGGCTATAGGCTATATTATACTTGACCGGAAAAATTAAAATAATCTAATCCCTCTAATGTGGATCGAACTAATAACTATCCTATTTGCGTAGTTGATTTCCTGTCGCTCAACATGCAACATCTGAAATCAAAGGAGTCATTCAAGTATTACGTAAGGTTTAGATGGTGATCACCAGCAGAAGTTATTTTTTTTTTTACAAATATTGCTATACATCCAACAGCTATATTTTGCAGACGTTATTGAGGATTAGTTTTATGATATATAATATCAGTTTAATACATACATTTAGCGGGAATAACACAAACTTTTTACAGAAATTTAATCTAAGCACTTTTATTTACAACTAGCGGCCTGCCCGTGGCTTTGCCCGCTTGAATTAGATGATTATTCATTTAAGAAATAGAGATATTACGAACAGTCTGAATTATTAATTTATTTATTTGGATAAGTATTCACGATATTCTTTGTAAAATAACTTATATTAGTTCCTGTACAATTTTTAAATTAGTAACATATTTTAAGTAAATATATAATTGGTATATAGAATATACATAGAAAGCACGTTTTTAGGCATTTTTATATAATCTATGAAATAATCAATATTTTCGGTCAAGTTTCAAGAATGGAGATACACCAAAAGAATAACTTATTAAAGTTGTCATTTTGTATCAAATTAAGTACAGATTAAAATTTGTACCTTATAGTTTTTTTCTGTAACACAAATAAAAAAAGTTGTCAAAAATTTGAAAAATAATTCCGGAATTTTCCTTTATACGTGCCGTAAGTTTTAACTTCTTAACAAATTTCGTAATTGTGTATCAACGGGAGGTATATAGTTTTGATAGAAAATGCGACAAATAACGATGCATAGACCCTCATATTAGGACCTTGAATAAGTCCTCGCTGTTTTTTGTTAAAAAAAATAATTTAAAAACTTGCTTACAATGACATTAGAGACCACTTTCTCCCATCTCTCTGGTAGCAATTGAATCCCCTGTCGGAAAAACGACTCATCTTTCGAGGCAATCCAGGAATCAAGCCATTTTTCGTTTCATTAGGGTGTCAGGTTTCTCCTGTTTGCGGGAGGACAAAAATGACGGGTATGGAAGTAGTGCTATCCTTATCCGGCACTCCTCTCCCTATTCCCGTATTTCTTTTCCATCTCACAGTCAACAGATTAATGTTGTTGTGAGGGCTTTTAATATCTCCTTTTTTTCTGTTTATATCCCTCGTCCTTCCCCTTTTCTTTTCCTTGAGCTGAAGTTTATTATCTCTGCGCTTTCTAGCCCTGTTCTGGTCCTGGGTGATTTTAATACCCACCACACTATGTGGAAATGTTATTACTGTGATAGATTTTCTCCTTCGTTGGTAGACATGATTGACGATGTGGATCTTTGCATTCTCAATGATGGCTCACTGACTCGTAGGGTTAATCCTAATCAGAATCCTAATACTGCTATAGATCTCTCCTTATCTTCTCCTTCCCTCGCTTCCCAACTATCATGGTCTGTACTTCCGTCCACCCATGGTAGTGATCACTTCCTAATTCTGTTATCTCTCAATAATACACATACTCCTACATTTAATCCCTATTCCCCTTTTAAATATAACTTTAAAAAGCTAACTGGTCTGAGTATGCTGACTCTGTGGATTATGTTGAGCAATCTTCCTGAGTCTGATAATTATGAGAATGTCGTTCTTTGCTATGATCGGTTTATTTCTGTCATTTTATCTGCGCCTGACTCACATATCCCTAAAAAGCGCTCCATTCAGAATTGGATGCAGTTCAATCCCTGGTGAGATCAGAAATTCTCTGATTCTGTTGATTGGCAAACATCTGCTGAGGTGACATACGCAGCCTGTATGTCGATGGAGAATTTTGTTGAGTACCTACGCAGTGATGCGAAGTTTAGAAAATGCATTTGGAAAAAGAAAAAGCTTGGTTGGATCAATTTCTGTGAATCTCTAAGTCCCCGCTCCTCTTCATCCCTAATGTGGACAAACGTTAAGAGATAACTTAACAATGTTACCAGTCTAAATTCCAATAATCCTTCCATTTAATAATTTTGCTGATAAATTGGCTCCTCCTTCTGTACCATCCCTTGACCTTTTGGAAATGGATTGTCCTTTCTCCTTTGATGAGCTCAATAACGTTCTATGATGGTGTTTCTTATTATTTTATTACTAGATTAAATGAACAATCTAAGCGCCATTTTTTAAATCTGGTAAATATTATATTTCAATCAGGCAATATTCCCAACTCATGAAAATCCCAAATTATTATTCCCTGTACTTAAACCAGGAAAGTGCCCCATTGCTCTATCATCTACTTTATCAAAAATTGTTGAACGGCTTTTGAAAAACCGTCTAAAGTGGATAGTGGAAAGCAGCAATATACTGGCACCCTCTCAATTTGGCTTCAGAAAGGGGCTTAACCCCTTCCTGAAGCCATTATAACATTAACAATTATAGTCTCAGCGTCTTGTAACTGATATCCCAAACTCCTTTGAAAATATTCTTTAATAAATAATGCCTCGGCTCGTGATGTGTCTAGTGGTTAGAATCGTTTATAGTTGTGATCGTGAAGAACCCAAAATCTTTTAGAGATTCAGAGGTAACAGTATTAAGAATTTTATATTATGCCATTAGAAGGTATCGCTTTAATAAGATATTTGCCATCAGAAGTTGTTCTTGTGTCAGTTATTTAGATAACTGGAAACTCGACAATATGACATTGTCATAACTCGAAGCTCGTCCGAAGAAAAGCCAAGAGCGCGTCCTATCTTCCTCTCCACTATAACTGCGAACTAGTTATAATAAAAGGAAGAAAGAGTACGGGCACCGCCCCGCCCCTACACCGTGAGTTCCGACCAGACCGTGGCTTTACAGTCATCGTTGAACCCTCCGAGACGTTTGTGTGTGATCTTTCCGAAGGTACTTGTTACGCTTGTTTATATTAAGATTGTATTAGAATGGTGATTCGTGATGTTGATTGATTTGTGAGATCAATATAAGTCGTTGGAACGAACGCACTACCGCAAGGCGGCCGATATGTTAAATAAACGCACGGCACACACCCCACAGTCGTGTCTCGAACCGTAGGCGGACACTACTACATACACCAGAGTTCCAGGACATAAAATAGCACCACACACCCGTATGAGACAGGCGGACACTACTACATACACCGGAGCTGGGACATAAAATAGCACCACACACCTACTAGTCGTATACCAAGTCGTAGAAGTGGTATATAATATGTCAATGACCAACGCCATACAAGCATAGCTTACGTATCGCGAGCGTACTGCGAGACGGCATCAGCCACGACATAGTTAATGTCGCTATAACAGTTCGCATAAGCCCATCACGTCAGCTTCCGCGACGTCAAGCAACATTCAATATCATAATATTGGTCAAAGATCACTTGGATCCACAATATGTGTCGCCCCTACACATATATTGCCTTTATAAGAAATTCGATCCTAAAAGATCGTGCCATCATAGGCTTCGAATTATTATATTATATTTATAATATACTTGGTACGAGTCTTTATGTGCATCATATTTATTAGTACCGTAGTACTTAAGAGTTCGACTCGACCGCTGCCTTCCAGCATCACCACCACCTATATAGACAGAACGACGGTCGCGACACTCGGGACGACAATACACGAACTCGTCTCGATTAATATTTTATTAAAAAATATATAGTTTGTATTATTCATAATTAACTATGTTATTTATGTGTATAGCCATGCATATTTTATTTTATTTATTTATTTTTAACTTGTACCCAAGGTACATACTGTTACAGTCTTAACTACAGACATTCGAGCTTATGCTAAAGGAGAATATCTAGTTGGTGTTTTTCAGGATGTTGCATCTGCATATGATGGTGTTCTTCTCCAGGTCTCACTCAGGCAGAAACTTCGACAGCTGAGTATTCCGCCGAAGATGTCTCATTACATATGTAATTTGCTGACCGGTAGAACGGTATCTGTTAAGCACCCGCTTCTTACTGCACCTCCCAGACTTGTCTGGAAAGGTCAGTTGCTAAATGTCAAGCGGTGATATTTACAAAAAGGAGACTAATTCCAAATTTTTATATTTTATATGATAAAGTTCCCATTAACTTTTCAGAAAATTATAAGTTTTTAGGTATAACACTCGACAAACGACTGAACGGATTTGCACATGCTGAGTATCTCAGCAGAAAATGTGAAAAAGGCATAAATGCTTTAAGAGCTGTGTCCGGTGTGTGGTGGGGTGCACACTTTTATACTTTAAAATTATTGTACCATGCAATAATTTGTAGTGATATTGAGTATGGTTTATTTGTGTTAGACCCCTTTAACAAAGTAGCGTTAGAAAAACTTAATCGAAATCAGAATAAATGTCTCCGAATCATTCTAGGTGCAATGAGGTCTACTCCCACTAACGCACTGCAGGTAGAGTTTTTTTTAAAGGACAAGGCAAACGAGCGTTCGGGTCACCTGATGGTAAGTGACTACCGCCGCCTACGACACTGTTCAACACCAGAGGAGCTATAGGTGCGTTGCCGGCCTTTAAGGTGGGTTGGGCGTTGGAGCCCGGCATTACCTAATGCGAAACACAGTATAAAGCCATTGCTTCACGCCGGTTTTAAATGCCGGGGGTGGTAATGATCCGGTCGAGTCTGCCATGTCTGTCTGTCTGCCCATGCGTGTTGCCATTGTTGGCGACATGACTCTATCACACGTTCTTTAGTCGCCTCTTAAGACACCACCAGTACCAGGATGATCCTATTCTAGGCTGGGATCACACGGCAGAAAAGGTAGAGTGTGTTCCTCTCTTCTTCCTATCCGCCGTCAATACCTCTCCGATCGATTCTTGGGCAAAATGTTACAGCTTTCTTCCCATCTTTTACGGTTTAAGGTATCCGAGTTAATCAACCTTATCCCTCGTGACAAACCCTTACCATATTTACTCAACAGTTTCATTAAATTTACCAATATTCCTCATCCTTTGTTCTGCTCTGCATATAATCGATTGTTTCGTACACCATACAAGGTTTTTTTCATTCTCCTTGTATCATAACAGATCTTGGCTTGACCAAAGGCGATCCTGGCACCAACACGAAATTTCAAAATATAATTCATTCCAATTGGTTTAATCATCTCCTCATCTTAACTGATGCATCGAAACTTTTTAAAGAAGGCTGTGTTGGTGCTGTATAGTGGATCCCAAAATTCAGAATTATTATACAATTTAAATGTCCTCCCGAGTCTTCTGTGTTTACAAGTGAGGCTGTTGCTTTATTAGAAGCAACCCTGTTTCCACGCTCCAATGACTTTAAACAGACGCTTATTTTCAAAGACTCGCTAAGCTGCTTAATGGCGTTAACAGGTAATCCATTTCATAGAAAATTAAGATCTTCAATTGTTTTAAGGATTCATGAAGAATTGTACTCATGTTATCTAAAGGGTTTAGATATTACTTTAGTTTGGATTCCAGGGCATTCTAGAATTAGTGGAAATGAATCTGCAGATGATAGTGCAGGAGGCACTAAATTAGCTATCCAGTGTGGCACTTTAGATCATTTTTCTAATTCGGCCCAGGAATTGTTGTCCCCTGCATCTACTCATCTGGACGAGTCCTGGAAAAAACTCTGGGAAAGACCAGTTTCTGAAAGGTAAGTACTATGCTTCTATCCAACCATCTATCCCAAGGCGACCTTGGATTTATTCTCGAAAATTTCGTTTTGGGCATGCATGTACGCCTTTTCATCTGGCTAAGATCAGGGTCAGGGACCATTCTCTGTGTGAATGTGGCCTTTACGACGGTTCCCCTCCTCACATTCTTTTCTCTTGTCCTCAATTGATCCGTCTTATATCCTTACTTATAAAGTTCCCCGCCCCCCTAATGTTCAGTGTTTGTTAAAGTGTTTGTTGTTGTTTGTGTTCTCCATTCAATATGACATTGACGAGATGATTTTGTGCTCAACTGGCACGCTCGGAACGCCATAATAAAAAGAACAGAACAGAACAGAACATAAAAATTACAATCACATATTATATCGTAAATAATATTTATAATTTATAATATTTAATATTTATAGTATTTTTTGTTTAATATGTATTTGTGATGATTTGTCCATATAGCCAGTTGTTGTTTGAGGTCAGTCGTAGCGCAGCGGCACGAGGTGTGACTGTAAANCGAGGTTAAGCGCGGCGTTGAGTTCTGCCACTCAACACGCAATGCCTCCAGAATTCGGCAGAAAGTGGGGAACAGAGTGTATTAACACTAGGTTCCCTCTGCCTACCCTGCTGTGTGCGGGATACAGCGTGAAGCTGATTTATAGTATTTTTTGTTTAATATGTATTTGTGATGATTTGTCCATATAGCCATATGGATAGTTATTACAATGCATGAGAAGAAAGCATATTTTAGTCATTTTTTAATTCTTATACCAATTGAAAATCTAACAACATTCTTATAGCTTATAAATTATTTTCTCAAATTCAACAATAATTTATGTTTTTTACCTGACTATTACCATATCGACGATCGATCGAAAATATTCAAAATGTTCAAAATTACAGTATAATACCACAATAGTTACATTGTATGTTGATAATAGTTGAAAATCCGTTAGTTATACTACGGGATACCTTTATATGTAATTCTTAAAGCTGATTTTTTAACAAAATATATTACTATAGTGGAGTCACATATAATATTATTTTTATTCTTTCACAATAATATATAATTATATTCTTTAAAAGTTACTCTGTACTAAGATGGCCGCTCAGTTCTTGCATTTAGGTTTCTATATCAGAAAAAATAATAATATGTGCCATAAAAAATAAGTCATATTTGATAATATATCGATATAAATAATAGTAACACAAAACATAGGAAAGAAAAGGAGAAATGGAGTTATAATGCATTTTTGCTTTTGTGGTTCAAATGTATTAAAAAATTGCATACAATTAATTTGTTTTGAGTTGAAATTAAAATTTTATTAATAAAATATATTTGATACTTCCATATTATCAGTATTTCATGTATTTTTTATTTGTATTATCAGTATTTCATGTATTTTTTTTTATACACACTCTTGAGATTAAAAAACTATCTACTCTAAATCTACTCTAAATGAATGTAAAGTACATACACATTAATAAAATGTGTTCATATCATCTAAACACAATATTAACTATATATAAACTGTAAAGTCGTAATCAGAATTTATTTTCCAAATATTATACATTTACTTTTTATCGTATACATCGACATTTGAGCTTTCCTGACATCAATGTTGTCGTTTAAAATCATGTTTATTGTAAACTAATAACCTGTTAATTATCCTTTTTTCTTTTAAATGATGAAACCTAGAAAAATGTACCGCTAGACCCTGGGCTATCACCATAAAAAAATATTAATTTCTCTCCGGTACTTTTTGCGTGATTGGCGAACAAACGAACAGACAAACAAGAATTCTGCTGAGTTTTTAGCTTCTAAAATCAATATGTTAACCGTAAACCTAATTTTTATCTTTTTTATATCTTTCATGTACAGAGATGATTTATTGATAGAGCCTAAGCGATGTTTGACTGAGATTTTAAATGATTAATTATATTATAAGACATACGATAACAATATATCAGTACGATATATAAATGTGCAATATTTAGACGCGTTTCACTTTATTCTTAATTAGAAAAATGTCTCAAAGAGATCCTTCTTCTGGTAAGAAAAAAGGACACACTTATCTACAATGGATTTTTGCGTTATTGGGTACGTATGGATACTGATACCTATTATAAATTATATAGCTAAAGAGTTTGTTTGGTCACACGCGCTAATCTCAGGAACTACTGAACCGCGTTGAAATTATTTTTTTGTTTGATATCTCCTCTAATTATCGAAAAATATATTGGACTAGATGTTGTTATATAGATTATATTACAACATCTAGTCCAATTATCGAGGAACGTAATATTACATAATGTTGATAGTTTCAATGTTCTGTCTGATGACTGTGGTCACAGTAAGGTAAGCTACAGGTAAAAGCTAGTTAACTTATAAATGAACACGCCATAAAATTCAAACAGCGTAAAAACAATGAACTAAAAAGGAAAAAACATATGCAACAATACCATGCACGTATGTACTTCGCATGAGATTATCAACGTAGTTTTGGTCTTTTTTTTTTAAAGTATTGTACCTATGTACTTTGAGATTATTTTTTATAAGCAGTGGTATTTATAATAATATATATTTTTTAACCGACTTCAAAAAAAGGAGGTTATCAATTCGACTGTATTTTTTTTATTTATTATCATCAGAACTTTTTACTGGGTGAACCGCTTTTGATGATTCTTTTTTATTTGAAAGCTAATGCTTCTCGTGTGGTCCCATTTTAATTTGATTCATGTCCGATAATGATATCGATGAGAAAATCACGTAAATGTTAAATTTGCATTAAGTATGTGCGCGACAAATGAACGAATAGACGAATTCTTTTCTCAATATTTCACTGTCCTTGATCTGAGGCAGAATATCTAATTGTTTGCATTGCGATATGAGGCAAGAACAAGAAACAGAAAATGTATTATAATTATTAAAAGTAATAATTAAATAGCACTAAAACCGATTCAAAAATAAAAAAAAAACCTCCTTCATTGAAGCAATATCAAAAATAAAGAAATAAAAAAGTGTATATCCATTAAATATAGCTAGATTGGTTAAATAAGTACCTACCAACTATTTATTATTTGTCCTTACATAAAATGATAAGAACAAACAAGAAACTGGCTAGAGGCCAGCTGGGGTACAGGAGCACAAGCGTAAACGCAACAGGTTGTGGGTTCGATTCCCACTCGAGGACATGAAATATGTATTGCGGTGTTGAGTTCTGCCACTCAGTACGCAATGCCTTCAGAATTACGCAATGAAGATGGTGAGGAGTGGAGTGTCTTAACACTAGGCTCCCTCTGCTTTCCTTGCTACATACGGGATAAGAAAAAACTAAAAATATAGAAAATAAGTTAATCTTTAACAAAAAGAAAAATCGACTTCAAACAACGAACTAAAAAGCAAAAAAATAATTTTACATAATGTTAAACGTACTTTGATTTTGTTAAACAAAAATAATAAAAAAAAAATTATAATTTTGAAGTCGGTGCCAAGTATGTTTTTAACAGGCTTAGTAATTTGATATTGTAGTAAGGTTGTTGTAGCATTAGCTTGACATCGAATTCAAAATTATATGTTCTTTCAACACTTTCTTATCTTTCAACACTTTCTTATCTTTCAACACTTTCTTATCTAACACTTTCTTAGTCGTCTGGGGCATCTAGCCCAGTGGATCGAAAGACTACTTGGTGGGATTTAATTTAGCATATAAAAACCCAACTAAACATTCAAAATCTTAGCACTGCTATGTTATTTAGGCAGAGACGTAAAAATATATGGCCAAACAGAGACTGAACTGACCTTTATCCAGTGGCGTAGCTAGGGTATTTGTTGCCTGGTGCGGCTTA